>CM041522.1:27918786-28331286 GCA_023091065.1 Dianthus caryophyllus
CTAAACTAGCAAGAGTAGTTGGTGAACCACTAAATGTGAAAAGCCAAAAAATTGGTAACAAAAACAGAAAAAGATTACTACCAAATGTCGAGCAAATCAAAGCTTTAGAATGGAATAAAAGAGATACCATGGAAAGAGTGTCGAAGAACACGGGTGTATCGGTTGGAACGGTCCACTCATGGGTCAAAAATGGTTTACTCAAACCACATTCAAGCCCACTACATCCACACCTCACTGATGCTAACAAAATTGGCAGATTACAGCATGCATTAAAGTGTTTACAAGTCGAACAAGTGGTAGAAGAGATTGTTGACTTGAATGAAATGCCAAAAACAAAAATCAAGTTTTCTGAAATGAGCAACATCATCCACATGGATGAGAAGTGGTTTTACTGTAGGTTTATATCCGTATATAGACCTTAAAAAACCACAGGATTATAATGAAAAACTTTATAAGATTAATGGTCATAAATCAAAATTGCATAACATAATAAAGAGATTAAGAAATAACCTTTATAAACCTTGAATTATGGCCTATGATCAATACCAAATCGATGGTATCTCCTAATTATCTCACCCAAGATGTGTAGAGATATGCCCTTTGAATTTGCTAGAAATTTTAGAGAGAAGACTGCTTTTTCCTCAAGATTTATGTTGTGTGCTATGTAAATAATGAATTAGGTTAGATGAGATTAGGAGAGTAATTAGGTTTAAGTAGAGAGGAAATCAAACTCCCCTCCACATACCTATCACACGTCCAAAAGGGGTAGAAGTGGGCTCTCCTACTTCTAAATTTTCAAGCCCAAAAACTAATTAAAAGTTTAACCCATTAATTAGTCTTATTTAGCTTTCAATGTATAAAGTAATTTATAATATCCTTATATTATAATTAATCATAAATATCCTTATATTTATAATTTGCTAATTTATTATAACTGATTAAAATTAATTAGCTTACATTATACGTAATAATTAAATATAACCTTTTATATTCAATTTCCGAATTACAGCTAATTCCTCTCATCTAATATCATTTAATCTTTATTAAATAATATCCATTATCATATTTGACTAACTTCTTAGTCACATCCGACTAACTGTTTAGTCCACAACACTGACTAACCGTTTAGTCATTAATAAAGGCATCGATATGATCATTTTCTCAAATAATCACATCTCTCAAACACATCCTTTAGGTGTGACTCTTAGGGACCAGTTGATCACCGCCATCTGTATGACAATAACGTCAAACTTATCTAGCAAGCCAACCGTTATCGATAAACGTTAATCAACTGATTATAATACAAAGTGTACCCTGTGAACCTGTAGAGATTTATTTATGTTATTGCACTAATTGTGGAGGACACTAACTCCAACAATCTCCCACTTGTCCGTACAAGTGTAGGTGCGATAACCGATTCTCATATCCATAATAAATTTCTCCCACTCAATGTAAACCAATTTGCAAAGTCCGTACTTTCAAAGGTCGTAGTTCACAAGTGATCGAGATCATGAGTGGTTTCCCAGGCTAGAGAGTAACTTAGCGATAAGCGAATCAATATTCGAGCATGGCCATGCATTTTCGATTCTGACTCCTCGAGTGGCCCCGAGAATAAATATTATAACTTCGATAGAAGTTTGGATATTTCCTCAACTCGAATCCTGCAGATGTAAGCGCGGCATGAAATGACCAGTGAAAATGCAGCCGCGCTTTACGATCGTAGTGAGAAAGAAACCAAAGTCACCCAAAATCTGCCGTAATCTCAAGAGACAGTCGATAGTCAAAAGAATCGACTCTAGGAACACTATGGATGTCCTATCCACGACCAGGCACCTAATGTTCTGAAACATTTAGGACTCCATGTAGTCGTCACAAAATTGTCCTGCGCGATTTCAAGAAATCGCATCTGCGTGATCGATCAGTCAACAGTTTGACTTATGGCTCGTTGAACCCACCATCAATCGACGTCACAAAATGATTGCCAGAGTTATCAGCTCGTATAGGCGATCACGGACCAAAACAAAAAATATAAAGCAATTCAGTTCACTTTGAGGTGTTCAACGTTGTCTGCACAATCCTCATGAAAAACAATATATATAACAAAACGATGATTTTATTAGAAGTTTTAGGAAATACAAGTGTCAAATCCATACAAACAACTAATACAACTCAGGAACACGCTTAATTCCCATGGATTTAACGTGCCCTTCATGCTTATCTTGTCTCAACGGCTTAGTGAGAGGATCTGCTATGTTATTATCCGTAGCAATCTTGTCAATCACTATCTCCTTCTGTTCCACGTAATCCCGGATCATGTGAGCCTTCCTTTGCACGTGCCGAGACTTGTTGCTGGACTTAGGCTCCTTTGCTTGGAAGATAGCACCACTATTGTCGCAATAGATGGTGATCGGGTCATTCGAACTTGGAACTACAGTTAGTCCTTGTAAGAACTGACGCATCCATATAGCTTCCTTCGCAGCCTCTGAAGCAGCATAGTACTCGGACTCAGTTGTTGAATCTGCTATAACAGTTTGTTTGGAGCTTTTCCAGCTGACCGCAGCGCCATTAAGAGTAAATACGAATCCAGATTGAGATTTCGAGTCATCCCGATCTGTTTGGAAACTAGCATCTGCGTAACCGGTTGCGCATAGCTCAGTGTCTCCACCATAAGTCAATACCCAATCTTTAGTCCTCCGTAGGTACTTAAGAATGTTCTTTACGGCCATCCAGTGTGCTTCACCTGGATTGCCTTGGTATCGGCTCGTCATACTCAATGCATATGCCACGTCCGGACGTGTGCATATCATGGCATACATGATCGATCCTATTGCCGAAGCATATGGAATCCGACTCATGCGCTCGACCTCTTCAGATGTCTTTGGTGCTTGATCTTTACTCAAGTGCACCCCAGAGATCATTGGAAGATTCCCCTTCTTGGAGTTGGTCATGCTGAACCTCTCAAGAATCTTATCTATATAAGACTCCTGACTGAGGGATAACATCCGTCGTGATCTATCTCTATAGATACGGAGCCCCAAAATACGCTGTGCCTCACCCAGATCTTTCATCCGGAAATGGTTCTTTAACCATACTTTTACCGAAGTTAAGAGAGGTATGTCATTCCCAATCAAGAGTATGTCATCGACGTACAGTATTAGGAAGACAATCTTGCTCCCACTCGACTTGATATATAGGCATGGTTCCTCGACCGATCGAGTGAATCCATTCTCCTTTATCACTTGGTCGAAGCGATGATTCCAACTCCGTGAAGCTTGCTTAAGTCCATAGATTGAACGCTTAAGCTTGCAAACTTTCTTAGGATTTTCAGGATCTGTGTAACCTTCGGGTTGTACCATGTACAACTCCTCCTCCAAATAACCGTTTAAGAAGGCGGTTTTCACGTCCATTTGCCAAATTTCATAGTCATGAAAAGCGGCAATCGCTAAGAGTATCCGAATGGAACGAAGCATGACTACGGGTGCAAAGATCTCATCATAGTGCAACCCTTGCACTTGAGTGAAACCCTTTGCCACTAGTCGTGCCTTGTATATATCTGGTTGTCCTTCTACAGATCGCTTTATCTTGTAAAGCCATTTGCACTGAAGAGGCCTAGCCTTATCAGGTAAGTCAATCAGATCCCATACATGGTTCTCGTACATCGAGTCCATCTCGGATTGCATGGCTTCTTGCCAAAGCTTTGAGTCAGAACACGTCATGGCACCTTTATAGGTTACGGGTTCGTTACTCTCAAGGAGTAAAACGTCGTCTCTCCCATTCTCCTCGACTATACCGATATATCGATCTGGAGGAATGAAGAGTCTACCCGACCTCCTGGGTTCCAAAGGGACATTAACCGCAGCAGACGTAGAAGGAACAGGTTCCTCCATTGGTTGCTCGGTTGTTGGTTCAGGAATCTCCGACAGATCGAAGGTTCTATTACCTCTCTTGTCTTCGAGAAACTCTTTCTCTAAGAACGTCGCACTAGCCGCAACAAAAACTCGGTGTTCGGTAGGCGAATAGAAGTAATGACCAAACATTCCTTTTGGATAACCAATAAAGTATGTCTTGACCGATCGCGGGCCGAGCTTATCCTCGTGTCTCCACTTGACATAAGCCTCGCACCCCCAAACCCGAATAAAGGACAAGTTAGGGACCGTTCCCTTCCATAACTCGTATGGAGTCTTGTCTACAGCTTTAGACGAACTTCGGTTAAGTATTAGAGCAGCTGACAAAAGAGCATAGCCCCATAATGAGTCAGGTACAACCGTGTGACTCATCATGGATCGAACCATATCAAGCAATGTTCGATTCCTGCGTTCGGACACACCATTCAGTTGTGGTGTTCCAGGTGGAGTTAATTGTAATACTATTCCGCGGTCTTTCAGGTGTCGATCAAACTCAGTTGAAAGATATTCGCCACCACGATCTGAACGTAGTGCTTTTATCTTTCTATCCAGTTGGTTCTCAACCTTATTCTGGAATTTCTTGAACTTGTCAAAGGACTCACTTTTATGCTTCATTAAGTAGACATGTCCATATCTACTCAAATCGTCCGTGAAAGTGATAAAATACCTATAGCCGTCTCTAGCGTTGATTGACATAGGTCCGCACACATCAGTATGTATGAGTCCTAATAGGTCAGCAGCGCGCATTCCAACACCTTTGAAGGAAATTCGAGACATTTTGCCTATAAGACATGATTCGCACGTGCCAAAAGTTTCATAGTCAAATGGGGCTATTGTCCCATTATCAATGAGCTTTTTCACGCGTTTCTCATTTATGTGTCCCATACGGCAATGCCATAAATACGTTTGATCTTTGTCACCAACCTTTGCTTTCTTGTTACTCACATGCATGATTTCTGTGGTTTGATCTAAAACATAAATGCCGTTCATGGAAACTGCTTTACCATAAATCATATCGTTCAATGAGAAAATACAGCTATTATTCTTTATTGAAAATGAAAATCCTTCTTTATCAAGAACGGATACAGAAATAATGTTTTTAGATAAACTAGGTACATAGTAACAGTTATTCAAAAATAACTCAAATCCACTTGGGAGTTGGATTACATATGTCCCATCAAACGGCAAAGAACTCTTGCTCCATTCCCCACTCGCAGTCTACACATCACCTCTTGCCAGTTACGATGCTTCTTAGGCCCTGCAAATGATTGCACAGATGAGAACCACATCCAGTATCAAGTACCCAAGTTCCGAAACTTGCATGGTTAATCTCAATCATATGAATAAAAGAAGACATACCAACAGGAGCGACGCGGCCTGATTTTATGTCCTCAAAGATACACGGAGCGATTCGCCTCCAATGCCCAGACTGGTGGCAATGGTGGCCCTCCATGCTCTGCATTGCTTTTGCCTTGCCTTGTGAGCTACCGCTAGACTCACCAGGCCCACTCTTAGCAACCATCGGCTTCTTGAATTTCGGCTTCCCTACAGTTAGGTTAGCCGGAGCCTTACCCTTACCCTTCTTGTTCCCAATCATGAGAACATCTTGCTTCGTGCTCCCACTCAACTTCAGATCACTCTCGCCTGCATGCGAGGAGTGAATGTAGTTCATGCACTTTTCGCATGTAATTCATGTAATAGTTTGCCCTAAAGAGGGCATACCCATCATGAAGAGAGTGAAGCACTCGATCAATGATGATCTTCTCATCGATCGTGCGACCAAGCTCCTCCAATTTCTCAACGCGTTCGATCATGGCGAGAAGGTGTGGACCAACCGGTTGGCCCTTTTGAGTCTAGCTTCAAAGAAACAAGTAGTATCCTCGTAACTCTTAATTCTCGGAGCTTTCGAGAATTCCTTAGTAAGGGTGGTGAAAATCTTGTTTGCACCTTGGGTAATGAAACGTCTTTGCAAATTGGGTTCCATTGCATAGATGAGTACGTTCTGTAACGCACCCGCCTCCATCATGGAATCGTTATAAGCAAAAGTTTGAGCTTCTTCTCGCATCGGAGTCGGTAGAGCGGCGGTGGCTCGCCAAGTACTTGAGCTTACCGTCAAGAATGGCGATTCCGTAATGCGACCTCCCAATCGAGAAAAAGTTTGACCCATCATGCTTGATCTAGTAGGCGGTTCATGGTGCCCATGAAAATTCTAAGCCATGATTCGCGCATTAGTGTGGCACTTGGCATTGGTTCGTCTGTACGGACAGCCATTTGTTATAGTAGTTATATCTGTATATAACGTATTCGAAACTGTGAAAAGAAAAGAAGAAGAAGAGAATAGATAAAAAATCAAGGTTTTAAAAATTAAGTCAAAAGCGATAACATATTAATGCAATGACTTATGCACTCATATAATCGACCTCCCTCGAGAATTATATAAATGATCCCAAGACTCAATTTCTTTAAATTGATAAGCCAACCTCTTGGCTAATTCTACTGTTAGAATTCTTGGTCGATAGATTTCAGTAAATCCTATCTATTAGTCCACCATAACTACGAGATATTACTCGAACTATAGTGTTGAGGTAAACTAAGTCGACAACCACTACTTACCCAACGTAGAAGGGGTCATATTATGCCTACCGACGAAGAAGGGATTCATAGTGGTCTGACTCATAAAGACTAATACTCAATTTCATTTTTAGAGGAAGGTCCCATCATCTCATTTTAATTCATTTTAAGTGAACTAATATCTAGCATTATCGTGAATGATTAAATTGAGGTGATAGCTCTAAACAAATGACATCCGTATGTCTATGATCAAGGATGCAACTATATGATCCATTTTCATGCATATTAGGTGGTTTGGTTTAGTTTAGGCGGAATATGATGCTACTAACTAACATGAATGCAATAAAACGGTAAGGAAAAACGCAAAAAGAAAAACACCTAGTGTGGCCTATCCCTATGAAAATAAAGACAATACAAAGTGGAATCCATCCATGGACCCTAAGCTGTCTTCATTCTCCATCTTGGGCTTTAAGTGGGAGTCCATCTTGAATCTTCATCTTGAATCTTCTCAAAATTACATAATTGAATTACAAAATAAACCTATTTACATTCTAATTCAAAATATGCCAAAATTAAAAATATTACAAAATTGGAGATTCGAGATCTCAAAAATACAACCAATATTGTGTTTCCTTCATTACGAAAACACAATCTTCTAAGGTCACACTAGTAAATTACAACCGATTGTACAAAAATAATGCGTAAATTTAAACCATTCATTCAAACATACATTCACAAACATAGCATCAACTAAAAATAATAAAAACAATGCATACGAATTGATTTTAAATCCAAACCACCCTTTTAAAATGATTAAAATTATGCAACAATTCCTTAATTGCTCATAATATCTTTTAATCAAAATATAATCCAAATCAATTTATATTATCGGTATAACATAAATTCGATCTCAAGATATTTTAAACTGCTTTAAAATATTAGGTATCATATTTATTATGAACTACTTCACAATAAAAACAAAACATATATTATCTTTATAATATACCAAAAACAAAAATTTCCAAAATTTTAAAAACTTTCGGCCAACCCAAACAAAACACAAAGTTGATCAATTTGATTAAAATAAAACACACGGCCTTTACATTAATCAAATCATATTGCCTAACTATAATCAAATTGGTTAAAATTAACAAAACATACAACTCAAGTTGATCAATTTGATTAAAATAAAACACACGGCCTTTACATTAATCAAATCATATTGCCTAACTATAATCAAATTGGTTAAAATTAACAAAACATACAACTCAAGTTGATCAATTTGATTAAAATTTGCATAAAAACATACGGCCAAGACACCAAAACAAATCGGCCACTTTGCAAATTGTTACACGCAAATTGTTTTAATAGTCAAATTGTTTTGATTAATAGGTTTAATAATTACACAAATCGATTTTATGAAAACCTTATAAAAATTTCATGAGCACTCTAGGCTCTGATACCACTTGTAGGTTTATATCCGTATATAGACCTTAAAAAACCACAGGATTATAATGAAAAACTTTATAAGATTAATGGTCATAAATCAAAATTGCATAACATAATAAAGAGATTAAGAAATAACCTTTATAAACCTTGAATTATGGCCTATGATCAATACCAAATCGATGGTATCTCCTAATTATCTCACCCAAGATGTGTAGAGATATGCCCTTTGAATTTGCTAGAAATTTTAGAGAGAAGACTGCTTTTTCCTCAAGATTTATGTTGTGTGCTATGAAAATAATGAATTAGGTTAGATGAGATTAGGAGAGTAATTAGGTTTAAGTAGAGAGGAAATCAAACTCCCCTCCACATACCTATCACACGTCCAAAAGGGGTAGAAGTGGGCTCTCCTACTTCTAAATTTTCAAGCCCAAAAACTAATTAAAAGTTTAACCCATTAATTAGTCTTATTTAGCTTTCAATGTATAAAGTAATTTATAATATCCTTATATTATAATTAATCATAAATATCCTTATATTTATAATTTGCTAATTTATTATAACTGATTAAAATTAATTAGCTTACATTATACGTAATAATTAAATATAACCTTTTATATTCAATTTAGAATTACAATTTAATTCCTCTCATCTAATATCATTTAATCTTTATTAAATAATATCCATTATCATATTTGACTAACTTCTTAGTCACATCCGACTAACTGTTTAGTCCACAACACTGACTAACCGTTTAGTCATTAATAAAGGCATCGATATGATCATTTTCTCAAATAATCACATCTCTCAAACACATCCTTTAGGTGTGACTCTTAGGGACCAGTTGATCACCGCCATCTGTATGACAATAACGTCAAACTTATCTAGCAAGCCAACCGTTATTGTAACAACCCGGATTTTCCAACAAAAGAAAATAAAGAAATAAAAAGGATTTATAAAATAAAAGAAAATAAAAGCGAGCCACAGTGGCGGAAACACCGTGGAATCCGGATCATTACTCACTAAACCAACTAAACAACGATAAAAGGGTAGGCCTTGAGGCCTAGAAGTGGGGAGTAAATACCCCTTACAAAACCAGCTCCAAAATGAAAGTAAGACAACGATAATAAAACTAAACATCCTAACAAGTCTAGTCCAAAATCACTTCAAGGCTAGCTATAGGTCATCCTCACGGCATCCTCACTTGACAAACCCGAACCCGCGCTAACCTGCCACAAAGAATGTAACAGCCACAATCAGAGGGGAGTAACAAGGGGCTCCCTACCATATTTCAACATAACCAAGATACATTGCAATACAACCCAAGTGTACGATAAACATAATACAACCTCGAGCTAACTCAATAATTAACCAACTCAACTGGCCTAAGGCCTATAATCAGAGTACAAAACAATCGACAATAAAAAGGACAACAACATCAAACAACACGGCACAACCACCACAACCACACGGCACATCCAACACACTCACCAAGCGCCACCAACAACCTTCCCTACTCAACCCAACTCGTAACCAATCAACACAAGCGCAAGAGTAAGCGCAGAGCACTAGGTGAAGCGAACAAGAATCACCTCGAGTGAAGCGAACAAGAATCACTCAAACCCTATGGCGGAACAGCGAACAAGAAGTTCCTCAAACTCATTAGTCTAAATTTGGCCAAATTCCACCGAGCGAACAAGAACGGTGACGACATTTATATAACCATAGTCTCTAACCAACATGGTTGAGAACCCATAGTCGCTCTAACTAAGCGAACAAGAATAGCCGAGGAGATCATGGGCGGTATCCGTCCAAACTAGGACGTCGTAGCTCCTCACATACGTGCCAGAACAGACACGCATGCAAACTTAACTCAAGCATAAGAACAATGGCAAACCACACCACTCCGACCCATCTCTAATACCAATTCATAACCATTACAACCATTAAAGCAAACCAAGTAACCCTAGTTCATAACATACCAATCATCCTTTATTCTTCACCCAATATAATATCCATCCTAAACTCATTAACAACATAATTATCCAATTTATACTCATCCTCAGCATGACCTATGATCAACCATACAATAACAAACTTAATACGGAGTAATTAACTTAAGAACTCAACACTAACCATAACCAACATGTTAAATACGGAGTAATAACCATAAGAACTCAATACTAACCATAACCAACATGTTAATTACGGAGTAATAACCATAAGAACTCAAGAGTAGCTATTGTAAATCATTATATTTCCCAAAGTTATCATCTTTAATCAACCTAATAACAATATAACCCAAATTCAATATATCAAACATCCCAATTCAATCCATTAGACATAATAGTGTGAGACCAACACAATTAAGACCAAAGATCATAATTTCATAGCACAATCAACCCAAAGATCATAGCTTTGCATACATAACAACAACCAATTCATCCTCAATCAATCATATGGTCTCACACAAGTTAAAATATGTCTAGGGCTACACCTAGTTACCTTGTTTAAGCGATGAGAAAGGTCCTACTCTTCTTCTTCCTCGACAAGGATTGTATCCTCTTTGTTCAAGTCTTCTTCTCCTTGATTAAGGCACAACAATAACACATACAAAACATAAGAACACACAATATACCTGTACAATAATAACATAATCTGAAAACTATACTATACGATGAGAATTACCGAAGAAATTAGTGAAGGAGTGAATTAGAGCGAATTAGGGCTGAATTGGAGATGAATTGAATGATCTTGAACGAAGTTTGAGAGATAATTAATGGAGTTTTAGGAGAGAGAAGAAAGGATTAGGGTTTTAGATTAATGAATGGTGAGATTAATGAGTTAATTAGGGCTGAGGAGAGGTTAGAATACGTATTTAATAAGTTATAAGAAGTCACGGATCGAAACAACCATAACCCGCAGAAAGCAGAGTCGCTCGCGGGCTGCTCGCGGGCCGCTCGCGGGTTGCTCGCGGATTTTGTCTGTGAAAATTTGGCAGTTGCGGCGGCGTCGGAAAAATACGTGATTTAGCGCTTTTGAATCGCCGGAATCGGAGTTCGTATGAGGAAATGACATCGTTTTTAAGTCCTGACCACGATCACGCTTATTCCATGTGACAAGTGAACCGACTTTCTCGAGCCAAAAATGAGAAAGATCATGAGAAATGAAATACGAATATTATTGAGACGAATAATCATTATTAGGAAAAGTCGGGGTGTTACAATCTCACCACCTAAAAAGAAGTTTCGTCCTCGAAACTTGAGAACGAAAGAATACCCCCAAAAGATTAAGAAAACTACATACTCCTATGATCATCAAGATAAGAATCGCTAACTCTACTCACCTCGATAACAAGAGCATGGACACGCTTAACGACGCTTAAGATAACCCGACATCACATATCACTCGAATGATGCTCAACTCATTCATATAACCTTTTTATACCACAGGTGCATCTCATGCTCGACAATCCCCAAGTTAGGCATACTAGCCTCACAAGACCATATCGCTCAACCAAGCATTTCACTCACCAAGTCTAACCAAAACCTCGGATGGGTTTTAACCCAAAAGGCACCATTACCCATGTTACCAAGACAACTAACGCGTAAGCAAATCCCCAAATCAATGCTAATGATAAACCTCATAACCTTAGTCATAACGTGATCTAAGCTCAAGTCAATATCGCTTCCCATATAGTTCCACCCTTTCCACAACGAAATAACCATAAATATGACATACCATACCATCTCATTCTCAAGTCTCACGTATACTATCACGTAACTATCAAAATGTATCGTTAAAAGCTTACTACTCTCTCAACCCATTATTACTTTACACAAGTCTATCATCCACACCTTCCTCGAACGTCACTACCTTACTGACCGCGAATTCCTTCCTTCCACCAAAGAATTTCCCTACACTCAACCCATACGCAAAACCACAAGATGCGCACTTAGCATTCCTACATTATCCTTTAAAGTATAATCCCAAGGTTCCATCGCATTCACAATAACTTTTTAGCCTTACTCCAAACCAATCATCACTTACCTCACTATCACTTCCCGGCTCACACTAATTCAACACAGTCACAATTCAAATGATGCGTACATAGCTTTCAATCTCGAGGGCTATAGCTCACATACAACATGAACTCTTAATAATTAGGCCAACTCGTACCGCACTCACCAGAAACCACGAAACTAAGAATCCTCGAAGGCTTCAACGATTTACCAAGTACCTCGTCAAATAGACCACCCATGACGTTAGCTACTTACGAACCACTCTACAACTCCAACAATAGCGACGACCTAAGGATCAAATCACGACCTAAAGAAGTCCTAAAGAAGAATGATCGTCCTATGGTAAGACATGTGATTAAGAGGATTCATCAAGGGCAAGGTTGATGCTAATACGTCACGAGCTTTTACCGGATTGAGAACATGAATAGCTGTGGAAGGGAATGGAAAGGATTAGAAGGCTCAAGACAAGAGAAATAGCTACCTGAGGCAACTAAAAGAACATAATAACATAAGACCCGATGACAAGACCAAAAGGCGATAGATAGGGTCACGGTATAAAAGTGATGAGTTATGATGAACAAGAAAGAAAAGAAGGGATGAAACGAATTAAGTAAAAAATATGACATAATAAATCCTTTGCAAGAAACTACTCAACAACCACCAATTTGACAAAAGAAATTTTTAATATGAAACGATGAAGGAAAATAGAAATATTCTTTAAGAGTTCACCAATGAAGGCATAAGACTCGTTTCCAACAAAGAACTCAAATTGGTTTCGTTATAAAGGAGAGACGAAATGGTGATTCCCGAAAAGTTTGACAGATATAGAATATGATCAGAAGATACATAGTTACAAAATAAGAAAGTACAAGAGGATAAACAAACCATTATAGCACAAATATACAAAATAGGTTTCGTTAATGGAACTGACTGAAAACAATCTTGAAATAAAAGAGTTTAGAAATTATTTCAGCACGATCTATTGAAAAAGATGAGGATGAAAATAATAAGAAATTTTATTGGGGAAAAATAAGCTCAAGTTGTAATTCGGCTAATGGTTTTAAACCAGCTGTATGGTGAGATCCAAGAACAAGCAGGATGCACAAGAATAAGGGTAGCTAGCAAGCTGAAAGAGGTCCCTACGAATACGGTAGGTAACACAGATTAAGAACTTCCGCTGCGTGCTCTGATGGTAGGACCATACATTCGCAATTCGGCTTCAAGTTTCTTGCTCCAGCTGATCAATCGGTACGAATCAAAGACTTTAAGAGTTAAATTTCTGGATATTTCAAAAGGTCAAATGAAAGAGAAAGAATTTAAATTAGAATACTCAAATGATTAAATTCGTATGAACCAACAAATCAAAAAGAAATTAAGACCATAAATCATCAAGAAATAGATAGATTAAAATTCTCAAAGGAATTGAGCAGTCAAACAAATATTAGTAAAAGCAAGCGTCATTAATAATAAAGGGAAATGCAAAAATACATTTGAAAGGAAAATAGGAGTATTATCATTCGATAAGAAAATAGAGGTATAGGGTATTTAATATTAAAAGATGAGTTTTGAAGAAATCAAAGAGATCAAATAATAGCTAGGAATGTAATTATCGGAGTGAAGCAGTGTAGTAAAGAAATAGGTTTAAAGAGAATGATTAAATCGAATGAAAAGCCTCAACTTGATTATTTTGGAGATAAACAAGGAATCTTTAAAGACGTATCGAGTCAGTACACGGTCTCCCATGTCACCATTATTCTTGTACCTGCATCCAAAGAAAACGTGTGATCTAATGGTGGGGATCCTAAGTCCACCATTTATACAACTACTCATACACAAGCACAAATAACGTAGACCCCCTAATGTGTCTACCCCAACACTCTCACTCGGTGGTTCTAAGTCAAATCCTACTCACTCACCTAAGAGAGTTGGGAGCGTATTCGCTCTGATACCAACTGTAACAACCCGGATTTTCCAACAAAAGAAAATAAAGAAATAAAAAGGATTTATAAAATAAAAGAAAATAAAAGCGAGCCACAGTGGCGGAAACACCGTGGAATCCGGATCATTACTCACTAAACCAACTAAACAACGATAAAAGGGTAGGCCTTGAGGCCTAGAAGTGGGGAGTAAATACCCCTTACAAAACCAGCTCCAAAATGAAAGTAAGACAACGATAATAAAACTAAACATCCTAACAAGTCTAGTCCAAAATCACTTCAAGGCTAGCTATAGGTCATCCTCACGGCATCCTCACTTGACAAACCCGAACCCGCGCTAACCTGCCACAAAGAATGTAACAGCCACAATCAGTGGGGAGTAACTAGGTGCTCCCCAGTCATATTTCAACATAACCAAGATACATTGCAATACAACCCAAGTGTACGATAAACATAATACAACCTCGAGCTAACTCAATAATTAACCAACTCAACTGGCCTAAGGCCTATAATCAGAGTACAAAACAATCGACAATAAAAAGAACAACAACATCAAACAACACGGCACAACCACCACAACCACACGGCACATCCAACACACTCACCAAGCGCCACCAACAACCTTCCCTACTCAACCCAACTCGTAACCAATCAACACAAGCGCAAGAGTAAGCGCAGAGCACTAGGTGAAGCGAACAAGAATCACCTCGAGTGAAGCGAACAAGAATCACTCAAACCCTATGGCGGAACAGCGAACAAGAAGTTCCTCAAACTCATTAGTCTAAATTTGGCCAAATTCCACCGAGCGAACAAGAACGGTGACGACATTTATATAACCATAGTCTCTAACCAACATGGTTGAGAACCCATAGTCGCTCTAACTAAGCGAACAAGAATAGCCGAGGAGATCATGGGCGGTATCCGTCCAAACTAGGACGTCGTAGCTCCTCACATACGTGCCAGAACAGACACGCATGCAAACTTAACTCAAGCATAAGAACAATGGCAAACCACACCACTCCGACCCATCTCTAATACCAATTCATAACCATTACAACCATTAAAGCAAACCAAGTAACCCTAGTTCATAACATACCAATCATCCTTTATTCTTCACCCAATATAATATCCATCCTAAACTCATTAACAACATAATTATCCAATTTATACTCATCCTCAGCATGACCTATGATCAACCATACAATAACAAACTTAATACGGAGTAATTAACTTAAGAACTCAACACTAACCATAACCAACATGTTAAATACGGAGTAATAACCATAAGAACTCAATACTAACCATAACCAACATGTTAATTACGGAGTAATAACCATAAGAACTCAAGAGTAGCTATTGTAAATCATTATATTTCCCAAAGTTATCATCTTTAATCAACCTAATAACAATATAACCCAAATTCAATATATCAAACATCCCAATTCAATCCATTAGACATAATAGTGTGAGACCAACACAATTAAGACCAAAGATCATAATTTCATAGCACAATCAACCCAAAGATCATAGCTTTGCATACATAACAACAACCAATTCATCCTCAATCAATCATATGGTCTCACACAAGTTAAAATATGTACAGGGCTACATCTAGTTACCTTGTTTAAGCGATGAGAAAGGTCCTACTCTTCTTCTTCCTCGACAAGGATTGTATCCTCTTTGTTCAAGTCTTCTTCTCCTTGATTAAGGCACAACAATAACACATACAAAACATAAGAACACACAATATACCTGTACAATAATAACATAATCTGAAAACTATACTATACGATGAGAATTACCGAAGAAATTAGTGAAGGAGTGAATTAGAGCGAATTAGGGCTGAATTGGAGATGAATTGAATGATCTTGAACGAAGTTTGAGAGATAATTAATGGAGTTTTAGGAGAGAGAAGAAAGGATTAGGGTTTTAGATTAATGAATGGTGAGATTAATGAGTTAATTAGGGCTGAGGAGAGGTTAGAATACGTATTTAATAAGTTATAAGAAGTCACGGATCGAAACAACCATAACACGCAGGAAGCAGGGTCGCTCGCGGGCTGCTCATGGGCCGCTCGCGGGTTGCTCGCGGATTTTGTCTGTGAAAATTTGGCAGTTGCGACGGCGTCGAAAAATACGCAGATTTAGCCTTTTGAATCGCCTGAATCGGAGTTCGTATGAGGAAATGACATCGTTTTTAAGTCGTGACCACGATCACGCTTATTCCATGTGACAAGTGAACCGTCTTTCTCGAGCCAAAAATGAGAAAGATCATGAGAAATGAAATCTGAATATTATTGAGACGAATAATCATTATTAGGAAAAGTCGGGTGTTCTGATCTCACCACAAAAGAAGTTTCGTCCTCGAAACTTGAGAACGAAAGAATACCCCCAAAAGATTAAGAAAACTACATACTCCTATGATCATCAAGATAAGAATCGCTAACTCTACTCACCTCGATAACAAGAGCATGGACACGCTTAACGACGCTTAAGATAACCCGACATCACATATCACTCGAATGATGCTCAACTCATTCATATAACCTTTTTATACCACAGGTGCATCTCATGCTCGACAATCCCCAAGTTAGGCATACTAGCCTCACAAGACCATATCGCTCAACCAAGCATTTCACTCACCAAGTCTAACCAAAACCTCGGATGGGTTTTAACCCAAAAGGCACCATTACCCATGTTACCAAGACAACTAACGCGTAAGCAAATCCCCAAATCAATGCTAATGATAAACCTCATAACCTTAGTCATAACGTGATCTAAGCTCAAGTCAATATCGCTTCCCATATAGTTCCACCCTTTCCACAACGAAATAACCATAAATATGACATACCATACCATCTCATTCTCAAGTCTCACGTATACTATCACGTAACTATCAAAATGTATCGTTAAAAGCTTACTACTCTCTCAACCCATTATTACTTTACACAAGTCTATCATCCACACCTTCCTCGAACGTCACTACCTTACTGACCGCGAATTCCTTCCTTCCACCAAAGAATTTCCCTACACTCAACCCATACGCAAAACCACAAGATGCGACTTAGCATTCCTACATTATCCTTTAAAGTATAATCCCAAGGTTCCATCGCATTCACAATAACTTTTAGCCTTACTCCAAACCAATCATCACTTACCTCACTATCACTTCCGGCTCACACTAATTCAACACAGTCCACAATTCAAATGATGCGTACATAGCTTTCAATCTCGAGGGCTATAGCTCACATACAACATGAACTCTTAATAATTAGGCCAACTCGCATACGCACTCACCGTAAACCACGAAACTAAGAATCCTCGAAGGCTTCAACGATTTACCAAGTACCTCGTCAAATAGACCACCCATGGCGATAGCTACTTACGAACCACTCTACAACTCCAACAATAGCGACGACCTAAGGATCAAATCACGACCTAAAGAAGTCCTAAAGAAGAATGATCGTCCTATGGTAAGACATGTGATTAAGAGGATTCATCAAGGGCAAGGTTGATGCTAATACGTCACGAGCTTTTACCGGATTGAGAACATGAATAGCTGTGGAAGGGAATGGAAAGGATTAGAAGGCTCAAGACAAGAGAAATAGCTACCTGAGGCAACTAAAAGAACATAATAACATAAGACCCGATGACAAGACCAAAAGGCGATAGATAGGGTCACGGTATAAAAGTGATGAGTTATGATGAACAAGAAAGAAAAGAAGGGATGAAACGAATTAAGTAAAAATATGACATAATAAATCCTTTGCAAGAAACTACTCAACAACCACCAATTTGACAAAAGAAATTTTTAATATGAAACGATGAAGGAAAATAGAAATATTCTTTAAGAGTTCACCAATGAAGGCATAAGACTCGTTTCCAACAAAGAACTCAAATTGGTTTCAAGTTATAAAGAAGAGACGAAATGGTGATTCCCGAAAAGTTTGACAGATATAGAATATGATCAGAAGATACATAGTTACAAAATAAGAAAGTACAAGAGGATAAACAAACCATTATAGCACAAATATACAAAATAGGTTTCGTTAATGGAACTGACTGAAAACAATCTTGAAATAAAAGAGTTTAGAAATTATTTCAGCACGATCTATTGAAAAAGATGAGGATGAAAATAATAAGAAATTTTATTGGGGAAAAATAAGCTCAAGTTGTAATTCGGCTAATGGTTTTAAAACAGCTGTATGGTGAGATCCAAGAACAAGCAGGATGCACAAGAATAAGGGTAGCTAGCAAGCTGAAAGAGGTCCCTACGAATACGGTAGGTAACACAGATTAAGAACTTCCGCTGCGTGCTCTGATGGTAGGACCATACATTCGCAATTCGGCTTCAAGTTTCTTGCTCCAGCTGATCAATCGGTACGAATCAAAGACTTTAAGAGTTAAATTTCTGGATATTTCAAAAGGTCAAATGAAAGAGAAAGAATTTAAATTAGAATACTCAAATGATTAAATTCGTATGAACCAACAAATCAAAAAGAAATTAAGACCATAAATCATCAAGAAATAGATAGATTAAAATTCTCAAAGGAATTGAGCAGTCAAACAAATATTAGTAAAAGCAAGCGTCATTAATAATAAAGGGAAATGCAAAAATACATTTGAAAGGAAAATAGGAGTATTATCATTCGATAAGAAAATAGAGGTATAGGGTATTTAATATTAAAAGATGAGTTTTGAAGAAATCAAAGAGATCAAATAATAGCTAGGAATGTAATTATCGGAGTGAAACGAGCTGTAGTAAAGAAATAGGTTTAAAGAGAATGATTAAATCGAATGAAAAGCCTCAACCAGTTATTTTGGAGATAAACAAGGAATCTTTAAAGACGTATCGAGTCAGTACACGGTCTCCCATGTCACCATTATTCTTGTACCTGCATCCAAAGAAAACGTGTGATCTAATGGTGGGGATCCTAAGTCCACCATTTATACAACTACTCATACACAAGCACAAATAACGTAGACCCCCTAATGTGTCTACCCCAACACTCTCACTCGGTGGTTCTAAGTCAAATCCTACTCACTCACCTAAGAGAGTTGGGAGCGTATTCGCTCTGATACCAACTGTAACAACCCGGATTTTCCAACAAAAGAAAATAAAGAAATAAAAAGGATTTATAAAATAAAAGAAAATAAAAGCGAGCCACGGTGGCGGAAACACCGTGGAATCCGGATCATTACTCACTAAACCAACTAAACAACGATAAAAGGGTAGGCCTTGAGGCCTAGAAGTGGGGAGTAAATACCCCTTACAAAACCAGCTCCAAAATGAAAGTAAGACAACGATAATAAAACTAAACATCCTAACAAGTCTAGTCCAAAATCACTTCAAGGCTAGCTATAGGTCATCCTCACGGCATCCTCACTTGACAAACCCGAACCCGCGCTTAACCTCGCCACAAAGAATGTAACAGCCACAATCAGTGGGGAGTAACTAGGTGCTCCCCAGTCATATTTCAACATAACCAAGATACATTGCAATACAACCCAAGTGTACGATAAACATAATACAACCTCGAGCTAACTCAATAATTAACCAACTCAACTGGCCTAAGGCCTATAATCAGAGTACAAAACAATCGACAATAAAAAGGACAACAACATCAAACAACACGGCACAACCACCACAACCACACGGCACATCCAACACACTCACCAAGCGCCACCAACAACCTTCCCTACTCAACCCAACTCGTAACCAATCAACACAAGCGCAAGAGTAAGCGCAGAGCACTAGGTGAAGCGAACAAGAATCACCTCGAGTGAAGCGAACAAGAATCACTCAAACCCTATGGCGGAACAGCGAACAAGAAGTTCCTCAAACTCATTAGTCTAAATTTGGCCAAATTCCACCGAGCGAACAAGAACGGTGACGACATTTATATAACCATAGTCTCTAACCAACATGGTTGAGAACCCATAGTCGCTCTAACTAAGCGAACAAGAATAGCCGAGGAGATCATGGGCGGTATCCGTCCAAACTAGGACGTCGTAGCTCCTCACATACGTGCCAGAACAGACACGCATGCAAACTTAACTCAAGCATAAGAACAATGGCAAACCACACCACTCCGACCCATCTCTAATACCAATTCATAACCATTACAACCATTAAAGCAAACCAAGTAACCCTAGTTCATAACATACCAATCATCCTTTATTCTTCACCCAATATAATATCCATCCTAAACTCATTAACAACATAATTATCCAATTTATACTCATCCTCAACATGACCTATGATCAACCATACAATAACAAACTTAATACGGAGTAATTAACTTAAGAACTCAACACTAACCATAACCAACATGTTAAATACGGAGTAATAACCATAAGAACTCAATACTAACCATAACCAACATGTTAATTACGGAGTAATAACCATAAGAACTCAAGAGTAGCTATTGTAAATCATTATATTTCCCAAAGTTATCATCTTTAATCAACCTAATAACAATATAACCCAAATTCAATATATCAAACATCCCAATTCAATCCATTAGACATAATAGTGTGAGACCAACACAATTAAGACCAAAGATCATAATTTCATAGCACAATCAACCCAAAGATCATAGCTTTGCATACATAACAACAACCAATTCATCCTCAATCAATCATATGGTCTCACACAAGTTAAAATATGTCTGCGCTACACCTAGTTACCTTGTTTAAGCGATGAGAAAGGTCCTACTCTTCTTCTTCCTCGACAAGGATTGTATCCTCTTTGTTCAAGTCTTCTTCTCCTTGATTAAGGCACAACAATAACACATACAAAACATAAGAACACACAATATACCTGTACAATAATAACATAATCTGAAAACTATACTATACGATGAGAATTACCGAAGAAATTAGTGAAGGAGTGAATTAGAGCGAATTAGGGCTGAATTGGAGATGAATTGAATGATCTTGAACGAAGTTTGAGAGATAATTAATGGAGTTTTAGGAGAGAGAAGAAAGGATTAGGGTTTTAGATTAATGAATGGTGAGATTAATGAGTTAATTAGGGCTGAGGAGAGGTTAGAATACGTATTTAATAAGTTATAAGAAGTCACGGATCGAAACAACCATAACCCGCAGAAAGCAGAGTCGCTCGCGGGCTGCTCGCGGGCCGCTCGCGGGTTGCTCGCGGATTTTGTCTGTGAAAATTTGGCAGTTGCGACGGCGTCGAAAAAATACGCAGTTTAGCCTTTTGAATCGCCTGAATCGGAGTTCGTATGAGGAAATGACATCGTTTTTAAGTTCTGACCACGATCACGCTTATTCCATGTGACAAGTGAACCGACTTTCTCGAGCCAAAAATGAGAAAGATCATGAGAAATGAAATACGAATATTATTGAGACGAATAATCATTATTAGGAAAAGTCGGGGTGTTACAGTTATTGATAAACGTTAATCAACTGATTAAATACAAAATGTACCCTGTGTACCTTTAGAGATTTATTTATGTTATTGCACTAATTGTGGAGGACACTAACTCCAACATTTACATTACAAGTGATGGCTACAGGTTATATGTAACTGAAGAAGAGGAGTTACCGTATAGAAGTTGTCAATCAAAAAGGTTTATCACAAAAGTAATGTTCATGTGTGCGGTATGTAGGCCTATATATTCGGAGGATAGGGAGTTGCTTTTTGATGGGAAAATTGGGATGTTCCCTTTCACAAAGCAAGTACCAACAGCTAGAGGTAGTAGAAATCGACCAAGGGGAACATTGGAGACCAAGCCAATTGACTCTGTTACTAAACAAGTGACAAGGGAATGCATTATAAAACAACTCATACCGGCTATTAAGAGTAAATGGCCCGAAGGTGCAAGTAAACACATATTCATTCAACAAGACAACGCAAGGCCTCATATTAACAACAATGATCAAGAGTTCTTGGCTGCTGCAAACTCAGATGGTTTCCACATTGAGTTCCTTTTTCAACCTCCTAATTCACCCGACTTAAACTGTAACGATTTGGGGTATTTTAGGGCGTTGCAATCATTACAATCGAAACAAGCATCAAAATCAGTTGATGAACTATGCAATTCAGTCATGGAAGCGTTTGTTTGTTATAGTCATACGAAACTCAACAATATTTTCCTAACGCTACAGTCGGTTATGGTTGAAATAATGAAAGTGAAGGGGCATAATAACTTTGTAATCCCCCACATGAAAAAGGGTCATCTTGCAGCTCTTGGCATATTACCAAGGAACTTAGAGGTTAGTGAAGACCTTGTTAGAGAATGTATTGACTATTTACAAGGAATAGGTCAAACACAAGGTTTAGAAAACTTGATGGGTGAATTAGGATACAATTTCGAAGAAGAAGTACTTTAGTAAATGTAAAAACTGTTTTGGAATGTTTAATGTTTTGAAAATTTGTTTAGAGTGTAAACATTTCTATCCTAAGAATTGTTTAACTTGTAATCAAATTACGCAATTATATGTAATGTAATGCAAGTACTTTCGTAAATGTAATGAAACAATGTTATGTGTTTAACATTTCAGTTTTACTTATGAAGTTTGGTTAGTCATGTACTGAACATACAACTGCTCTCAAACCATTAAGGCGTCTCATCATTGAGCAAACACTAACATGAAAGTCAGTAACATAAACTCTCAGGCCTATTTGGCCTCATCATCGAGTCATGTAAAGTAGTATTACCTCCTACAAACACACCCAATAAAGGTAGACCATGCTTTGTCCTTTAAATAACAGTAATGATCAAGGCAACAACAATTACGCCAAATTAAGGCACAACATGCTATCAAGACTCATTACTGCTATCATGAACAAGCACACACACCATTCATTGGTAGACCTTGTGGTGGCTATACTACTTTAATTATTTGGCCACTTACCTTAACATTATATTCTTATCAATACTAATAGCTCTCAAACCATTAAGGGTGATTCATCACTGAGCTATTTCAATTAATGTATCCTCTCAGTCTATTTGGGACCTTCATTGAGGATTTAGAGAATACAACCTTCAAAAACAAACAGAATTCAGCCACTAAAACCAGACAAAACCTACGTACAGAAATGGGATTAACAGAATTCATTGACACAACTAAAGACATACAAACAGACATATTGAAATGAACTGAGAATAGAAACACACATACATACAGAGAATACAACCTCCAAAAACCTACGTACACAGACACAACCTTGAAAAACAAAATTCATTGAGGATTTAGAGAATTTAGATAATGGCCACAATTGAACTGACGACAAACAAAACAAAAATCATACAAAACAGAAAAACAGAAAAAGATTACTACAGAAAAATAAATTAACTGACATTGAGAATACAAACCTACAGACAAACATACGTACACAAACACAAATACAAACCTACAGACAAACATATGAACTGAGAATACAAAACAGAAAAAGATTATTACAGAAAAATAAATTAACTGACATTGAGAATACAAACCTACAGACAAACATACGTACACAAACACAAATACAAACCTACAGACAAACATATGAACTGAGAATACAGAAGTAACAGAGACACATACATAACAACTGATAAAAATTTTAAATAACACAGAGAAGAATTGAAGTGAGAAAAATCATGAAATCAAAATCATACAAAACAGAAGAATTGAAGTGAGGAAAATCATACAAAATCATACAAAATCATGAAATGGCCAGAAACAAAAACATAGAAAACAGAAGAATTGAAGTGAGGACATAGAAACAGACATCACTTGAAAACGTACAAATGGGCAGAAATACGGAAACTGAACAAATAATAATTTTTAAACAACACAGACAAATAAACATACGGAAACGTACAAATGGGCAGAAATACTGAAACTGAAAACGTACAAGTGAGGACATAGAATTTTTATGATTTCACAAACTGAACAAACATACGGACACTGAACAAATAATAATTGAACAAACTATACGGAAACGGAAATTGAACAAATTGGCAGAAATAGACATAACCCTAAACGATTTAACGATCAAAATTAACACAGACAAATCTGATCACAGACATAACCCTAAACGATTTAACAAATTAACGAAATAGAAAAACATAACAACTGATCAAAATTTAAAATAACATAGACAAATCTGAAAAACATTAACGATTTAATTTAAGTTCAAGAGTTTGAAATAGACCTCCCTATTTTGATGAATTTTTTCGCCGAGCCAAGAATCTCTCCTCGTATTCTCGCATTCGAATCAGACTAGGTGTTTCCGGTTCCGCCTCAGACTCCTCTTCGTCACGCAGCAGACTCTCAATATACAATTTATCTTGTTTGTCGCTTTGGTTTTTGATGAACCTTTTCATATAGTTGTCGAATTTGATGTCACTTGCTGATTTAGGCACAGACTTCACTTCTTCACCCGTAGTAACACTTCCACCAGCAGCAGAATCAACATCGCACTCCGTCTTTCGAAGAGGACTCTCCAACTCCTCTGGATCTAGGGAGTCTGGGATCACAACAGATAGATCAGGATCTAGCGAGTCTGGGACGACAACATCGAAATCAATTGAGGATGGGACCACAATATCATCATCAATTGATTGAGGGATTGTTTCCTCAACTTCTTCGTCTTCTTCATCTGAACAACCTTGATTATACCAAGCAAGTACACATTGCAAACACTCTTTGGAACAATTCGAATGAAATTTATCCATAGAGATTGAAAAAGACAAAGGTTGAGAATGAAATTTAGGAAAGAGACGGAAAGAGAAGAGACGAAAGTGACGGCAAAAATGAGGAAAGAGAAGAGAGGAAAGCAACGAAAATTTCTAGGGTTTCTTTAGAAATGAGGAAAAAGAAGAGAGGAAAGCAATCGGGTGGGTGGATTCAATGAATACGAATTGTTTTTGGGTGATCAATTAATTTGGGCCTGATTTTGTTTGTTTTTGGGTGAGTAAAATTTTTGGAAGGAATGGTTAATTAGTGTGTTTGGGTTAGTGAGTAATTTGTAGGTTGAGTTAGATTAATTTTTATTTAGGGGGTGTTTTGAGGTGTTTTGATGTGGGCTAACATGCCAAATAAGGAAAGTGATAGTTTGGTTTTGAATGGACCAAAATGGTATAGTGTCGATTTAGAGTTGAATGGAGGGAGTATAGGTTGGTTTATTCCCGTTAAATAACCCATTTTTTTTAAAGAATAGAAGTATACTTCGGTCACTTTATTCTCGATTTCTCGTCGTTCACCTGCCTCCTCCCTCCATCTTTGAAAGTAACCAATGGACGCCGCCACATCGACATCCACTCCACCACTACCACTACCACTACCACCGCCACCACCTTCCCCACCTAACCTTCCACCCATCACCACCACCACAATCACCAACTCCGCGGCCGCAGCCGACACTTCGGATGACGTCTCAACCCCATCCAACCCGCTCTACCCTCCAACCCCACCCCACCTTGACGACGACACCGCCACAACCACCACCTCTGAAGTCTCCACCGTGGCCCCCCTCAAACGCCGCCGTAAACGCAAACACTACCCAGGAGGAATGATCTCCATGGTCCTCCGTCCTCACTCTTCCCTCACCTCCTCCGTCGTCCACAACCTCCTTCACTCTGACTCCGACTCCCTCTCTCTCCCCCGCCGCCGTCGCCGCCGCCGCTCATCCTCCTCCGCCGTCTCCCTCGATCCCAAACCTCTCGACGTCGACTCCCTTATCGCCTTCTCCGTCGGCTTCCCCGTCGACTCCCTCACCGAGGACGAGATCCACTCCTCCGTCATCCCCTCCCTCACTCCCGCCTTACAATCCGTTTACGCCTCCGTCCGAAACCGCATTCTCGCTACTTGGCGCTCTAATGTGGACACCCCCGTCACCCGCGCTAGCGCGTTTGAGTCCACGCCTGTTGACCACCGACACCTCGTTGACGTCGCCTATGACTTCCTCGCCACCCACGGTTACATCAACTTCGGCCTCGCTCCAGCGATTAAGAACAATTCTCTCGTGTCTGACAATCGCATTGCTGGAATTAACGTGGTGGTTGTGGGGGCGGGGTTGTCGGGGCTGTGTGCAGCGCGTCAGCTTCAGTCAATGGGTTTTAAGGTGGTGGTTTTGGAAGGGAGGGGTCGTGTTGGGGGACGAGTTCGAACGAAAAGGATGGAGGGTGGAGGAGTTGTTGGCGCGGCTGATTTGGGTGGCAGCGTGTTGACGGGGATCAATGGCAATCCAATTGGTGTTTTGGCGAGGCAGTTAGGGTTTCCTCTTCACAAGGTGAGAGACATTTGCCCTCTTTATTTGCCTAATGGTAAAGCTGTTGATAGTCAGGTTGATTCTCGGGTTGAGACTTGTTTTAATAAGCTGTTAGATAGGGTTTGCAAACTTAGGCAGGTGATGATGGAGGAGATGAAGTGTGTCGACGTGTCGTTAGGAACTGCTTTAGAGGCGTTTAGGAAGGTTTTTAATGTCGCTAATGATGCTCATGAGAAGATGTTGTTCAACTGGCATTTAGCTAATTTGGAGTATGCTAATGCCTCGTTGTTGTCTAGTTTGTCTATGGCGTTTTGGGATCAGGATGACCCGTATGAGATGGGTGGGGATCATTGTTTTATTCCTGGTGGGAATGAGAGGTTTGTTCGTGCTTTGGCCGAAGATCTGCCCATTTTTTACGACAGGACCGTGGAGAGCATTAGGTATGGGGATGACGGGGTATTGGTTTGTGCCGGTGGGCAGGAGTTTTGGGCCGATATGGCGCTTTGTACTGTGCCTTTAGGGGTTTTGAAGAGGGGGGATATTGAGTTTGTGCCTCCTTTGCCTAAGAAGAAGAGGGATGCTATTGATAGATTAGGGTTTGGGCTGCTCAATAAGGTTGCCATGCTGTTTCCGTACAATTTTTGGGGTGGGGATATTGATACTTTTGGGCATTTGTCTGAAGACCCTGCAAGAAGGGGCGAGTTCTTTTTGTTTTATAGCTACTCCTCTGTGTCGGGTGGGCCATTGCTGGTGGCCCTTGTAGCCGGGGAAGCGGCCATTGAGTTCGAGAAGAAGTCTCCGGTGAAGTCGGTGGAGAGGGTTATGGATATCTTGAGAGGGATATTTCACCCGAAGGGAGTGGATGTTCCGGACCCAGTTCAGGCGGTTTGCACTCGCTGGGGACAAGACCGACTCAGTTATGGCTCGTACTCTTATGTAGCAATCGGGGCATCAGGGGACGATTATGATATCCTTGCGGAAAGCATCGGGAATGGGAGGGTGTTCTTTGCTGGAGAGGCTACTAACAGGCAGTATCCTGCTACCATGCACGGCGCTTTTCTAAGCGGAATGAGGGAGGCTGCCAACATACTACATGCAGCCAAGAGGAGGTCATTGAATTCGACTGACACTTATGCAGAAGTCAAAGATAGTTTTGAGAGCAGTGATGATTTGGCTGAGCTATTTTCAAAACCGGACTTGCATTTTGGGAACGTCTGTGTTTTGTTTGATCCAAGATCAGACGATCTCAAATCTCAATCACTATTAAGGGTCGAGTTCAACAGCGAAAAACTGGAAAATGGGTTTCTTTATTTGTATGGTTTGTTACCAAAGTGTCAGGCCGTCGAGCTGAGCAAGGTGGATGGAGATGTTGATAGGTTAAAGATTATGAATCAGCAATTTGGGTTGCGGTTAGTCGGAAGAAAAGGATTATGCTCTACGGCTAAATCACTGATTGCATGTATCAAAAGCAAGCACTCCCTTACGAAGGATCATAATATTTAATGTACAGTTAGCGAGTATTTAACTTTTAAGGTCTACGGTCGCGGTTCTTTATGCTCTGGCTAGGGGTACTGTAAGTTTTGATAGCTGAAGCAGAATTCCAAAGGTGTTCATCGGTGATTTTATAATTAGCGAGGGTGGGTGGCTCAAGTTAGAAATATGGTGAGCCATCCTCATTAACAGCACTGGAGGCGGTTCACCCAAAGCAATGCATCCGTAACTTATTTGGGTGTGTCCAGGTGATTCATTGTAAGCTTATTTGTTTTATTGTGCTTCGGCCATTTCATTTCCATGAGAAGAAATTCACTGGCATTAAATACAAATTTATGTTTTATCATGGACCGTGGTTCGTCAAGCAAGTTTTTATATATTGAGTTTTATGGACGAAGCAGCTATGTTTTAATGATCTATTTCTGTTTGTGTTTGGCATTGTTAATTTTCGTTTGAATCTCAACCCAATTTGTCTTGTCTTAGCCAGTTTTTATATATCATGGACCGTGCCTCGCCTTTTTGTTTTTCATGGGCGTTTGGCTTTTTCACTTTTTAATTTTCACAATTCAAAGATTTGTAGAAAAACTAGTTTGCGTGCCCGGCCCCGCCCGGGCTAACTATGTTTACATTAAAAATTTAATTTTATTTAAATTTGCATTATATTAAATACTTGTCTAATTTATACATTTACTATTTATGACATATTTGTATGAAAATTAGAAATCATAATTAAGTTTAATTATTAATCATATTTCAATTAATATAAAATTATTATCAATGCATATATTATCAATATATATTCTCATGGAAAATATTATTTTGATATAAATTAATGATGATATTAAATCTATGATTTCTTCTTAGTGTTTTATTTTAAATATAAACTCACACATACGAAATTTTTCCTAATGTGAGTTATAATATTTTTTAGGTAAGTTTTTATTAAATATCATAGAGAATTAGTTATTTTAAATAACACTAAGAATTAAATACTAAATTTTCCTAATATAACCTTACTAATTTAATTTTCATTAAAAAATATATTACTTTCAAAAATTTATTTATTTTTATTTTTCACACCTCCCAAATATAATGTATCTATTTTTTCCAATTTTAATTTGGAAATATAGAGTTTTTGTTACAATATTTGATTAGATATTTTTAAGGATACTGATTTTGTTTAAGGTAATTTTTTTAAAAAAAAAATGTTTTACTAAAAAAATCTTATTTTATTTTAGTATCTTAATAATATCAAAATATCCAATTATATTAAGAATAATAAGTTTTATTATATATTAATATAATAACTTAGATTATATATATTAAAATAATAATTTTTTTATCAACCAATTATATTAGGACAAATTTTTTTTTTTTTTTTTTGTAATTAGTATCTTTGTAAGTATTGCTAGGATTTTAAATGAAAAAATATTAACATATGTAACTTAAAATATAAAACTAAATCTACAATTGAAATCTTTACTATATTAAAACTTTCCAAAAAAAATTAATTGAAGATGTTTTTAATTGAGAAGAAAATTAATAATTTCAAAATAAACAATTATATGACACATAATTACCCTATTTATTTTTTAGGTAAGTCTACATCCCTTTTTGTATATATATACATCAAAAACTTTAGCTAGATCTTTTTAGGTACGTACTATGTTAAATAGTTTTACTTTATTATGTTTTAATTATGATTACAATTAGTATCTTTGTAAGTTTTTTTTTTTTTTAATTTTTTTTTTGTAAGCAATATATACAAATTATATATTATACAATTTTATATTTACTATGATAATTGTATCATTATATATACCATATAAAATTGTATCATGGTAAATGTAATTTTTGTGTATATTTACTATGATACAATTTTATACGGTATATAATATTTCGTGCAACAATTTTTTCTAAAATGTGAATATTAAACCATAAAATTAATGGTATCACTCAGTTTGTATTTTATAGGAAAAATAGGTCATTTACATATGATTTAATAAGATTACCTACCAAATCATAAATATATATACATGTACTACTTTTTTTTTATATTTTGTTCTTTTTATTTTAAAATATAACTTACTTATAATTTTTTTCCTTAACTTATTATTTATTAAATCAAACATAATTTAGGAAATAATATGTAATCTTCAATTTTAGTATCCAAATATTATCAGGATTCCAAAAGTAGATTTAGTATTATATTTTAAATTACATATGTTAATTATCTTCATCTAGAATAGAATTATAAATAATATTAATATTAAATTTTTTCGGCCAATTATGTTGTGACAAATGTCGACCATAGAGACCATGGTTTCTGCTTTATATATATATATATTAGATTAGATTAGATTAGATATTAGATTAGATAGATAGATATATTAGATGATGTGAACAAGTTAGGCAATTTTATAACCAACGAAAAAGATAGAGGTGATTTTGGATACAAAGTTAATGCAGCTAAAAAGGGACGGATTAGGGTTCCCTAATTCTACAAGGAATGGGTATAATATTAAACTTTCCTAAACTATACTGTAGTTCTATAATTTTCAAATTAATAAGACTTTCCTATTACTAGTAATAAAATTTTCATATTATTCATATAAGACTATAATTTCCAAATTAATAAGACTTTCCTAATTCTATGAGGTTGAGGCTTCTTCACCCAGGTCATTTGTTCCTATATATACAAATCCTTCAATGATGGTTTGAATATAGTTAACAATCATACAAATAATAGCATACAAAAGCAAAATGAACCACAGAGGAGAAAATAGGAAAGTTCATGACAGGGAGACAAAAAGAGTTCTTTCAGTAGAGTGTAAAATTGAACCCGAGATGAAAAAGTCGAGCAAGAGGGGTCGTGATGATCATGATCCTGAAACGGATGCTATGGCTAAAGAGGATAGTGTATACAGCAGAGATGGATCTTATGTTGACGATTCATTGGTTGCTCAGGATCAGTCATGGAATAGAATTGCTGGCATGTATGATGACCAGTTAGGTCAAGAGAAGACGAAGCTTCCACGAAATCTGTCCACTTCTGGCTGCTCCTTCGCTGCTAATGGGAAAATTGAAGACCTATGTAAAAAGCTTCAGATTCCATCTCACAGTAATCAGGTGGAGGATCTGGCTTCTGCTGTTCGAGTATCGTCAGATTACAATACGCATGAAGAAATGCTTCAGCTCAAGAAAACCAAGAAAAAGAAGTGTTTCCGTATACGGGAGAAAGTAGACTTTGATGCCCTTGAGGCAGAAGCAAGTGCTGAAGGTTTGGGTGCATCTGATCTTCGTTCACGCGTTGATAGTAAAAATCAAACTGCTAGAGAGGAGGAAGAAAGAGCTGAGGCTGAAACACGAAGTAATGCCTACCGAGTTGCCTTTACTAAAGAAGATGAACCTTCTAGGGTACTTCCCCTGGATCAAACACTTACTACTGTTTACGAACAGAGTGACACTGATGCTTTTGTGAAGAATGATGAGAATCTTCAGAACACCTTTGAAAGAGCTTTCAAGGAAAAAACTGAGAAAGCACCAACTGGACCGGAGGCAATTGCACGTCTTGCAATGTCAGCTGTCAGCAGTGAGTCTCTTGATGCACACAAGTCAACTTCTGGGGATGTGTTTGGAAACAAAGTCGTCTTTACTGAAATGACAGAGTTTGTCTCGGGTCTTCAACTTGAAACTGGTGGTCGGACAGAAGTCAGAGAATCTGAAAACGATGAATCCTCCAAGACTCAAGTTATAGACAGATTAGTTCTGGACAATGCCATTCGTGAAGTTCCTGTTGGAAAAGGATTATCCGTTGCTCTTAATCTGCTTAAAGAACGAGGCACTTTAAAAGAAACTACTGAATGTTATGGAAGACCTATGGACAAGAAAAAAAGCAAGTTGGCAGGAAGTCATGAAGACGATGGACCTGAGGAGATACATTTGGAGAGGAGGGATGAGTTTGGACGAATTGTGAGTATGCGTTTTCAATTATTTAGTTATTTGTATTCTTGCTTGTTTTCATTTCTTTTTCCCTGGTTATAACTCAATCCATTTCTTTTGCAGCTGACTACAGAAGAAGCCTTCCGTTTGTTTTGTCACAAGTTTCACGGTAAGGGACCTGGCAAAAGGAAGCTGGAGAAACGGATGAAGCATTATCAAGATGGACAATGTTAAAGCAAATGACTTTTTCTGATGTGCTTTCATAGTCCATGGAGAGAATGAGGGAGACTCAGTCGCGACTGAAAACACCTTATCTTGTTCTCGGCAAGAATGTAAGACATTGTTTATCTTAGTTAAATACATATTTATCGCAGTGCTGCGATATTTGAATGTTACGTAAAATGTGTATCTATAACTCTACTTTAATTTCCAAATTGATAAGACTTTCCAAATCTTACGAGGTTGAGGTTTGTTCACTCACATAATTGTGTATCTGTATATATTAGTTTCTCAATAATGATAAATAGAACATAGTTACAAACAAAAGGTTACGAGTACAAAACATTGCATACAAAAGCAAATCAAGTAATAATCAATACTCGTAGAAAGTAGTAGTATATTCAATATTCACTCATACATAATATAGAAATACAAAGTAGAATGATTAGGAGAAGAAAATAAGTAGGTAGTAATTCCATGTTAGTACAATCGACGGGACTGGAGATGGGCCAAACGAGTTGTTTTTAGTTCACGTCAAGAAGTACTCCGAATGAATGGGGATTTTCGACATGGGTATGCAAGGAAATGTGAGGAGTCCGAGTAACAAGCTTATGTATACGTCTATAGAATCCGGGTGACCTTCCCGATTAAACCACTTATTTCCCTGTAGTCAAATCATAAGTGTGTGCTTTGTGTTTCTTTAATTACATTCCTGTGATTTTCATTATCCATATATTTGTTGTAATCTCATAATGCTTCAGTTCAGACTAATTATATTCTGCTTGTTTGCAAGGATTTACTTGGCTTTTCAATGCTGTGTCCTTAATTTCCTGTATCCTGTTTCTTGCATCTCTCTGTTGTTAATATTATTTGTTGGCTGTATATCCTATGCATTATTAGTGCTAACAAATTCTCATTTGTGGGTTTTAAAAATTTTATCGCTTGTATAGTGTGAAGTTATTGTTGGCTAGGTACATTAGTGCTGGCATATAATTTTTTCCGTCCTTGTTTTTGAACTTCTTTTTCATTTATATGAATATAGTGAAGGGTGGAGCTCAGATTTTGATTAAACGAATTTCTCTGAGTCCTCTCAACCAATGGTTCATATTATTTGCTGATTTCATATTATTTGAAGACTCAGGCTTTTGTTGTTGTTGTTTTTGTTGCTAATAAATTCTCTTATTGTCTAGTACTCCGTATTATCTAACACTTTCAATGTTTAAGTAGGCACATTATTAACTCATGCTATTGGTGGAGATTTCAAGTAACAAGCTTCTAATTTTTCAAGTATCTTTTCTTATCGCTCGAGTCGTATAGTTTTACATGATCCCTTTTTATGGTTCATGTTAGCCGTCCCCTCTATCACGACTATGGTTTGTTGCTCTGGCATTATCCAATTTTGAGCTTGACTGCTGATTTTACTGTAATTGATTATGCGTCGTCTCTAGTACTCCGTATATTTTTCTGTGTTTCTAAAGGCACAGCAACAGGTTCTGACTTCTGAGGTTGGATATTTGGATCTAACATTCTAACCATTGAGCTGAGCATAAGGTTGCGAGTATTGTCCAGAGGTAGGGGAAATGTCTCTGTTTATGTGATATGATATCTGAGAAAGGCGTGTACTTATTGAGGCAACAATATGTAGGTCATAGGGTAATGCTATGGAGATGTTATGGACTACAGTTTAGACTAGCCCGGAAGTTCAAGCCATGCTTGAGCTGATGGACCACATAAATGCTTATGTGTCCCTGGTCGCTGAAGATAGTAGAAGTTATAAATATGCTTTTCTGTAATACATCCACTATGTCGCTGAAGATAGTAGAAGTTATTCATTGACGGCTGTGGTTTTGTGAAGATTAGCTACAAAAAACACACCAGAAGTTCTGTACATTCCTTTATTTACACTCTTGTTCCTGTAGGGTCTATGCTATTGAGATTGAGGTACATTGTTGCCACGGTGTTATATTTGAGCAACAACACATGACCACAGTATGACTGATCTATGCAACGGTTTTGAGGATTATTGCTTCGACTGCATGACTGCATCCATCACTTTCATGTGTGGAACGAGCAAGTAGCACCTGCATGGATGGTGTAAGTGTGTAACGACCTCCTCGTTGTCACACTTATTCTTTGAATGCCTCTATAAGTACACTTATGTTTCCGGGAAGTGATTTATTTACTAGATAGGGTATACTCATTGTCTTGTGAAAAAAGCTCGTTTGCTTTGTGGCTCGAATTTATCATGAAGCGTGATAAGACCAGGGATTCTGCTAAGAGTTAAGACATCTCTTGGTCACGTTGTAGGAGTAGAACTGTCAGAATTTGGAGGGGATTAGTCAACCTTTTCCCATGTAGTAACATTTTTATTTATTTTAACAGATATCTTCTGCTGCTTTCAGTTGCTTGTACTTCGATTTATTACTAGGGGCTACCAAAATCTGCTTTGTCGGTGCGGTAATCAGCTAAATGATCAGATTTGGAGGAGAAGCACACACTTGTAATCTGTTAAAGGAAACTACAGGTTCTGCAACATTGACCCCATTTTTTTTTTTTGTTTTTTATTTCTTTTTTTCATACTCAATTATTTTATGCATTCTAGAGGTCTCCATTGTTGCAATTGTATTAGTATGTGCTCTCTATCTGGCAAATGGTTCATACTTTTTGGTCATGCAGAGTGTATCTGACAATAGTTTCAACTTTTAAAGCTGTGAACTATGTTATGCAGACTCATTGCAGTAGTCGGACACTCGGACACATGGGAGTTTTTAGTTTTGATTTGTTGTGATTTAGTACGCTTGATGAGAGAATAATTGTGGGCTTTAGTTTCTGGATCATCAGACCTTTGTTGATCAACTTTGAAGTATGCTTGCTTGACTCATTTGTGCCACTTCTATTTTGGTTTTAGAAAATTGCTCTTTGGAATGGCGTTGTCGCCATAGCCTTGTTGGACAACTTTACATGAAGTGATTAATTTGCTAAATGATAAAATGATACTCCGTAATAGTATTGTTCCGATCGACGCTAACGATCTGTAAGATACAATGAAGATCAATGGGGAGGGGAATTTATTGATCACAATCACGGATGAGTGAAAAAACAAAAACGATTTTAATGACATTAATATTTTCAAAACGGAAAATGGTTTGTTTAATGTCAGCCACTGTCCCCCTTCCAAAAGATCAATCCTTTGCTTGCATGAGTGGGAGATTAAATTAGTTAAAAAGTCAACCATTCCAAGGCAGATTTTCTGGTGGGAACGTGGAGTAATTAATTCTAAGCATGTTTTTGAGTTCCAAACACAACTAATATGTGCTTTATTGTTCTTTCCTTCGTTCCTTCTTCTGCTATCTTATTGATTACAAATTATTATAGTTGTTTCATGTGTCGCCTTAGTTTTTTATAAAATTGAAAGGATGTCCAGTTTAGTGTATGAAATGTGTAGAAGATTTTGGAACTTATGATAAGTTAAATTATGAACGATGTCTCAAAATGTGATGCGACCGAAGTAGTGATCATGTGAATATCTCTGCAAGACAATAGTCACACATTTCGTCCAAAGGCTTGTTTAGTGCAGCGACAGAAGACTTTCAAATACGGAGTAACATTCATAAAGTGAGAGGAAGATGAAGTCTTCTCAACTGCTGTATGATGGAGAAGAATGCCCGCGCATTAACAGTAGTGAAAGTGGAGGTTTACGCATTGAGAATCACCAAGGGAAAGGAGGATGGATCACCTTCCCCTTCATCATAGGTAATTAATTAACGATCACTCCTTTTTCTTCATTTTTTTGAGTGAATGTTATTTGCTGCTCATATACCTATAATGGAGATACCGATATCTTTACTTAGAATATGACAGAGGAATTTCAATGAAACGATCGTATATAACTGTTTCTGTAATACAACTTAAACATCAAAAAATTCCATTTGTTCATGTCAGTTAAATGCTTTGTAATTTTAATCGTATGTCATGGCTACAGCTTAGAGGGCCCGTTTTAATGGTCATGTATACCATATAGCTTAGAGCGCTTATAGGGAAGTATTTCTATGAAACATGTTTCCATAGTTATCAGTGATGACTTAATGTAAAATCAGAGGCTTATTTCTGGTCAACTAGCTCTAGTTCTCAAGTTGATTTAAAATCTAAGTGAATTTGTTAAATTTACAGGGACAGTAATGGGACTATCATTAGCAGCGGGTGGATGGTATGCAAATATCACGATATATGCCATTCAAAAATACAATGTCGAACGTATCTCGGCTGCACAAATCCATAATGTTGTTGGTGGCTGTGTAAACTTTTTCCCAATCATCGGTGCAATGCTTGCCGATACCTTCTTTGGGTCCTACTGGGTTGTTCTTGTAGCTGCACTGGCTTCGTTGCTGGTAAGACTTATGTGCTCTTAAATTGTTGCTTTATTACTTTTGCACGGACAAAAAGGGCCCTAGAATACACAATCGATATTATGACGATGTCTTCTGTTGAAATAATGAGACTTTTGCGTAATGGTTTAAGTACGACGAATCTACCGAACCATTATATCTCTTAATAAGCAAAACATTATGTCTATTGGATGAAAGGCTACATACAAAGGAATGCATCTATTGGATGAAGAGTAGTGTCGCTTCATTATTATGTATTATATTCATGCAAATGTATGTACGTTGTATCTAGATGATTCATGCGTAAATGTTAGGATTCGAAAGGGTGCGTATCACCTATAAATACCTTGTAATCCTAGGCATTTAGAATCAATCATAATCATTGTAATCACATATTCATTCATTCAATTTAATACAAACTATCATTCGCTCATAAACTATTTCCTTCTATTCTCCACTTTCTCACTTATACTATTCCAAATTCCAACATTTGGCACCAGAGCCTTTAAGGATCTTTAAGGGGCCTAAACAATATCCACCACTAAACAAACAAAAAAACAAATCAATCTCTTGAAGTATGGCTTCAAGTTCAAGTGTTTCTCTCCCTGCAATCCCAAATTTTGCGGGAGAAAGTTACGACTATTGGAGTGTGAAAATGAAACTCTTTTTAAAGTCGTGTGATTTATGGGAGATTGTGGAAAAAGGTTATGAAGCAAAAGTAGAAGGAAGTGAATATTCCGCTGCACAACTACAACAACTAAAGAAGGATGAAATGAAAGATGCAAGGGCACTTTCATATATCCATAGTGCTGTTTCGGACAGCATTACACCAAAAATCATCCGGGCATCATCAGCAAAAGAAGCCTGGAACACTCTTTTAGAGGAATTTCATGGTTCCGAAAAAGTAAGGAGTGTAAGACTCAATAAACTAAGAAGAGATTATGCAAATATCAAAATGAAAAATGACGAAAACATCAAAGAATATTCGTCAAGATTCATAGAACTTGTAAATCAGATGCAAATCTATGGAGAAAGTACTAGCGAAAAAACAATTGTTCCAAAAGTGCTAGCAACTCTCAATAGTAAATTCAATACTATTGCATCTATGATTGAAGAATTTAAAGATCTAAATACACTCGGCACTACCGAGTTGTTTGGTTCCTTGTTAGCACACGAGGAAAAATTCATCAAAAGCGATGAGAGTCCAACAGAAGGTGCTTTCCAAACTAAACACAAATCAAGGTTACCTTATCTAAAAGAAGGTAAAAATAAACACGTGGAGGGCAAGAATATTTCTTCCAGACAAGGATTATTTCCTCCATGTGGCACTTGCGGCAAAAATAATCATTCGGAGCAAAATTGTTGGTTTAAGGGGAAACCTAAACAACAATGTAATTTTTGCAAGAAGTTCGGCCATATCGAGAAAAATTGCAGAAACAAGGCCAAACAAAATTCACAAGATCAGTTCAACCACCAAACAATTGAAGATCATCTATTTCAAGTTTGTCAGAATGGAAATTTTGGAAACGAGCAAAAATGGCTCATCGACAGTGGTTGTACAAATCACATGGCTTATGATAAGAAGATTTTCACTCAACTTGATACTTCAAACAAGTCTAATGTTCGTGTGGGAAATGGAGCCGTTTTAGAGACCCAAGGAAAAGGAACTATTGCGGTCCAAACTAAGAAAGGAACTAAGTTTATCAATGACGTTCTCTTGGTACCTGATCTTAGTGAAAACCTATTGAGTATACCTCAAATGATACTCAATGGTTACTCCGTTATCTTTAAAGATGAACATTGCATTATATATGATTCACAAAAAAGGGAAATTGCTAAAATCAAAATGCAAAATAAGGCATTTTCTCTATTCTTGAATACATCTACGGAGCAAGAACCAATAGAGTTCACACCAAGTACTCCTCAAACTAATGCTAATGAACAGTCTCCATCAACATCGGAAGACAACGTACCTGAATTACAATCCTCTGATTCAGATGATGAAAATGCTACAGGCCCATGGGGAAAAAAATCTTTATCCCTAATATATCAAGATTGCCCTATTGTTCATTTGGATCCCGAGTTGTGTGAATCATGTTATTCAGCAACTAATGAACCACATAACTACGAGGAAGCCGCCAAGACCAAGGAGTGGCAGGAAACAATGAAAAATGAGATCGACATGATCAACAAAAATAACACTTGGGAGCTTGTCGATCCCCCTCAACACAGAAAGATGATTGGTGAGTTTCTAAGACTCAAGCTCGGAGTTATGGCCAAAAGTCTCAAGGAGGAGTGTTGAAATAATGAGACTTTTGCGTAATGGTTTAAGTACGACGAATCTACCGAACCATTATATCTCTTAATAAGCAAAGCATTATGTCTATTGGATGAAAGGCTACATACAAAGGAATGCATCTATTGGATGAAGAGTAGTGTCGCTTCATTATTATGTATTATATTCATGCAAATGTATGTACGTTGTATCTAGATGATTCATGCGTAAATGTTAGGATTCGAAAGGGTGCGTATCACCTATAAATACCTTGTAATCCTAGGCATTTAGAATCAATCATAATCATTGTAATCACATATTCATTCATTCAATTTAATACAAACTATCATTCGCTCATAAACTATTTCCTTCTATTCTCCACTTTCTCACTTATACTATTCCAAATTCCAACATTTAAAATAAGGTTTATTATGAGAAGGATCAACCAAGTGTGTTGATCAAAATGAGTCTTAGACACGCTGCATTTCCATCAGCTCGTGCTTCAAATAAGGATTATTACAAGAAGGATCAATCAAGTGTGTTTAATTTTAGGCCAAAAGTCACACGGGGCTACTACGCTGTCCGCCTTGGCTTGTCCTAAATGGAAGCAATAGTCCCATTGACGCAATTTATCAATATAGGTTAAACTAAAAGCATCATTTTTGTTTTTGAAAACACTTGTGATAAGATTGAATACATTCTTTTCCCTTGCCTCACCGTAGGTGAGACCTTTGGGGTGATTTGGGGGTAACCTTGGCATACGCCTCATTCATACAATTTTGTAACCATAACTTCAAAAACTTTCGATTTGTAGGCTTAGTTAACTAAAAATTTTAAGTGGTGACAAAAAGAAGTTGCTATGTTTGATTAGGAATCTCTATTTGATTTTATAGCTGTCTAGAATTGCCTTATTTCACTTCTGATCGGCTCTTAGAATTTCTATTTTTCTCGTGGGGATGATTTTTATTAGTAAAATTATTTCGAAGTACTACACTATTGGCGAGGCTCACAACTCACTAACATCCTTAAAAACCGTACCAAAAACAATGGAGCATTTTTATAGATGATTGGAGGGAGGGATCATAATATGAAAGAGACTAAAGAATGCCCTGGATATCGGGGTGAAGTTAGTACAAGTATTAGACATTTCAGTATAACTTAAGTCTTTATATTTATAGTGTTTGCGGTTTACTTGTCAGGGTGGAGTCATGTTCACCCTTTCAGCTGCTATTCCAGAGCTGAGGCCTCTTTCATGCAGCAATCGAAGCACACAAGTATGTCAAACACCTTCTAACAGTCAGTATGCTTTCCTTTACGTAACTCTTGCTCTTGCGATAGTCGGGCTTGGTGGAACACGATTTGTGCTTGGAACTATTGGGGCAGATCAATATGACCGAATTGAGCATCAAAGGGTATACTTCAACTGGTTTATTTTCGCCTTCGAATTTAGTTGGGTTATTGCCTTTACCGTTCTAGTTTATGTCCAAGACAATGTGAGCTGGACAGTTGGTTATGCCATCAGTGTTGCTGCTAGTGCATTCGCGATAACTCTTTTCATGTCTGGAACTCGATTTTACCGACGTGTGATGCCTCAGGGAAGCCCTTTCTCTAGCATAGGTCATGTTTTTATCGCTTCTTTTTACAACGCAAAGCTGTCAATGAAAGATCATGAATACTTCTACGAGAGCACCACGTCAAAGAGTCAAATGTCCGCTCCTAGTTCAAGTCTCAGGTATGCATGAAATCTGCACGATACTACTAATTTCGCTGATTTTTTTGCATTTTTTGTACAATTGTGATCTATGTGAGAAATTTGATATGTATGTTTTTAATGGTCATCTATTGCTGGACTACGATTTTCTTGTTTCTACCTAGTTTTTGTGGCTATAACAATATGGCGACATAGTGACAACGAAAAACATATTTCCCTAACATTCCTAAATTAGAACTTGTTCGTTTTATCTTATCTTTTTGTAAACTTATCAGACATTTCGGACTTCAAACAACTTAAGATGAAGAGAATATGTCCATAAAAGAGACAAGGTGACATTTGAGAAAAAGAGAAGAAGAAATTGAAATATAACATATCTTCCTTATTCATAGCATAACATGAGTTTGTATTTGTCATGCAATCCCCTCATTTTTCGTATTAGATCCCCTCTCAATTATCGTACATAAAGTATTTTCCGCGCTAAGAAATGGTCATAGTGTTGCGAGTATTTAGAAAGCAACATAAATACACCACAATGTTAAAGTACGCATGACAGATAACATCAACTTTGAAAGAACAACAGAGTGCTGTTTGATGTTTTAGTCTTGGTTCGAATCCTTGTTATTTTTCTCGGTTGTTTTTGATTTGTTTTGATCTTTTGTACTTTTCGAGTTGGTTATTGGCGTTATGCGTACATTTAGTTTCAGCTAATAAAGCTATCAATTTATATCCATCTTTCTATTAATACCAGTTTGCTTTGATGGGCTATCTTTAGATTCTTTAACCAAGCAGCTCTGGTAAAAGTTGGTAATGTTGAACCACAAATACAACTTAAGAAGTCATGGAGCTTATGTACAGTCGAGGAGGTCAACGACTTCAAAAAAATGATGAAAGCTCTAACAATTTGGGGTGCTGGATTACTTGAGAGCACCATTTATGCAGTAAGTTCGAGTCTAATCACTATTCAAGCTTTGGTTATGGACCGACATTTGGGTACTCATTTTGAGATTCCAGCCGGAAGCGTTTTCGTCTTCACCCTAATTTGGGCGTCATTCTTGCTCACCATCCTCGACCGTTTTCTGTACCCGCTGTCGGAAAAGGTGCTTGGCCGGTCACTAACGCCTCTACAACGAATTGGGATTGGTTATTTTTTCAACATGTGTGGTATGATTGCATACGCCGTCATAGAAAGGAAAAGGCTAAGCTTGATTGCGAGCAACGGTTTGGTGGAAAACCATGCGGTGGCACCCATGTCGGTTTTATGGTTGATTTTACCACTATCGTTGTTAGGTTCAGGCACTGCGTTTTATTTTCCCGCCGAGGTTGAGTTCTATTATCAGGAATTTCCGAAGTCACTTAGAGCTACGTCAAATGCTATGACTTCGCTCCGTCTTGCTGTCGGGTACTACCTGAGTACCGCGATTGTCGATGTGGTACGGAACAATACTGCTTGGTTGCCAAATGACATAAACCGTGGAAGAGTGGATAAGCTGTACTGGCTTGTATCGCTAATTGGCGCATTAAACTTTGTTATCTTTGTTATCGTTGCACAGATGTATTCGTACAATGATCGTGGAATTTCTGATGATGTGATTTTTGATTCACGATACATGGACTTGCATGATGAAATGTAAATTGAATATTATTCTCCGCATTAAAGCCTCCACTTTTCTTCTGGAACACTGCTAGTAAATCTTGTGATTGGAGAATTGTGAAAGAAATGGACTACACATTATATGTAGACAAAACAACGATCCTAAAATATTTATATTTAACGTGAATAATCATGTTATGGGTGGTCTTTTGAAAATAAATTATCCTTCATTTGATCCCATAATAAACCTAATTATTATCATTTACTTCCATTTATGAACCCGTATCAAAATTTACCAAGCGCATCACCATCCACCTTATTATAGGGCTTGCCACTTCTTCCTCCACCACTACCACCAACTCATAACCACCATCTTTTTTTTCCTATTTCACCATCGTTGCTACCACCACCGAAGTCGTTCTCCACAACCACTAAAGGTGTTTGCTATAAATTGACCCACCACTACCACAGTAAATTGACCCCCCGCCACCACCAAAATCGACATATTCAAAACTGACAACCCACCTCCAACAACCCTCACTCTAATTGTCCACCCATCGTAACACCAACCTCGACCCTCGAAAATCCTTCCTTCTCCCTCAAACAGTACGAATTTGTATATTTTGAGGGAGGATGAAGGTCTTTTATGGTGGTTGATAAAATGGTGGAGACCTGAAACTTTGACGTCTCGACGATTGTGTTAAGACATTCGAAGCTTGTTTGGGCAGGAGTTTGTGGTGGCGATGGGGAGCTTCAGTGGAGGAGGTTGATGTTGTTTACTATTGGTTGTGCTTTTGGCGGCAGCGGAGGGAGAGGCCGTTAGTGGAGGAGTGATGGTGAGAGTGGGTTTGGAGATCTTATGGGTTGGGAGTTAACTAGGCATATGGTCATGTTTGTATGTGGCCCATTGGGCTTGATACGTATACGGCGAATTAAATTACATTTAAAATATATTGAACTTAGACAATTAATTTAGCTATATTTAGTTTAAAATTAATTGAACTTAAACAATTAATCAAGTCATAATTAGTTTTAGATTCATTAACCTTAGATAATGAACCTATTTATATTTAGATTCAAATTCATTTAACTTAAATAATAAATCTAGTCGTATTTAGTTATATTTAATTTAAGTTTCTCTTATATATAGAGAAGTTTGTAATTCATTTGAAAATAAAATTTGATGAAATATAAACTTGTTTTCTCTCAAAAAACGTGGGTTACGTTTGTTTGTGAAATTCGAATCGTTGCGTAAGATTCAAACTAGTGATGTATTAGGACGCATATCCTAATTGTTGCTCGATTGGAACCAATTACAATTTACAGGTGCTCTAATTGAGCACACATCCTTAAAGGCAGCAGTTACAGAACTTACATAATTCGACACATCTCCGTTCACATAGATTCATCACACATACAAATCATTCCTTCGCCGATATACATATCGATTAGAGGTTGGCTTTTCACACAACACACTCAAATCGGACGAGAGAACTTTCCACATCTCTCCCAACATAGTAGCCGAATCGAGGTCGACTTTCCACACCAGACACTCATTCCGAACGGGAGGACTTTCCACATCTCCCCCAACAAATCTACCGAATCGAGGTCGACTTTCGACACCAGACACTCGAATCGGCCGAGAGGACTTTCCACATCTCTCTCGTCATTACTATCTCTAGCTCTCAATCCAACTTAAAAGCCGAGGGACTTCCTGCATCCTTTGTCTACCATCATACTCAACTTAAACCTTAACGAACAAGGCGACTTCCACGTCAACCTTGTCGTTACAAGGCTCATACCAATTTCATATCATCATCACAACACTAACACAATTACAATCTTACTTAGCCTCATCATATAAAATATCTCCATTTCCATGTATCTTCTCAGTATACCATTAATCTCATCCCCTTTCTCATCACAACCCATCGATCTTTCTCATATCTCAAGCACTCATCGACAACTTGACACATAACCCTTCCTATTCTACCCACGTAGTTACCACTCAGACTCGTGGCTACCAAGCTCTACGAGGACGTCTTCTCCCCTCGGTTTTTAGGACGTCTCCCTCACCTCGGTACTGCTTGGATCACCACTTATCTTCATGAGGTTCATTTTAAGCCCTACATTCATTTTAAGACTCACTTGACACTCTATAACCTCTATTTTCATTTTATTAATCCTATATTCAATTTAGAATTCATTTAACATTCATTTTAGGACTGTCGCTCTGATACCACTTTGTAACACCCCCATTTAGGCAAGGCGGACCCCGCCTAAATAAAGGCGTTACAGAGCTGAGGTGAAACCTCAACATGGTATTTGTTTTACGTTCTTACTATATATAACGAAAGGTCAACGACAAAATAATAAAACTTAACAAACAAATACAAAACGATGACATCCGAAATATATTATAATATGACTAAACAAGTCTACAACTGTGGCCCGTAGGCGCGGTACTTCTAGTAAGATAAAACTCGTGGTAGAAATCTCCGCAAACCCCTCAAGCCAAACTGCACTTTATGCTTCCCTCGATCTCGGTACCAACCAAGAGGGGGTTAGTCCGGTTCACATCACAAGTCAAGCCATACAGAAGCACACACACATGGTTCAAGCAATTACAAGAATCAACACCATCGTCATTAACAATTTTCGGGACATTCACTTTTGAATAAAATATCTCAACCCATTTCTCAATCCACCTTGTCCTTTTCAACATCACCACCACGTCACAACAATAATCACACGCATCCCACATTCAACACCATATTCGACATACAAAAGCGCACACAACCAAAGCACCAAATCCAAGTCATTTCCACTCATTTCACGAATCTCAAGCATAGGGACATACATTGCATTTCTATAAACACATAATCCATTCATTACAATCACCACTTCACACTAACGTCCTTTAACAACGAATTTTAAGCTTATGATGATGAGTTAACGTAAACTGAGCGCATAGAAGTGATCGAGCAGACCACTGGCAGCCGTAAAAGTTGTGGACAACAACTATATGTACAAAAACGACAGATATACGAACACGGTCAGTGGTTATAACAACGAGAGGTGAAAGGTCACCTATACACAACGCTTACACACATATTTACTCATTAGTATTCTCATATATTCTCTTCTAACCAACTCCAACAGACGATCATGTCAACTAAGCGACATAACTAGCCATATCTCAAGCGTACGTACACAACAACAACAACAACAACACACGTAACATAAGCAAACGGTCTTGTTAATTATGCCACAACTTTAACAAGTCACCACGGCAACAACGACATCAAGCCACGACACCTACAAGTCAACTTACATGTAGGTATCCATATATGTCCACACTCATATACCGCAAAAACGACAGCAACGCCCCGAACAACAACATATCAGCAGGTCAGCGACAACAACGGACAACACATACACACTATTAAACACCGTACAACAGTGACACGGCAATACCTGCACCATTAACACGCGACAACACCAAGGTAAGAATGCAGCAACAATAATGACTTACACAAATACATCAACAATGATCAAACAGCAGCAACGACAAACTAACATTAGCAATAGAGGCTACAGCAGCCGCAAAGAGCAAAAACACCACGACACACGGTCAAAACTCAACACCATAGGCTCATACCCACTCACCACGTCAATCAACACCGTAAAAACAAGACGAAGCACCAATAACTACAGCATAACAGCAACATAGTCGACTACACAGAGAACAACCCGACAATAAGAGGGCAACGCTGCCCTGTGCGCACACACCGCTCACACGCCTAAACATTATACAATAACAACGACAACAACATACTCAATTTCATTCGACACACACATCTATTACACTAATACCAGACTAAGTAATGAGTTCATTCTTACCTCGCGAAGGAGAGTTACAACCTCAAGCTCAAGGAAGCAAAAAACGTCAAAAACCGCCCTTTACAACGTCGAACGCTACAATTAACGATTACACAATAAATTACTATTTAAATACCCACGTATCGACAATTTAAAGGACCAAAACCGACACAAACCAAAAATCCCCAAAATATAGTTCAAACTTAACGAAAATCAAAATCGAAGGATTGAGTATGAAATTTACCTTAATTACTCGGTTACTAAGGTTTAGAACTCGAGAAGCTTGATGAATTGAAGCTTGATACGACACGAAATGAAAAACAACGAACGATTATCAAACAGTGATGTTGATGACGGTGAAACGGTGACACGATGATGCTGAAACGGTGATGAAGGTGATCGATGATGACACTGGCGTTTGATGAGGATGATGATGGATATGATTGATGAATGATAATGAAGAAAGAAGAATAAGATATAGGGCGAACGAGGAGCAGGAGACTAAGAAATCGTTTCTTTGGACTTTTAAAGTCGAATCGAATCGAACTAAATCGAATCGAATCGAATCGAATCGAAATGAATGAAATGAATCGAATCGAATCGAATCGAATGAATCGAATCGAATGGAATGAAATTCAATTAAATAACATAAATGTGTCGAATCGAATCGAATCGAATCGAAGTGAATGAATCGAATGGAATGAATCGAATCGAATCGAAGTGGAATGAACTAAACTAAAATATCTTTGAAAATAAATTTGGAAAGAAACAGTCCTAAGTCTCATGTTTTTCTAATTATTTTTGGGTCTTTTTTTGGGTGGTGGTGGATTGTATTAGTTTTTGGGGTTTTTACTCATACTATTATTATTATTATTATTATTATTATTATTATTATTATTATTATTATTATTATTATTATTATTATTATTATTATTATTATTATTATTATTATTATTATTATTATTTAAAACTTCACTTCAGAAAATAATATAAACTCGTATAAGCTCGACTTAAAATATAAAATCCGACTTAAAATATCAGATTCTCTTATAACATGATACGAAAAACTGAGTTTTACAGTCTTCCCCCCTTAAAAGAAATTCGTCCCCAAGTTCAACTATTTCCGACAACAGAACAGGTTAAACTCAACATATAAAATGGGACATATAAATTGTGTGCACACATAAATCTAACTAGCCACAACGACTAATACGGTCGCAAATTATAACATAACAACGAAACTCGATACCATTATTTAAACGAACCATAAGCAACAAACATATGTATCGAACAGTGCATAAAACATGACAAAACGAGCATGACATTCTGTGGATACCCATATCCGTACCCTCCCGCACAAAACCCTGTGATGTAACACGGACTTTTATCACGCATGTTTAACGTTGACTTAAACGGTTCTAATAATGTCGAATTCATTTTGAGTCGTTTTGAAATGTTAATTGAGTTAGGTCGCATTCACATCGCACTTAAATAAATGTTCATTTTGTCCATTTGGAGTCTAGCTTGGTCCTTGTCCTGCTTCATTTGGCATGAGCTTCGCATTTGCACTACAACTAGCCCTTTTACATTAACAAGGTCTAATTCAGCATTCCTAAATTCCTAAATTTAGGCCCGGTGGCTAGATCTTCCCTTTAGCCTCCTCTTACCCAAAATACACCCTCACGTCTTACCTTATTTCACAAAATGCTACAAAATACACCTTTTTCATTTTTCCGGGTCTCGGGCCCAAAACCGAGCCCAAACCCAAGCCTTTGGCCCTCACTCCAAAGCCCTGAACATCAAAATATCTCAGAAATATCCCAGGTGTTTCCTTGACGTGCAAGTTAGGATTATCACGTAATCTTTCAAAGATATAATCAAACCGGAACTAGGAAACTACGCTAAAAACCACACCTCCAAACCGCATAGCCTTATGCGGTTTGGGGTGGCAACCGTATAAGCCTATGCGGTTTGCCTGGGCAACCGCATAAGGCTATGCGGTTTCCTGGCTTGTTTTTATCCCCGAATTTCCTAATTTCTCCGAAATTTTTAGTATATATACACCCCTATACCAGATCTCGAAAAACACAATTTACAATCAGCTTTCACAGCTAACACTCTCCTAAACTCCACAAAAGTCTCAAGCACTCAAATCCTTGAGTTCAACACACCATCCCGTGTTGAATTCATCCTCCTTTTAAGTTCAAGAAGCGAAGCTCTCTGTCCAGATCTGAAGCGTCAGGACAAGGTAGGTACCGATCCACTTGGATCAAAGCTTTTTCTTATTTTCTATGGACTAACAAAGGGGACGACACTTTAGCGCCCCCCCCCCCCCCCCCCCGCCCCGGCTTTGGCACCCAGCGCGCTTGCCTTCCAAGTGTTCTATTTATTTCAGGTACACTCCATATCCGATGACACGCCAAAGTCGCATAAGCAACCGACCTTATAAAATAAACCAATGGACAATTGAACTTTATTTTATTTGCATGCATCTTGCACCTTCTTATTTTGCATTAACTTAAACAATGAATTCGACCTTTAACTGAACCGTTTTCGTTAACAAGTTAAACATGCTAAACTGAGGGTTTTAAACAATCTTTTTGCATCTGCATCTGCATTATTTTACAAACTTTTTCGCACTTGTACGTAGCGATAACATTAGCTCAATTATCATCTTATTTGGATTGTTCTAGGTCAGTAGAGGCTATTTTTACATAGTCTTTTCTAAAAGGTTTTCCATAAATCATTATTTGAATTAACTATTTTTCTAAAGTACCCTCACCCCGAATCCAATCTGGTTTCACAAGCCTTAGATCTAGGGGTGTCGGCGTGCTCCAAAATCTAGGACATGTCTTTAGGCTTAGGACATGATAGCAGGTTCCTAATTTCCGCGATAATTAGGTGGCGACTCCAAAACAGTTTTTAAAGGTTTTTCTAACTTAATCTTTTTTAACTTTAATCCGCCCTTAAGCAAGACGCCGAGTTGGGTCCCCTCGTCGATTTCCCGGGTTCCACAGTTTGGCGACTCCGCTGGGGACTTCTTATTTTTAAAAACTTAAAACTAGCTTTTTCTTTTTAAAAATAAAGAGGTGAAACTTGAAAGCTTAGAACAATCCAAGTATACATAATTGAGCTATGCACATTCGTTTAGAGTCCATTCCTTTTGGAATCTAGGCACCCTTTACACCCTTGAGAGGTGGTTCCAACACGCAGGCTTGTCCACTCGATAAAGCACGTGCAGGACTAACTTTCCTCTCTCCTCCACGACTGGCCGTCAGAACGACTATCTCGACCGCCCCAGTGCTCCCTCTAGAAAACCTATCGCTCCGGCGTAAGGAAATAGAGGGGTTAAGTATCTGCCAAAGCGTACTCGAGGTAGTTGGAGGTGTACCCGACTGACCCTTTTCACCCTTTGAGTCATACGTACAAGTTCGAGGCCATGCACTCCATGGTCCCTTTTCAAACGAGCATTTGCATTCATATCTTCGAAAACTCACTTAAACGTTTCAATGATAAGTGAACCTAACATCTAACATCTAACACTTTTCAAACAAAACTCTCGCGAATTTTTTGAAACAAGCTTTTTTTTCAAAATTCCCTTTTTCACTAACAAGCAAAAACCCGAGCAAGGATTAAAACCCGAGCTCGTGGATTTCATTCCTCTAGGTCACACGGCCTAGACTCCACTTTTAACATCCTCGACTCGACTTGCTAACCACTTTCGAGTTGAATCCTTTCTCCTTTACACATCCGTTTCGAGCTCACCTCGGCAAATCACTGATATCAGTTCGACGGGTGCAAAGCAAAACCTTTTAACATCGAGACGAGATGTGCGCACACATCCTCGCCTCAAAAGCTTCCCTTTAGCAAAACCTTTACGAAAATCTCCTCTTTTTCAAAACACAAAAGGTCTTTCTAAACAAAGAAATGAGTTAAAATGAATGTTTAAAATGAATGTGAGTCTAGTGGGTCGAGTCGTGTCGCTAATATACGAATGAAATGCAGGCCTCAGCTGGATACTCGTCGCACCAAGCACCGTGTAATAATCCCTTACAAAAAACGAACCTACACCCGCAAAATGGCCGGCAACAACGAAGACGTCAACGCACTCCGTGACCAAGTTGCAAAGCTGACCGCCGACCTTGAGGGCCTTTTGGCTCAACACGTCACCGAAGTGGAACGAATGGAACTCAAGATTAAGGAGGAAGCCGACAGGCATGCTAAGAAACTCCAAGCCATGGAGGAAAGGCTCTATGTCTCGAGCACTTACTCCATTCACAAGGAAAATGAAAACGTGCCGGCTAGCATTAAGGATGAGCTCCCCAACAAGCTCGCCCTTAGTGATCTCCCCATCTTCCAAGGACATGAGAGCCCGATCATTCACATCCGAGCTTTCAAGTCCCAAATGGCCATTAAGGGGGTTGACTCCAAGCATTGGCTTACTCTCTTCCCGCACTCTCTAGCAGCAGTGCCAAAGACATGGTTCTACTCGCATGACCCACAGCGGGTCCCTACTTTTGAAGAGCTCACAGTTGAGTTCGATCGACAATATCGAGACAACGAAGACACCCAAGTCTCGATCCGCACCCTAGAAGTCCTCGCTCAAAAGGACAACGAGGGCTTCACCGACTACCTCACTCGTTGGAAGAAGCTAAGCGCCCAAATCCCTAACCGTCCACGCGAGGACGAACTCGTGCCGTAGTTCATAAACAACCTGCGACCCGTGTATCAATTCTACATGAGGTACAGCAACATTCAGAACTTCAAAGAACTAACTAAGGTCGGCACTCAAATCGAAGATGACCTTAGGACTGGCACCATGGCCAAATACACTGGCCACGCCTATCAAGGGAGCTCTTCTAAATCCTCCCGCGCAACCAAGAACGAAGAGAACCGCACCGTCGGCAACCTCGACGACGACAACCTCGACGCATTCGCAACTACCTTCTCGCCACCTCCTAAAGCTAAGAGGAACTTTGACCCTCTCTTTATGTCTTACTCCAAGGCATTTCAAAGGTTGGTCGAGAAAAATTACTTACAACCAATCGGGCCTAGCTACTAGATAGCCGCCCGAAGACAAGAAGCCTAAATCTTGGAACCCCAATGCCTTCTGTGCATACCACCGAGGCAAGGGGCATGACACCGAGAACTGCTTTAGACTCAAAAACGCTATCCAAGATCTTATCGATCAAGGAAAGCTCAGCAAACCATCTCAACCTACCAAACCATCAAACAACGACAACCCGCTTGGCAACCATGCTATCTTCGTAGGGTCGGTCCCTATATTAGACTGCTCTTATCTCGTCACACCCTCTGACGACCAGATCAATGTGGTTTGTTGGTCTAGTGATGATGAAGACGATGAATATTGGCTACCCACCGACGAGGTGATAAGCCACGTCAACCAACTTGCCAAAGACATCAACCACCTAAAAGCTTTGTATCGAACCGTAGTCGAACGTTTGGAACGACGCATCAAGAAAGAATTCGACAACCCGTCCACCTTGGACGCCCTCGAGGCTTTCTGTCAAAAAGACGACGAAGGCTTCGTCAAGTATCTTGTCCAGTGGAAGAAACTACTCGCACGAGTTCCAAATCACCCACATGAGGACGAGCTCATATCTACTTTCCTTTTCAGTCTGCGACCCGCTTGGCGATATTACTTTCATTTCTGCAACGTTCGGGACTTTGAACATCTCGTTGAAATCGGCACCCGCATTGAAAAAGATCTCACATCTAGCTATGAGCATCCCACTTATCAACACGCTCATGGGATCAATGGCCGAAAAAGACACCACTCGAATGGCTCTACAAGGCATTTTGATAAACTCTACATGCCTTACGCCGTAGCATTACAAAAACTAATCGAAAGAGACTACCTCTTACCAATCGACCCTATTAATGAGCCACCCATGAAGAAAAGGTCAAGATCATGGGACCCCAACGCCTTCTGTGCATACCATCGGGGCGTGGGGCATAGCACTGAAACTTGTCTCAAACTCAAACATGTCATCCAAGATCTCATCGATCAAGGAAGAATCAAGAAACCTAGGAAGAAAAACGCACCCTCCAGCGACGAGACAATCTACCTCACGACCATGTCACCAACCTCAAAGACAATGAGGAAAGCAACTCAAACAACTCAAGCAACTCAAGCAACTCAAGCGGCTCAAGCGGCTCAAGCAGCTCAAGCAGCGAAGACGACGAAGAAGAAAAAGAAATTCTTTTAACTTCTAATAATCCTAGTGTCGGGTCATCTGTCGACCCATCTATCTTAGATTCTAGTTTTAATTTAGACTTTCTTTTTACGGAGGCTAGCTCCAAGCAATTTTCTAAGTTGTCGAATAATTCTTCTCAAATTAATGAAATGAATAAATTTGCTTACGTCTTGTCTCAAGCTAAAACAAACAACAAACAACGAACAATCAAAGATCAAGAAACAACAAACAAAACACACGATACGAAAGACACTAACTCATGCGATGAAAATGAACAAACTAACGAATCATTAAACAAATACATTGCAAACATCATCTCTCCAAAAACACAGGACCCTATCATCGAGGAAACCATAACCATAAACGTGGGAACCCCCGAAGAACCAAAGGAACTACAACTAGGTGCCTCACTGAACGAAGAAGAGCGCGCCCAATTTACACAACTCCTAAGCAAATTCAAGGACGTATTCGCATGGTCATACAAGGATATGCCCGGAATTGAACGAAGCATAGCAGAACACCGCATCCCTATCAAACCCGGTTAAAAACCAATCAAACAAAAGCTAAGGAGACTACGTCCCGAATTGTCCCTTATGGTGAAGGAAGAAATCGAAAAACAACTACAAGCCGGTTTCATCCAAGTCATCGAATATCCTGAATGGGTCTCGAACATGGTCCCAGTCTTGAAGAAGAATGGCAAAATCCGAGTATGCGTCGACTTTCGTGACTTAAACAAAGCTAGTCCCAAAGATGACATCCCATTACCTCATGTGGACGTCCTAGTCGACAATACCGCCGACCACGCCCTTTTATCCTTCATGGATGGCTACGCAGGTTATAATCAAATCAAAATGGCCTGCGAAGACATGGCAAAGACGGCCTTCATTACACCGTGGGGCACATACAGCTAAACGGTCATGCCTTTCGGCCTAATCAACGCCGGTGCTACATACCAACGCACCGCCACAACCCTTTTACATGACATGATGCACAAAGAAGTCGAAATCTACGTCGACGACATGATCGTGAAGTCAACGGAGAGAAATGGTCATATCACCAACCTCCGCAAGTTCTTCACTCGCCTACGACAATACAAAATGCGCCTCAATCCCCAAAAATGCACTTTTGGAGTCAAATCCGAAAAGTTACTAGGAGACGTGGTAAGCCAGAGAGGCATCGAGGTCGACCCCTCGAAAGTCAAAGCAATTCTAGAAATGCAACCCCCGAAGAACCTCGACGAAATCCGAAGTTTCCTGGGCCAAATTCAATACATCTCGCGCTTCATTAGCAAACTCACCATGATATGTGAACCAGTTTTCAAGAAACTCAAGAAAATCGACCACGTTGAATGGGATGAAGAATGTCAAAAAGCATTTGACAAGGTCAAAGAATTACTAACTAACCCGCTAGTTCTACGACCACCCCAAAAGGATTTACCATTATCCTTATACCTTACAACAACTCCCACCGCCATGGGCGCCATGCTCGCTCAAGAAATGAACGGCGAAAAACACGCAATCTATTACATAAGCAAAAAGTTTCTCGATTACGAAACTCGATATTCACCCGTCGAGAAAAGTTGTCTAGCTTTAGTATGGTCATCCAAAAAACTCCGCCACTATATGCTAGCACACCAAACGAAGGTCTACTCCAAAATGGACCCCGTAAAGTACCTTTTCGAGAAACCTGTGCTTAACGGACGAATGGCCAGATGGACGCTGCTCCTAGCCGAATTCGACCTTAAGTACGTACCCCTCAAAGCAATCAAAGGACGAGCAGTCTCCGATTTCCTAGCCGAAAATGCAATTGACGAAGAACCAATCACCGACACAACATCCCTTCCAGACGATGGGATTTACAACATCGACCAAGAACAATGGGAGCTATACTTCGATGGTTCATCCAACTATCGAGGATGCGGAGTAGGAATACTTCTCATATCCCCAAATGGCGAACACACCTCCCTATCCATCAAGCTGGATTTCGACGTAACGAACAACGCCGCAGAATACGAAGCATGCTTGCACGGTCTCCAAGCAGCACTTGTACTCAACGCCCGTAACATAAGAGTCTATGGGGACTCCTCCCTCATAATTAACCAAGTATCCGGAGCATGGAAGATACTTAATGAAAACCTAGCACTATACCAAAACAAAATACAAGAGCTCATCAAGGAATTCCATCACGTAGAGTTCATACACCTCCCGCGCGAAGAGAATCAATTCGCCGACGCATTATCCAAACTCGCATCACTAATCAACATACCCCCGGGAATGGAAACCCTACCCATTGTCGTGGAACGACGGAATGAACCCGCCTACATCTGTGACATTGAAACTGAGGAAAAACAAACCGATCCTTGGTACCAAGCAATCATCAACTACAAAACCAACGGCGAATACCCGCCAAATACTGACAAACGGGGCAAAAGAGCCTTACGCTTGTTATCATCACAGTTTGTGATGGAAATGGGCAAGCTACTCAAAAAGTCGCCTCAAGGTACATTACTCTTGTGCGTCGATCACAAAAAGGGGCACGAGATCATGTCCCAAGTACACGATGGCGAGTGCGGACCACACATGAACGCACGAGCCATGTGCAAACAAATCATAAGGCTAGGATGGTACTAGACAACCATGGAAGCCGACTGCGCAAAATATGTCAAACACTGCCATAATTGCCAAATTTTCGCAAACGTACAACACGTACCCCCTTCACCACTTTACAGCCTAACTTCGCCATGGCCTTTCTCCACATGGGGAATTGACGTCATTGGCAAAGTACAACCCGTGGGAGCAGGAGGACACTGCTTCGTCCTCGTGGCCATCGACTATTTCACCAAATGGGTCGAAGCCGCATCGTATCGTAAGCTGGGCACAAAAGAAGTTGCAAAATTCATACAAAACAACATCATTTGTCGCTACGGCGTACCCCACGAATTCATAAGTGACCAAGGCACACACTTCCAAGGAGAAGTCGAACTACTACTCCTTAAATACAAGATACAACGACACAAATCATCACCCTATCGACCACAAACCAACGGCGCGGTCGAGGCAGCAAACAAAACCGTCGTATCAATCCTCAAAAAGATGATCGACACCTGCCACGACTGGCCCAACAAAATCCCATTCGCATTATGGGGATATCGCACCACCATACGCACACCCACGGGTATGACGCCCTATTTCCTAACTTATGGTATGGAGGTCGTCCAACCTGTAGAAATCGAAATGCAATCCCTTCGGATTCTCATGGAAGCAGACATTCATGAAGCCGAATGGGCACGAGAACGCTACGAACAACTCATCCTTCTAGACGAGAGGCGCTTACATTCACTAAGTACAGTCCGAATGTACCAATCTCGCCTACAACGCGCCTACAACAAACGGGTCAAGCCGCGAAATATCAAAGTGGGTGACCTAGTACTCAAATCAGTCCGAGCACCATTACTAGTCGACCCAAGAGGGAAATTCAAACCCAATTGGGCCGGACCGTACTTGGTCAAGAAAATCCTTCCCGGAGGAGCCGTAAAGCTAACTGACCTCGACGGTCAAGACTTCCGACTACCAACAAATCTTGATCAACTCAAGAAATACTACCCTTAAAACTCAAACAAGTTTGCAATGTACTTCACAAAAAAAAAAAAACTCACTCTCGCATGAGTGAACTACGCTCGGTTTGATTCCACGCACCGTGGATACGTAGGCAGCTTCGCAAAAAGCACAACCGAATCACACGAACTACGCCGGTTTGATTCTGTACTTAAAACGCAGATACGTAGGCAGCTTATCAAAAGCACAACCGAACCTTTTAGCACGCATGCCCAAAGCTTAAAAAGGTCGAGGGCTTTGCACTCACAAAATGACACGCTCAAAGCTTAAAAAAGTCGAGAGCACAGTCAACACAAAACAAAAAACACAAAGGAAGATTCGAATCCAAAGCTTAAAAAGGTCGAGGATCTAAGACAAAACGAATCAACATACGAATCCAAAGCTTAAGAAGGTCAAGGATTTTGAGACAAAATACGCATGTTCAAAGCTTAAAAAGGTCGAGAACATTTTAAAACACAAAAAACAAAACAAAGCAACGAGACAAGACTAAAGCAAACACATTCTATTTTATTACTTTATTTAGAATTTTTCAAAATTTAGAAATGAGCTAGGAACAAGCCTCCTTAGCCTTTATTCGAATCTAAAACATGATTTTTAATAAAGGAAAATTTCTAAACAAAACGAAAACAAACTAAGTCATCTTCCGTCGCTTCGGATTAGCCTCTTCATCTTCAAGAGGCCGATCCGCTACAATCTTCGAACTGATCACGGGAGCAGTCCTTTCGAATCCTGGGGGCTCGATCGGATCCTCGTCCTGCTCGACTGGAGGCTCCTCGATCCTTGACCCCAGGCGATCTTTAACGGTCACCCTTGGCCCAAGCCTTTCCCGTGCAGGCCTCGAAGTAGAAGCATCCACACCAACAGCACAAAGATCACCATAGTCCCTCCTGTCGCGCACCACATCATACGCCAAGGAAGGCTTTGACCCGTTCTTCTCCCTCCTCCTTTGATTCTCTCGCTCCCGAGGATCATTGGAACGATACCACCGCGTATAGAAGTCTGTGACACGAGTAGACTCTATATGCGCCGGAACCGCCCAAGTAACACGATCCTACCATCCTCGGATCCAAGCATCGATCATCTGGTTAATCAGCACAACAACCCCTCCAACCTGAGTATCCTGCTCAGGGATGGTCTGAGCAAGCCCGATTTGCCTCTTCAAGCGAAGAGGATGAATCCACACCCCTCGTTCAAAGCCGCACAACATCAATCCACGAGCCGCATTCGCAATAGACGACGCCGTAATCGCCGTAATACCCCACCAAGACACATACCAGCGAATGGTGCTCTCCTTCACAAACCCCCGGTAGTAGTTGAGTGAACGCTCCCGAGGGTTAGCCCATTCCATCTTACGCGACGTCGTCCCCGCAGCCTTATGGACACCATTAAGAGGAAGAGCAGCGTACACACTCAACCTCTCCATAAGCCAAACGTTGAGAATCCTAGCGCAGCCCCGGTACGAGCTCAGACGATTAGCATAACGGTCATCTAAGCCCAGTATGGTCTCCGCTAGAATCAACGCAGAAGGATCATGTCCTCGCTCCATCTCTTCGACAACACGAGCATACCTCGCGTTCCCGAACACTCCATCTGGCATGGACCCCGCAAAAGCATAACGATGAACCAAACAAAAAGTAAGGGCCCTCCGCCTAGAACGGTCCGAAATACTAGTGTCAACCTTATTCATGTACCGTTGACACAAGAGCAGCATATTCACCTTACCTCCCTCAAACAAACCTGCAGCGTGAGCATTCGTCATCCCGAGGAAGTTTCGCAACATCTCGTTATAGCACAGCTCACTCCTCACAACCACCGGAGTAGTCCGTTTCGACCAACCAGCAATGGCCGCAAACTCCTCCATCAAAGGACAAACCTCTCCCCCGGGAAACCTAAAAACATGCAAGCTAGGATCCCAATAATCCAAGCACGAATCGAGGAAGTCTAAATCGACTTTCATTTGACGAAAGCCAATAAAAACACCCGCACCATCTATGCGGTTCAAGGGGGTGGTTTTTCTCACAGTTTCCTAATTTCGTCTTTCCTAAACGCGACATTCACATTATACTACGACATACTTTTGTTGTTCCCCATGCAGCAACATTACGTTTCGTTTTTAGCAAACACGATTCTTGCCACGTGTCAAAGCATAACATTTTCAACATTCATGCAAGCTCATTTCGCATTTAAAATGAACATTTTACTAACACATTTTCACAAGCTAAATAAACATCAAGGCATCCCACTCGGGAATCATTCCGTCTTCAAAACCAAGCATATTAACGATACAGGTCCACAACGACAACCGACAACGACGATCAAGTTCAAGGTTCAAGCTACAACGACATGTCAACAAAGGTTCATGCAATCTTTATTACGCAATTTCACTCAGGATGGCGACGACGGTATTTCGTCACCCACGCCGACCGAGCTGCCTCAAAGACGACTGACATTAACCGAGCCGCCTGCTCGGCCCACGCCATCCTCCACCTGTTAGCTGCCCTCCACAGCTTCTCGTGCACATCCTTAGCCACCTGCCATACACAACACGACAACGCATTACAACATACTCTTCATTTTGCCTTAATTTCATTCAAATTAAGCCAAACTTAGGGGGAAACTTCAAAAACAAAATGCCTAATACCCCACTTTGCCTTAATTTCACTCAAATTAAGACAAACTTGAGGGGGTAACCACAAAAACACGCATCTCACTAGTTTGATCATCGCTATATTTCATACCTCGATCAAACTGGGGGCTCCTACATGTACAAAACGAAATACATACCTTCTTCACCTTGCCCGTCCAGCTGTCCATCCTCAAGTCGCTGGTCACCTAAGCAAGTACGGCTTAAGAACACAAAGGTACGACGGACACCCGAGTCATCGTACTCAACGGTGGTATGAAAGTCACCAGGCTGCTCCACCATCTCAGGATCAAACAACTACAAAACAAATACAAAACACACACGTCAGGGAAATTTTTTAAATACACTTGTGTACCCTATAAGCAAAATCAAACATACCTCAATCGGCCCACAAGCAAGCCGAGACTGAGCGAACTGGCCGTAGTCTTCCCCAAGACAGAAAAGACTCACCGACTCACCCTCTCCGTATAATGCCACCCGATCCTGTCGGAAACTCCTCGCTGAAACAGGACCTTCGGCGGGTCTCTAGGCACCACTGGAGCCGGCCACCCGGCCTGATAGATCAAACGCTCTCCAAGATACCAAACCGGCCCGTACGGCGTCGCCAAGTACAGACGCTGGGTATCACGCACTGCAAACCTAGCTCCAATGCCCTCAGTAATACCCGTATACTGATTCCACGGGAAGGGCTCGAACTGCAAACGAAAAGCAACAACATCGTCAAGAGCACATGCAATCATTTTAAATACACTCTATTTAAAATGGTTCAAACACAAACCTGATTAAACTCCATAAGGTTCAGACGCACCCGAACCTCATCATACGACCAGTTAAACGCAAATAGCGATTACATCGCATTCAAGTACGCACCGCCGGGTACTCTCTCACGATCCTCGTAGCATGCGGGGGAAGCTGAAAAGGAAAATGGCTGAGAATCCACGACTGCACACGCAAGAAACAAAAACACGTTACAAAGACAACAAAAACAAGCATCAGTGCACTTTAAACAAAAACAGAATCAACGCATACCTCCATCAAGAATCCAGGCGAGACTAAGGACAGTCTCGACCCTCGATCCATGACCCGCGGTCTCACCGCGTCCATACAAAAACGAATGCACAAACCCAAAGACGGCCACCTACCAAGCGTCCCAATTGCATTCCAATCCAGGAGATGCATAAGGACCGACGTCGACGCCCGCTCACCCTTATCGCCGAAGTACACGGCACTGACAAACCACCACAACCACATACGAGCATTCTACTCGTCACTCCACTCCGAGGGGCCATGTTCGGTCTTCCCCTCAAAATACTCCAAGATGTAGCTCGTCTTGAAGGTATAAGGTGGTGCACCCTCACAGACCACCTCCAGACCACCGCCGATCGCAGCGGTCACAACCTCGTCCACAACGGACGGCGCAAATCCAAAGCTCATGTCACGGTCCCCAAACGGCAGCCCCGTCATTACCGCATACTCAGACAAAGTAATGCCGGCTTCGAAGCCGGGCATATGAAACGTCGTCGTGGTGTCCCAATACCTGTTTAAGAAGGCCCTGATCAACATCAGGTTCGCCGTCTGCTTCTTCCCCGCAATCTCCCTCCAATGGCCAACCAACGGGCCAAAAGCACTACGCAACACCCAAGCTTGCGCTCTCGGCGAAAGCTTCTCCTCAAAAACACACATCACGGACGAGACGCCCGAGAAAGTACTCATCGGACCTTTCTGCCAACCCATCGTCGCCCGATAGGAAACATGTCTCTCCGGAGCAAGCAAAAGGTTATGACCATCCCAACCCTTCGCGAAGGCCCTGTTCACACGCGACTTTCGCGGCCTAGAACTACTCGCCCTAGGCGCAGCCTCCTCGGCCTCCTCCTCAACATCCATCTCAGCCTCAAGCTCGTCTACCAGCTGAAGAGCAAGGTCATCCTCCTCAACAGGATTAGGCACAGGGACATTCCTCCCGCGCCCCCTACCTCGTGACTGACCACGTCTCGTGCGCAAGTCACGAGGGTCGGCCTCCCTCTCACTACGCGAACGCCTCATACTACTCGAACTGGGGGCTCCCTCAGTCCTCGAACCCGTACTCTTACGAGATTTCGACCTCGTAGCATAACCAGAACCTTCTCCTGCAACCAACATGACAAATATATGCAACTATAACACATGCAAGCATACAAACTTGGCATACATTATACTTATACATTACCCTAACACACAAATAATACGCACATAATACAAATGCATACATATACACCCTTTAACACTTTGCATTATACGCCCTACAGAGCATTTTTAGGCCTAATTCATAATTAAGCCGAAAACCGTTCTCTACACCTCAAAATTGCAACTTTATGGTTTCAATGCGCCATAATAGTCCCCAACAACAAGCTATTACAAGCAATTGCATTTTGGTCACCCCGATCAAAAACCCCCAATTCGCTCTAATTACTCCGTATAACTACGACTTAAGACGGCTGATACACGCTATTTATATTCATTTTATGCCCCCGGTTCAGTCGCATTTAGCTACATTTACTCGTATTCATTACTGATTTTATAAGCTATTTGCTATATTTCTCGATACTGCTGCCTTTTATTTATATTTTGCAGGTTTTGGTGGATTTGAGCCAAAACCCGGGATGTTAGGAGCATTTCGAGAATCTAGACGACAAGACCAAGCTCGAGCTCGTTCGGAAGCTCGGGAGTTCAAATTATAAGTTCAAAAGACTAAAGACCACGAGAAGGTCTAGGCCCAAATGAATATTGGGCCAAGTTTTGAAACACACAAGAGCCGGCCCAGAGAATTTGGTCAGGCCGGTTGGGTCAGGCCGGCAGCCGGCCGGCCGGCCCTGCTGTCTATTTCGTCGGGTTTTGATTAAAATCGAGTTTGATTTTTTGGAGGATATATATATAGTCTTAGGACGAAACAAAACACTTATGCTTATTTTTACTGCTTTTAATTTAGGTTTACTTTAAGTTTTCTCTCTTTACATAACTTTCATAAAAGCATTAGTTTAGTCTCAAGATTGGTTCTTTTGTAATCGTCGGTACTCCGTAAGAATTCCAGGTTTTAATTTCAATTGCTTTTCATTCATAATGTTTATTTCTTATTATTGTTTTGCTTTGATTGTTATTATGTCTAGCTAATTCCTTAATTAGGGTTTAGGGGAATTTGTGATACTTGGTCCAGGAACATGTTTTAGGATTAAATTGGTTGAATAAATTGTGCACTTGATTTCTTTCTATGCGTTTTATGCCAATTGAATTAGGATTATTTCGCCTGATCAACGATTTGTCTGAGTTTAATTGAACCTGAGTAAGTTTTGATTTAAGATCGAAAGCCGAGTTAAAACTAGACTTACGCGAGATTGATAAGTTGAATTTAGTAAGTTGCGAGAGCCCGCTAAATTTGCTTAAGGCTAAAATTGACTCGAGAGAGCGTTTTATAAACCTACTCAACAGCACAGTTTATCGCTTCCTTCTTATAAATTTGAGTTCCTGAATCATTGTCATAATGAACCCGATGCCCTAATCTTTCCCCTTATATATTCTTGCTTATTTTACCATTGCTTTAGTTTAGTTCAAACCAACCCTTTTCACGCCTTTGAGTTAGACCTGTTTACTCCGTCTTTAGCTTAAAACTACACCGTTTCTCTGTGGATACGATCCTACTTGCCGCTAGCTACTCGTTAGTGTTTTTGTAGGTTTATTTTGACAGGGTGATACGACTAGCCCTATCAACGGCGAATTGAAAGCCTTAGCTCGACATTTTCGCAAACTTAAAGCTATAGGCATGCTATACACACTATAGGCATCCTACACCGAAGTTTAATTGAAATTCCGGGTCGGAAAATCCGGGTTCGTTTTCGGGTCGGAAACCTAATTTGGACGTTTTTCACGCAAAGACGGTCTAAATCATAATCAATTCACACATACATGCTAGCATGGCACAATGCGACACAATGGCAACAATTTCAAGCATTCTGGTTAAAGCGGATGACTGTTGGTATTGGAAGAAGGTGATGAAGGTTAGGGATCTGTTACGTTCTGGTTTTGAGAGCGAGTTGTGGTCTGCTGATCAAACTGAGTACACGGTAAGGAAAGGTTACCACTGGTTATCTCCTGTTGGGGATAGGGTGCCATGGTACAAACGTGTCTGGAATAGCAATGGGGTACCGAAGCATGTTTTCTTGACATGGATGCTGCGACAGGATGGATTGAAACTGAAGCACAAGCTGTATCGGTTTGGTGTTGTAGCTGATCCGTTTTGTTGCATATGCGGGTGTCAAGTTGAGGATATGATCCACGTTTTTCAGCTTTGCGTATATGCCGTACAGATTTGGCGACTATTGGCTGACTGGTTAGGTTTTACCTATGTGGAAGGAGACAACCTATGGGAATTGAAGACGTCCCGAAGATGGCCCAAGCTGAAGCGAAGGTTAGTGAATTTAACAATTATGGCTGCGTTTTATTGTGTTTGGGAACAACGTAATAAGGCGTGGAGTGAGTGTGTGGTTGAGAGACCGAATTTTGTAGTGAGGAGGATTGTTTCGACTCTTAAATCTCATGTAAATGTCGAGAAGTCGAATGAGTGGTCTATAGTAGACAAAGAATGGTGGAATCGTATGATGTAAACAGGATTGTATATGTTTTGAAATGAATGATACGCTTACATTTTAGCAAAACAATTTCAAGCATTCAAGCGGCAAGTTTCAAGCAAAACTCGGGTTTTCATTCAAAACCCGTCTTTTCAACATTTCAAGGCAAAACTAGCTAATTACAACGACAAATAACGTAAAAGCAAGTTAAAATGGAGCATTACCTGGTCCCATAGCAAGGCAACGCAAGAAAAACGAGCAAATTTGGTTGAGAAATCGAAAAATGGTGTTTTTAGAGCAAGAAAACCGTAAATGAGTTATGAGCCTCACTCACGACATCCTCGAGCTTTAAACAGCTCTCCCAGCCACAGGGGGAAACCGCATAAGCTTATGCGGTTTGCACCCTGAACCGCATAGGCTTATGCGGTTCCTGCCTCTGGTTTTTCTCTGGTTTTTCTCCGGTTTTTCTCGTTTTACGCCTACTTTTGAATTCCTAACTCATCCTAGCCCTAATGCAACTCCAAGTACGTCCCGTGTTTGGGTTAAGGCGTCACCTACAGTCCGCCATACGCGTATATTAAGCATTTAATGTACGGTACAGAAGCAGAAACACGAATGCTCTTCACGAGCATTTACATCATTCCCTCCCCAGACGGAAGGCGATCATATGCAATAACAGCTACATAAACACTCCTCGGCGAGCCCAAGCATAGACACCCCGCAGTACGCCTCAATTACAAGCACCCTACTTTACATAGGCACTCCTCGGCGAGTTCAAGCACAAATACCTTGCAAAATGCATCCAAGCACAAGCATTGCAACCCTTGCACACGCACTCCTACACCTTACATTTACACCCCGCACACGCACTCCTCGCGAGATTAGACACCTAACCCTAATACACTTACGCCCCTTCACTTTAGCCCCTTACAGTCCAACACATGCGCTCTTGTACGAGACCACTCAGTATGAAGACAGCAAGCAACAACATACAACGGCACCACACATATACAATGGCATTATGAAGCAGTACAACGAAGACGTCCAGCAGGCCGGCAGGCCTTTATAGCATGCACGTACCGCCACGTCCTTAAAATGCGCACGCCCCTCCCCGCATAGCCCGGTTCGAAGTCCTCGTCTCACCCATGGACACATGCTTCGTTCCGCTGACTATATCGAGACTGTAATGGTCCGGATATGGTCGAAGGAGTTTGACTAGCGCTCTAGTCCGAGCTCAGTCAAACTGGGGGCTCTGTGGATACCCATATCCGTACCCTCCCGCACAAAACCCTGTGATGTAACACGGACTTTTATCACGCATGTTTAACGTTGACTTAAACGGTTCTAATAATGTCGAATTCATTTTGAGTCGTTTTGAAATGTTAATTGAGTTAGGTCGCATTCACATCGCACTTAAATAAATGTTCATTTTGTCCATTTGGAGTCTAGCTTGGTCCTTGTCATGCTTCATTTGGCATGAGTTTCGCATTTGCACTACAACTAGCCCTTTTACATTAACAAGGTCTAATTCAGCATTCCTAAATTCCTAAATTTAGGCCCGGTGGCTAGATCTTCCCTTTAGCCTCCTCTTACCTAAAATACACCCTCACGTCTTACCTTATTTCACAAAATGCTACAAAATACACCTTTTTCATTTTTCCGAGTCTCGGGCCCAAAACCGAGCCCAAACCCAAGCCTTTGGCCCTCACTCCAAAGCCCTGAACATCAAAATATCTCAGAAATATCCCAGGTGTTTCCTTGACGTGCAAGTTAGGATTATCACGTAATCTTTCAAAGATATAATCAAACCGGAACTAGGAAACTACGCTAAAAACCACACCTCCAAACCGCATAGCCTTATGCGGTTTGGGGTGGCAACCGCATAAGCCTATGCGGTTTGCCTGGGCAACCGCATAAGGCTATGCGGTTTCCTGGCTTGTTTTTATCCCAGAATTTCCTAATTTCTCCGAGGTTTTTAGTATATATACACCTCTATACCAGACCTCGAAAAACACAATTTACAATCAGCTTTCACAGCAAACACTCTCCTAAACTCCACAAAAGCCTCAAGCACTCAAATCCTTGAGTTCAACACACCATCCCGTGTTGAATTCATCCTCCTTTTAAGTTCAAGAAGCGAAGCTCTCTGCCCAGATCTGAAGCGTCAGGACAAGGTAGGTACCGATCCACTTGGATCAAAGCTTTTTCTTATTTTCTATGGACTAACAAAGGGGACGACACTTTCGCGCCCCCCCCCCCCCCCCCCCCCCCCCCGGCTTTGGCACCCAGCGCGCTTGCCTTCCAAGTGTTCTATTTATTTCAGGTACACTCCATATCCGATGACACGCCAAAGTCGCATAAGCAACCGACCTTATAAAATAAACCAATGGACAATTGAACTTTATTTTATTTGCATGCATCTTGCACCTTCTTATTTTGCATTAACTTAAACAATGAATTCGACCTTTAACTGAACCGTTTTCGTTAACAAGTTAAACATGCTAAACTGAGGGTTTTGAACAATCTTTTTGCATCTGCATCTGCATTATTTTACAAACTTTTTCGCACTTGTACGTAGCGATAACATTAGCTCAATTATCATCTTATTTGGATTGCTCTAGGTCAGTAGAGGCTATTTTTACATAGGCTTTTCTAAAAGGTTTTCATAAATCATTATTTGAATTAACTCTTTTTCTAAAGTACCCTCACCCCGAAATCAATCTGGTTTCACAAGCCTTAGATCTAGGGGTGTCGGCGTGCTCCAAAATCTAGGACATGTCTTTAGGCTTAGGACATGATAGCAGGTTCCTAATTTCCGCGATAATTAGGTGGCGACTCCAAAACAGTTTTTAAAGGTTTTTCTAACTTAATCTTTTTTAACTTTAATCCGCCCTTAAGCAAGACGCCGAGTTGGGTCCCCTCGTCGATTTCCCGGGTTCCACAGTTTGGCGACTCCGCTGGGGACTTCTTATTTTTAAAAACTTAAAACTAGTTTTTTCTTTTTAAAAATAAAGAGGTGAAACTTGAAAGCTTAGAACAATCCAAGTATACATAATTGAGCTATGCACATTCGTTTAGAGTCCATTCCTTTTGGAATCTAGGCACCCTTTACACCCTTGAGAGGTGGTTCCAACACGCAGGCTTGTCCACTCGATAAAGCACGTGCAGGACTAACTTTCCTCTCTCCCCTCCACGGCCGTCAGAACGACTATCTCGATCGCCCAAAGGTTCTCTAGAAAACCTATCGCCCACAGAAGGAAATAGAGGGGTTAAGTATCTGCCAAAGCGTACTCGAGGTAGTTGGAGGTGTACCCGACTAACCCTTTTCACCCTTTGAGTCATACGTACAAGTTCGAGGCCATGCACTCCATGGTCCCTTTTCAAACGAGCATTTGCATTCATATCTTCGAAAACTCACTTAAACGTTTCAAAGATAAGTGAACCTAACATCTAACATCTAACACTTTTCAAACAAAACTCTCGCGAATTTTTGAAACAAGCTTTTTTTTCAAAATTCCCTTTTTCACTAACAAGCAAAAACCCGAGAAAGGATTAAAACCCGAGCTCGTGGATTTCATTCCTCTAGGTCACACGGCCTAGACTCCACTTTTAACATCCTCGACTCGACTTGCTAACCACTTTCGAGTTGAATCCTTTCTCCTTTACACATCCGTTTCGAGCTCACCTCGGCAAATCACTGATATCAGTTCGACGGGTGCAAAGCAAAACCTTTTAACATCGAGACGAGATGTGCGCACACATCCTCGCCTCAAAAGCTTCCCTTTAGCAAAACCTTTTCGAAAATCTCCTCTTTTTCAAAACACAAAAGGTCTTTATAAATAAAGAAATGAGCTAAAATAAATGCTTAAAATGAATGTGAGTCTAGTGGGTCGAGTCGTGTCGCTAATATACGAATGAAATGCAGGCCTCAGCTGGATACTCGTCGCACCAAGCACCGTGTAATAATCCCTTACAAAAAACGAACCTACACCCGCAAAATGGCCGGCAACAACGAAGACGTCAACGCACTCTGTGACCAAGTTGCAAAGCTGACCGCCGACCTCGAGGGCCTTTTGGCTCAACACGTCACCGAAGTGGAACGAATGGAACTCAAGATTAAGGAGGAAGCCGACAGGCATGCTAAGAAACTCCAAGCCATGGAGGAAAGGCTCTATGTCTCAAGCACTTACTCCATTCACAAGGAAAATGAAAACGTGCCGGCTAGCATTAAGGATGAGCTCCCCAACAAGCTCGCCCTTAGTGATCTCCCCAGCTTCCAAGGACATGAGAGCCCGATCATTCACATCCGAGCTTTCAAGTCCCAAATGGCCATTAAGGGGGTTGACTCCAAGCATTGGCTTACTCTCTTCCCGCACTCTCTAGCAGCAGTGCCAAAGACATGGTTCTACTCGCTTGACCCACAGCGGGTCCCTACTTTTGAAGAGCTCACAGTTGAGTTCGATCGACAATATCGAGACAACGAAGACACCCAACTCTCGATCCGCACCCTAGAAGTCCTCGCTCAAAAGGACGAGGGCTTCACCGACTACCTCACTCGTTGGAAGAAGCTAAGCGCCCAAATCCCTAACCGTCCACGCGAGGACGAACTCGTGCCGAAGTTCATAAACAACCTGCGACCCGTGTATCAATTCTACAAGAGGTACAGTAACATTCAGAACTTCAAAGAACTAACTAAGGTCGGCACTCAAATCGAAGATGACCTTAGGACTGGCACCATGGCCAAATACACTGGCCACGCCTATCAAGGGAGCTCTTCTAAATCCTCCCGCGCAACCAAGAACGAAGAGAACCGCACCGTCGGCAACCTCGATGACGACAACCTCGACGCATTCGCAACTGTCTTCTCGCCACCTCCTAAAGCTAAGAGGAACTTTGACCCTCTCTTTATGTCTTACTCCAAGGCATTTCAAAGGTTGGTCGAGAAAAATTACCTACAACCAATCGGGCCTACTAGCGAGCCGCCCGAAGACAAGAAGCCTAAATCTTGGAACCCCAATGCCTTCTATGCATACCACCGAGGCAAGGGGCATGACACCGAGAACTGCTTTAGACTCAAAAACGCTATCCAAGATCTTATCGATCAAGGAAAGCTCAGCAAACCATCTCAACCTACCAAACCATCAAACAACGACAACACGCTTGGCAACCATGCTATCTTCGTAGGGTCGGTCCCTATATTAGACTGCTCTTATCTCGTCACACCCTCTGACGACCAGATCAATGTGGTTTGTTGGTCTAGTGATGATGAAGACGATGAATATTGGCTACCCACCGACGAGGTGATAAGCCACGTCAACCAACTTGCCAAAGACATCAACCACCTAAAAGCTTTGCATCGAACCGTAGTCGAACGTTTGGAACGACGCATCAAGAAAGAATTCGACAACCCGTCCACCTTGGACGCCCTCGAGGCTTTCCGTCAAAAAGACGACGAAGGCTTCGTCAAGTATCTTGTCCAGTGGAGGAAACTACTCGCACGAGTTCCAAATCACCCACATGAGGACGAGCTCATATCTACTTTCCTTTTCAGTCTGCGACCCGCTTGGCGATATTACTTTCATTTCTGCAACGTTCGGGACTTTGAACATCTCGTTGAAATCGGCACCCGCATTGAAAAAGATCTCACATCTAGCTATGAGGATCCCACTTATCAACACGCTCATGGGATCAATGGCCGAAAAAGACACCACTCGAATGGCTCTACAAGGCATTTTGATAAACTCTACATGCCTTACGCCGTAGCATTACAAAAACTAATCGAAAAAGACTACCTCTTACCAATCGACCCTATTAATGAGCCACCCATGAAGAAAAGGTCAAGATCATGGGACCCCAACGCCTTCTGTGCATACCATCGGGGCGTGGGGCATAGCACTGAAACTTGTCTCAAACTCAAACATGTCATCCAAGATCTCATCGATCAAGGAAGAATCAAGAAACCTAGGAAGAAAAACGCACCCTCCAGCGACGAGACAATCCACCTCACGACCATGTCACCAACCTCAAAGACAATGAGGAAAGCAACTCAAACAACTCAAGCAACTCAAGCAACTCAAGCGGCTCAAGCGGCTCAAGCAGCTCAAGCAGCGAAGACGACGAAGAAGAAAAAGAAATTCTTTTAACTTCTAATAATCCTAGTGTCGGGTCATCTGTCGACCCATCTATCTTAGATTCTAGTTTTAATTTAGACTTTCTTTTTACGGAGGCTAGCTCCAAGCAATTTTCTAAGTTGTCGAATAATTCTTCTCAAATTAATGAAATGAATAAATTTGCTTACGTCTTGTCTCAAGCTAAAACAAACAACAAACAACGAACAATCAAAGATCAACAAACAACAAACAAAACACACGATACGAAAGACACTAACTCATGCGATGAAAATGAACAAACTAACGAATCATTAAACAAATACATTGCAAACATCATCTCTCCAAAAACACAGGACCCTATCATCGAGGAAACCATAACCATAAACGTGGGAACCCCCGAAGAACCAAGGGAACTACAACTAGGTGCCCCACTGAACGAAGAAGAGCGCGCCCAATTTACACAACTCCTAAGCGAATTCAAGGACGTATTCGCAAGGTCATACAAGGATATAATCTCGGAATCGAACGAAGCATAGCCAAACACCGTATCCCTATCAAACCCGGTTACAAACCAATCAAACAAAAGTTAAGGAGACTACGTCCCGAATGGTCCCTTATGGTGAAGGAAGAAATCGAAAAACAACTACAAGCCGGTTTCATCCAAGTCATCGAATATCCTGAATGGGTCTCGAACATGGTCCCAGTCTTAAAGAAGAATGGCAAAATCCGAGTATGCGTCGACTTTCGTGACTTAAACAAAGCTAGTCCCAAAGATGACTTCCCATTACCTCATGTGGACGTCCTAGTCGACAATACCGCCGACCACGCCCTTCTATCCTTCATGGATGGCTACGCAGGTTATAATCAAATCAAAATGGCCTGCGAAGACATGGCAAAGACGGCCTTCATTACACCGTGGGGCACATACTGCTACACGGTCATGCCTTTCGGCCTAATCAACGCCGGTGCTACATACCAACGCACCGCCACAACCCTTTTACATGACATGATGCACAAAGAAGTCGAATTCTACGTCGACGACATGATCGTGAAGTCAACGGAGAGAAGTGGTCATATCACCAACCTCCGCAAGTTCTTCACTCGCCTACGACAATACAAAATGCGCCTCAATCCCCAAAAATGCACTTTTGGAGTCAAATCCGGAAAGCTACTAGGACACGTGGTAAGCCAGAGAGGCATCGAGGTCGACCCCTCGAAAGTCAAAGCAATTCTAGAAATGCAACCCCCGAAGAACCTCGACGAAATCCGAAGTTTCCTGGGCCAAATTCAATACATCTCGCGCTTCATTAGCAAACTCACCTTGATATGTGAACCAGTTTTCAAGAAACTCAAGAAAATCGACAACGTTGAATGGGATGAAGAATGTCAAAAAGCATTTGACAAGGTCAAAGAATTACTAACTAACCCGCCAGTTCTACGATCACCCCAAAAGGATTTACCATTCTCCTTATACCTTACAACAACTCCCACCGCCATGGGCGCCATGCTCGCTCAAGAAATGAACGGCGAAGAACACGCAATCTATTACATAAGCAAAAAGTTTCTCGATTACGAAACTCGATATTCACCCGTCGAGAAAAGTTGTCTAGCTTTAGTATGGTCATCCAAAAAACTCCGCCACTATATGCTAGCACACCAAACGAAGGTCTACTCCAAAATGGACCCCGTAAAGTACCTTTTCGAGAAACCTGTGCTTAATGGACGAATGGCCAGATGGACGCTGCTCCTAGCCGAATTCGACCTTAAGTACGTACCCCTCAAAGCAATCAAAGGACGAGCAGTCTCCGATTTCCTAGCCGAAAATGCAATTGACGAAGAACCAATCACCGACACAACATCCCTTCCAGACGATGGGATTTACAACATCGACCAAGAACAATGGGAGCTATATTTCGATGGTTCATCCAACTATCGAGGATGCGGAGTAGGAATACTTCTCATATCCCCAAATGGCGAACACACCCCCCTATCCATCAAGCTGGATTTCGACGTAACGAACAACGCCGCAGAATACGAAGCATGCTTGCACGGTCTCCAAGCAGCGCTTGTACTCAACGCCCGTAACATAAGAGTCTATGGGGACTCCTCCCTCATAATTAACCAAGTATCCGGAGCATGGAAGATACTTAATGAAAACCTAGCACTATACCAAAACAAAATACAAGAGCTCATCAACGAATTCCATCACGTAGAGTTCATACACCTCCCGCGCGAAGAGAATCAATTCGCCGACGCATTATCCAAACTCGCATCACTAATCAACATACCCCCGGGAATGGAAACCCTACCCATTGTCGTGGAACGACGAAATGAACCCGCCTACATCTGTGACATTGAAACTGAGGAAGAACAAACCGATCCTTGGTATCAAGCAATCATCAACTACAAAACCAACGGCGAATACCCGCCAAATACTGACAAACGGGGCAAAAGAGCCTTACGCTTGTTATCATCACAGTTTGTGATGGAAATGGGCAAGCTACTCAAAAAGACGCCTCAAGGTACATTACTCTTGTGCGTCGATCACAAAAAGGGGCACGAGATCATGTCCCAAGTACACGATGGCGAGTGCGGACCACACATGAACGCACGAGCCATGTGCAAACAAATCATAAGGCTAGGATGGTACTGGACAACCATGGAAGCCGACTGTGCAAAATATGTCAAACACTGCCATAATTGCCAAATTTTCGCAAACGTACAACACGTACCCCCTTCACCACTTTACAGCCTAACTTCGCCATGGCCTTTCTCCACATGGGGAATTGACGTCATTGGCAAAGTACAACCCGTGGGAGCAGGAGGACAACGCCGTCCCTCGTGGCCATCGACTATTTCACCAAATGGGTCGGCCGCATCGTATCGTAGTCGGGCACAAAAGAAGTTGCAAAATTCATACAAAACAACATCATTTGTCGCTACGGCGTACCCCACGAATTCATAAGTGACCAAGGCACACACTTCCAAGGAGAAGTCGAACTACTCCTCCTTAAATACAAGATACAACGACACAAATCATCACCCTATCGACCACAAACCAACGGCGCGGTCGAGGCAGCAAACAAAACCGTCGTATCAATCCTCAAAAAGATGATCGACACCTGCCACGACTGGCCCAACAAAATCCCATTCGCATTATGGGGATATCGCACCACCATACGCACACCCACGGGTATGACGCCCTATTTCCTAACTTATGGTATGGAGGCCGTCCAACCTGTAGAAATCGAAATGCAATCCCTTCGGATTCTCATGGAAGCAGACATTCATGAAGCCGAATGGGCACGAGAACGCTACGAACAACTCATCCTTCTAGACGAGAGGCGCTTACATTCACTAAGTACAGTCCGAATGTACCAATCTCGCCTACAACAAACGGGTCAAGCCGCGAAATATCAAAGTGGGTGACCTAGTACTCAAATCAGTCCGAGCACCATTACCAGTCGACCCAAGAGGGAAATTCAAACCCAATTGGGCCGGACCGTACTTGGTCAAGGAAATCCTTCCCGGAGGAGCCGTAAAGCTAACTGACCTCGACGGTCAAGACTTCCGACTACCAACAAATCTTGATCAACTCAAGAAATACTACCCTTAAAACTCAAACAAGTTTGCAATGTACTTCACAAAAACAAAAAAAACTCACTCTCGCATGAATGAACTACGCTCGGTTTGATTCCACGCACCGTGGATACGTAGGCAGCTTCGCAAAAAGCACAACCGAATCACACGAACTACGCCGGTTTGATTCTGTACTTAAAACGCAGAATCGAGGCGACTTATCAAAAGCACAACCGAACCTTTTAGCACGCATGCCCAAAGCTTAAAAAGGTCGAGGGCTTTGCACTCACAAAATGACACGCTCAAAGCTTAAAAAAGTCGAGAGCACAGTCAACACAAAACAAAAAACACAAAGGAAGATCCGAATCCAAAGCTTAAAAAGGTCGAGGATCTAAGACAAAACGAATCAACATACGAATCCAAAGCTTAAGAAGGTCAAGGATTTTGAGACAAAATACGCATGTTCAAAGCTTAAAAAGGTCGAGAACATTTTAAAACACAAAAACAAAACAAAACAACGAGACAAGACAAAAGCAAACAAATTCTATTTTATTACTTTATTTAGAATTTTTCAAAATTTAGAAATGAGCTAGGAACAAGCCTCCTTAGCCTTTATTCGAATCTAAAACATAATTTTTAATAAAGGAAAATTTCTAAACAAAACGAAAACAAACTAAGTCATCTTCCGTCGCTTCAGATTAGCCTCTTCATCTTCAAGAGGCCGATCCGCTACAATCTTCGAACTGATCACGGGAGCAATCCTTTCGAATCCTGGGGGCTCGATCGGATCCTCGTCCTGCTCGACTGGGGGCTCCTCGATCCTTGACCCCAGGCGATCTTTAACGGTCACCCTTGGCCCAAGCCTTTCCCGTGCAGGCCTCGAAGTAGAAGCATCCACACCAACAGCACAAAGATCACCATAGTCCCTCCTGTCGCGCACCACATCATACGCCAAGGAAGGCTTTGGCCCGTTCTTCTCCCTCCTCCTTTGATTCTCTCGCTCCCGAGGATCATTGGAACGATACCACCGCGTATAGAAGTCTGTGACACGAGTAGACTCTATATGCGCCGGAACCGCCCAAGTAACACGATCCGACCATCCTCGGATCCAAGCATCGATCATCTGGTTGTTCAGCACAACAACCCCTCCAACCTGAGTATCCTGCTCAGGGATGGTCTGAGCAAGCCCGATTTGCCTCTTCAAGCGAAGAGGATGAATCCACACCCCTCGTTCAAAGCCGCACAACATCAATCCACGAGCCGCATTCGCAACAGACGGCGCCGTAATCGCCGTAATACCCCACCAAGACACATACCAGCGAATGGTGCTCTCCTTCACAAACCCCCGGTAGTAGTTGAGTGAACGCTCCCGAGGGTTAGCCCATTCCATCTTCCGCGACGTCGTCCCCGCAGCCTTATGGACACCATTAAGAGGAAGAGCAGCGTACACACTCAACCTCTCCATAAGCCAAACGTTGAGAATCCTAGCGCAGCCCCGGTACGAGCTCAGACGATTAGCATAACGGTCATCTAAGCCCAATATGGTCTCCGCTAGAATCAACGCAGAAGGATCATGTCCTCGCTCCATCTCTTCGACAACACGAGCATACCTCGCAAGTAGCAAGCATACGATAGTTAGTAGCAAGCATACGATAGTTAGTGTATTTTATTTTGAGGGTAGTAGTTTGTTATTTAAAAGTCCTTAGCCTATGGTCGGTCCTTAAGGTTTCTACCTATTCTCACACTTTAAAGTGTTTTCAAGTTATTATTTAAGTAACCTAATAAAAGAAAAATCTAATTTATTATTTGATCCTAGTAGTCTTGCGGTTTAGCATGTTAATATGTTAACCCGCCCAGGTGTCTCTCGTTAGGTAAGCATAAATCACATTAGGCAATTCATGTTACGGTCACGAGTCAGCTCTGATACCAACTGTAACAACCTGGTTTTTAGTCGACTTTAATTACTAAGGCGGAAATTAATTAAGTCTTAAACCAGCGTCATTAATTATACATAAAACCCAAAAGTTACAATAACGTTCAAGAGTTGAATGAAACAACTCTAAATACGGTAATTTCAAAGACTAAAGTGTTATATATTACAAATCTCTCAAAATACGACTAAAGGTAAAGCATAACATGTAGCGTGGCCCCGTCCAAAATCCAGCTCCCGGTCCACGATCATCCTGCACAATAAACTGATGGGGATGCTCACTGAAATGACAAATGACTAGCTATGCTCATACTTACCCTCGATTTCAATTACTTTGGTTTAATATTATCGCTTTATAAACATAACATTATGATAAAAACCTAAACATGCTTAATACATATAGCATATAAAGACATATAAGTCATAGTAAGCATGCGGTTTAAAGCGATAAATCATATAAGCATGATATTCAATTATGAAAGCAAATAGCATATAATAGCATAGCAATAGAGTCACAATAATTTAATAACATTACAAGGCGATATCGAATCGCAATCAAACATACATATCGTATCATCCACATCATGCAGACTCGATTCAATTCAGAAAGTTGTGGTCTTTAATTTTCGAAGATGGTACACACTCATTCTCATTTATTTATACAACAAACAACACATAAACTGCTTACGAGCCTGACCACTGAGTAGGTCTTTGTACTCTGATCGATTGCATCTCACTTCCATAGTGCAGAGACTTACTCGACTCGTAAACCACGCCGAATACTATAATACTTGCATCTCATCCTCTAGTGTTCGAAATGATTCGAATTTCAGATACAATCCCGTCAAGTGATCTGTACATGTGGCAAGAACGAATGCTAGTGTCGCGCCCACTAAGAACGAAACACGGCAAGGAGACAGAACCGCAAAGCGCTTAAGCACATAATGTCACGGTGGCCCTGGTAACTTTAGCGAAATAGGGGAATAAAACCCTAGTCTAGTATGCATACACTAATATCCACTTTAAGAATGGGCTATGCTAATCATAGAGCACCTTAACTCTGGATAAAACGACTATTTCCTAAAGCCTGACCCAAAAGAGTTGGCATATTCAATTATCTTGCACGGCAATGACGACCGCTACAAGACTATCTTAAACCCCACTTCACTCACGATTGACGTTTTCATATCTGAGGCCCAAGCTTGACCTTTTATTTAACTTACTCATGATTTATTATTTATTTGATATTACATAACACATGTTTCTAGACTCTCCTAGTCTCATCGTCAAACGTTTAAGTATTTGTATTCGGTTACATATGATCACATAACATATTCGTGTATTATTTGAAGTGCTGTTAATTATTAACGTTTTCAAGTTTCTATATTGATACGTTTATTTAGTATGTCCAATTTTATTTAAGTATTTTTCAAAACACTTTAAGTCATTTACTTATTCATTTTAAATTTTTCTATACTTAGTAAAATTTTCAATTATTTTCAGTATTTCACTATTCATTTTTCACTATTCACTATTCACTATTCACTATTCACTATTCCCCGTATTTTATACGTATTTTTATACGTATTCGTATTTTTATACTTCGTATTCTATACGTATTTTTATACGTATTCGTATTTTTATACTTCTTATTTTATACGTATTTTTATACTTATACGTATTCTTATACTTGTACGTATTTCTATATTTATACGTATTTTTATACTTAAGATATTTTAAGCATTTATACTTAAGATATTTTAGGTATTTATACTTAAGATATTTTAGGTAATAAACTAAACTCTTTTATTTTCTAAGTATAAATTTCTAGTTTCAAAGTCGTTAAGTTCGTTTTGTACTTAGTGATTTTTGAAAATATTCTAAAAGTCTAGTTTTAAAAACGTTAAGTTCGGTTTGTAAAAAGTGATAATGATATTCATTTTAAAATTCTAGTTTTAAAAACGTTAAGTTCGATTTGTAAAAAGTGATAATGATATTCATTTTAAAATGAGACTTAGTTAATTTTAGTCGTCTATTAACTAAATTTAGCGATTTTCATTTTTTAAAATAATAGTAACGTGGATGATTCATTTTAGTCCGTATGTCCAAGATCAACAGTCCAAATAGCAAAGGCAGTAACACACGATTTAGTTCATTTTTATAACGGTTACATATTTTTATCGGTTTATAATATTTCATTTAAAACTAAATCGATTTATACAAAAATTCAATTCTAATTACTATGTAACTTTAGTGACTTAGTGATAATTTCATTTTGATCAAATTTTGTCAATTTTAAGTGTATATGTCGTGTGGTTGCATATATGTGTCAAAATTGATTTATTTCTTTTAATTTCTTAAATCTAACTTATTAACTAATAATTAAATTATATTAACAATTAAATTAAAAAGTGATAAAATAAATTTTAACCTAAAAATAGTAAAAATGCCGTGAGTAGTAGTATGGTGTCCTAAATTTTCATTTTTTTGATTTTATCGGTTTTTAACTTAAAGTCTTTATATTTTAATTATTCTAATTATACTAAAACGATTTAAACTAAAATGAAATTTACTAAAACTTTTATTTATAATTATGAATAGTGTTTTTCAACACTTTAAATTACTAACATTTTAATCTAAATGATTTATAATGTTCTAGTTGATTTATAGTATAATACTAAGTAATATATAAAACAATAACTAAACATAAACACAAATTATAAACAAACATAATATAAAACATAATCAAAGTGAACAATAATGATGAACATCAACATGAAGAATTTAAGAACACTCATGAAGATCATAATAAAGCTCAAGAACACTAATTTTGATTTTAACAACTTATAATTTATTTTCCTAATTTAATTTTTTTAACATGAATACATCTATTTTAACTAACTTATTCTAACATATTATTTACAAAAATTAAAAGTGAAAATATATTAAAAATTTTGAAAATGCCGTGTATATGTATGTTTTTATATAAATTTTCATTTTCGATTTTAATCACTTTAAACTCATTGTTAATATTTCACATAATTTTTATATATGATTACTACTTAAATAAAACATAACTAAACATAAAAATCATATGAACATAAATTAAAAATGCTCAAAATTAATTTAACTAAACATAGAACAATATTACTACAATAATCTATTTAGCATATTATTTAGTTATTATCATTTTATTATACAACACATAAACATACAAGTACACTCATGTGATGTTTAACATATTTAACATAATTTTCATACTCATAAAATCATAATAACAAAACAAATTAATTTACAAAGGAGGCTAATATGAGATATAGTTAGTCACCTTAATCGGCAAGCTTATTGGTTATCCGGATCGATGATGTTATCTAAGTCCAAGTCACCACCCGTATACCCGTCTTCACCTTCAAAAACCCGTAAATAATAAGCTTCAATATACCCACTAATTAACTAAATAATACTAGAGGTTATTAGAATAATATTAGTGTTTTTATTTAAGAGGTTTTTGTAATAAAATGGAAGAAAATCAAAGGGAGAAAAATGGAGCAAAGTGGCCGGCTATTTTGGAGAGAAAAATGATGTATTTTGCACTTGTGAATTATGGGAACAACTTGGAGTAATTTAGGTTAAATGATTTTAGGTCAAAGTTAGTTTATTTAGTAAATAAAGTTTAATTAAATTAAATTTATGAGTCATATAATCAAGTGGAACACTTGACATACTAGTATGCAATTTAGGAAGGTTCCTTTGGATATTTCCAAAAAAAATTAATTTCACGAAATCGATCAGTTTTAAAAAGTCGGGTGTCAAAAGCGATAAAAGTCAATGTGTGCGCGTTTGACTATTTTTCGAAATGTTTCTACTTTTGAATTCTAAGACTAAAATATTTATTTCATTATTCAAAAATTTTCAAAAGTTTTAAAGAAGTCGATAAATTTTACAACGTGAAAGTTTTGCAAAAATAGTGATTTCGGAAGGTTAAAAGGTTAGGATTTGATTTAAGGTTTGAAATTAGAAATTGATGGCTAATTAAAGAATTAAATTAACACGGGGTGTTACAATTACTTTGTCTGAGTATGCGGTTATGACGGGGCTGTCGTTTGGGGGCCGTGACATGAGCTTTGGATTTGCGCCGTCCGTTGTGGACGAGGTTGTGACCACTGCGATCGGCGGTGGTCTGGAGGCGGTCTGTGAGGGTGCACCACCTTATACCTTCAAGACGAGCTACATCTTGGAGTATTTTGAGGGGAAGACTGAACATGGCCCCGCGGAGTGGAGTGACGAGCAGAATGCTCGTATGTGGTTGTGGTGGTTTGTCAGTGCCGTGTACTTCGGCGATAAGGGTGAGCGGGCGTCGACGTCGGTCCTTATGCATCTCCTGGATTGGAATACAATTGGGACGTTTGACTGGGTGGCGCCGTCTTTGGGTTTGTGCATTCGTTTTTGTATGGACGCGGTGAGACCGCGGGTCATGGATCGAGGGTCGAGACTGTCCTTAGTCTCGCCTGGATTTTTGATGGAGGTATGCGTTGATTCTGTTTTTGTTTTAAGTGCACTGATGCTTGTTTTTGTTGTCTTTGTAACGTGTTTTTGTTTCTTGCGTGTGCAGTCGTGGATTCTCAGCCATTTTCCTTTTCTGCTTCCCCCGCATGCTACGAGGATCGTGAGAGAGTACCCGGTGCGTGCATTGGGTACGTGTAATCGCTACCGCTTAATCGGGTCGTATGATGAGGTTCGGGTGCGTCTGAACCTTATGGAGTTTAATCAGGTTTGTGTTTGAACCATTTTAAATAGAGTGTACTTAAAATGATTGCATGTGCTCTTGACGATGTTGTTGCTTTTCGTTTGCAGTTCGAGCCCTTCCCGTGGAGTCAGTATACGGGTATTCCTGAGGGCATTGGAGCTAGGTTTGCAGTGCGTGATACCCAGCGTCTGTACTTGGCGACGCCGTACGGGCCGGTTTGGTATCTTGGAGAGCGTTTGGTCTATCTGGCCGGGTGGCCGGCTCCAGTGGTGCCTAGAGACCCACCGAAGGTCCTGTTTCAGCGAGGAGTTTCCGCACAGGATGGGGTGAAATTATACGGAGAGGGGGAGTCGGTGAGTCTTCTCTGTCCTGGGGAAGACTACGGCCAGTTCGCTCAGTCTCGGCTTGCTTGTGGGCCGATTGAGGTATGTTTGATTTTGCTTATAGGGTAATTTAGCGAAAAATTTCCCTGACGTGTGTGTTTTGTATTTGTTTTGTAGTTGTTTGATCCTGAGATGGTGGAGCAGCCTGGTGACTTTCCTACCACCGTTGAGTACGATGACTCGGGTGTCCGTCGTACCTTTGTGTTGCCGACGTACTTGCCGGTGACCACTGACGCAGGGATGGACAGCTGGACGGGCAAGGTGAAGAAGGTATGTATTTCGTTTTGTATATGTAGGAGCCCCAGTTTGATCGAGGTATGAAATATAGCGATGATCAAACTAGTGAGATGCGTGTTTTTGTGGTTACCCCCTCGAGTTTGTCTTAATTTGAGTGAAATTAAGGCAAAGTAGGGTATTAGGCATTTTGTTTTTGAAGTTTCCCCCTAAGTTTGGCTTAATTTGAATGAAATTAAGGCAAAATGGAGAGTATGTTGTAATGCGTTGTCGTGTTGTGTATGGCAGGTGGCTAAGGAGGTGCACATGAAGCTGTGGAGGGCAGCTAACAGGTGGAGGATGGCGTGGGCCGAGCAGGCGGCTCAGTTGTGTCAGAGTCGTGCTGAGACGGCTCAGATTCGGCGTGAATTTGACGAGTACCGTCGTCGCCATCCTGAGTGAAATTGTGTAATAAAGATTGCATGAACCTTTGTTGACATGTCGTTGTAGCTTGAACCTTGAACTTGATCGTCGTTGTCGGTTGTCGTTGTGGACCTGTACCGTTAATATGCTTGGTTTTGAAAACGGAATGATTCCCGAGTGGGATGCCTTGATGTTTATTTAGTTTGTGAAAATGTGTTAGTAAAATGTTCATTTTAAATGCGAAATGAGCTTGCATGAATGTTGAAAATGTTATGCTTTGACTCGTGGCAAGAATCGTGTTTGCTAAAAACGAAACGTAATGTTGCTGCATGGGGAACAACAAAAGTATGTCGCAGTGTAATGTGAATGTCGCGTTTAGGAAAGACGAAATTAGGAAACTGTGAGAAAAACCACCCCCTTGAACCGCATAGCTCTATCCGGTTTGGGGTGCAAACCGCATAGCTTTATGCGGTTTTGGGCCCAAACCGCATAAGGTTGTGCGGTTTGGTGGCCTGGCTGGTAACGCTGTATTTCAATATCTTAGATACGGTTTTCCTATATAAGGAGAGGGGTGCGTGCCATAATCTTCATTCACAATCACTTCTCTCCTTTCTCTTATTATAAGTTTTGCTCTCATAAATATATTAGGTATATTTACAAAAGTTTTTTGTTTTGTATTCAAGAAAATGGTTGAGCATTTTGATGCTCTCTTGAAGAGATGGACTTCTTCATTAAGTTCGGCGATGAAGAAGACGGTGTATGATGATGGTGCGGGTGTTTTTATTGGCTTTCGTCAAATGAAAGTCGATTTAGACTTCCTCGATTCGTGCTTGGATTATTGGGATCCTAGCTTGCATGTTTTTAGGTTTTCCGGGGGAGAGGTTTGTCCTTTGATGGAGGAGTTTGCGGCCATTGCTGGTTGGTCGAAACGGACTACTCCGGTGGTTGTGAGGAGTGAGCTGTGCTATAACGAGATGTTGCGAAACTTCCTCGGGATGACGAATGCTCACGCTGCAGGTTTGTTTGAGGGAGGTAAGGTGAATATGTTGCTCTTGTGTCAATGGTACATGAATAAGGTTGACACTAGTATTTCGGACCGTTCTAGGCGGAGGGCCCTTGCTTTTTGTTTGGTTCATCGTTATGCTTTTGCGGGGTCCATGCCAGATGGAGTGTTCGGGAACGCGAGGTATGCTCGAGTTGTCGAAGAGATGGAGCGAGGACATGATCCTTCTGCGTTGATTCTAGCGGAGACCATACTGGGCTTAGATGACCGTTATGCTAATCGTCTGAGCTCGTACCGGGGCTGCGCTAGGATTCTCAATGTTTGGCTTATGGAGAGGTTGAGTGTGTACGCTGCTCTTCCTCTTAATGGTGTCCATAAGGCTGCGGGGACGACGTCGCGGAAGATGGAATGGGCTAACCCTCGGGAGCGTTCACTCAACTACTACCGGGGGTTTGTGAAGGAGAGCACCATTCGCTGGTATGTGTCTTGGTGGGGTATTACGGCGATTACGGCGCCGTCTGTTGCGAATGCGGCTCGTGGATTGATGTTGTGCGGCTTTGAACGAGGGGTGTGGATTCATCCTCTTCGCTTGAAGAGGCAAATCGGGCTTGCTCAGACCATCCCTGAGCAGGATACTCAGGTTGGAGGGGTTGTTGTGCTGAACAACCAGATGATCGATGCTTGGATCCGAGGATGGTCGGATCGTGTTACTTGGGCGGTTCCGGCGCATATAGAGTCTACTCGTGTCACAGACTTCTATACGCGGTGTTATCGTTCCAATGATCCTCGGGAGCGAGAGAATCAAAGGAGGAGGGAGAAGAACGGGCCAAAGCCTTCCTTGGCGTATGATGTGGTGCGCGACAGGAGGGACTATGGTGATCTTTGTGCTGTTGGTGTGGATGCTTCTACTTCGAGGCCTGCACGGGAAAGGCTTGGGCCAAGGGTGACCGTTAAAGATCGCCTGGGGTCAAGGATCGAGGAGCCCCCAGTCGAGCAGGACGAGGATCCGATCGAGCCCCCAGGATTCGAAAGGATTGCTCCCATGATCAGTTCGAAGATTGTAGCGGATCGGCCTCTTGAAGATGAAGAAGCTAATCCGAAGCGACGGAAGATGACTTAGTTTGTTTTCGTTTTGTTTAGAAATTTTCCTTTATTAAAAATCATGTTTTAGATTCGAATAAAGGCTAAGGAGGCTTGTTCCTAGCTCATTTCTAAATTTTGAAAAATTCTAAATAAAGTAATAAAATAGAATTTGTTTGCTTTTGTCTTGTCTCGTTGCTTTGTTTTGTTTTTTGTGTTTTAAAATGTTCTCGACCTTTTTAAGCTTTGAACATGCGTATTTTGTCTCAAAATCCTTGACCTTCTTAAGCTTTAGATTCGTATGTTGATTCGTTTTGTCTTAGATCCTCGACCTTTTTAAGCTTTGGATTCGGATCTTCCTTTGTGTTTTTTGTTTTGTGTTGACTGTGCTCTCGACTTTTTTAAGCTTTGAGCGTGTCATTTTGTGAGTGCAAAGCCCTCGACCTTTTTAAGCTTTGGGCATGCGTGCTAAAAGGTTCGGTTGTGCTTTTGATAAGCTGCCTACGTATCTGCGTTTTAAGTACAGAATCAAACCGGCGTAGTTCGTGTGATTCGGTTGTGCTTTTTGTGAAGCTGCCTACGTATCCACGGTGCGTGGAATCAAACCGAGCGTAGTTCACTCATGCGAGAGTGAGTTTTTTTGTTTTTGTGAAGTACATTGCAAACTTGTTTGAGTTTTAAGGGTAGTATTTCTTGAGTTGATCAAGATTTGTTGGTAGTCGGAAGTCTTGACCGTCGAGGTCAGTTAGCTTTACGGCTCCTCCGGAAAGGATTTCCTTGACCAAGTACGGTCCGGCCCAATTGGGTTTGAATTTCCCTCTTGGGTCGACTGGTAATGGTGCTCGGACTGATTTGAGTACTAGGTCACCCACTTTGATATTTCGCGGCTTGACCCGTTTGTTGTAGGCGCGTTGTAGGCGAGATTGGTACATTCGGACTGTACTTAGTGAATGTAAGCGCCTCTCGTCTAGAAGGATGAGTTGTTCGTAGCGTTCTCGTGCCCATTCGGCTTCATGAATGTCTGCTTCCATGAGAATCCGAAGGGATTGCATTTCGATTTCTACAGGTTGGACGGCCTCCATACCATAAGTTAGGAAATAGGGCGTCATACCCGTGGGTGTGCGTATGGTGGTGCGATATCCCCATAATGCGAATGAGATTTTGTTGGGCCAGTCGTGGCAGGTGTCGATCATCTTTTTGAGGATTGATACGACAGTTTTGTTTGCTGCCTCGACCGCGCCGTTGGTTTGTGGTCGATAGGGTGATGATTTGTGTCGTTGTATCTTGTATTTAAGGAGGAGTGGTTCGACTTCTCCTTGGAAGTGTGCCTTGGTCACTTATGAATTCGTGGGGTATGTCGTAGCGACAAATGATGTTGTTTTGTATGAATTTTGCAACTTCTTTTGTGCCCAGCTTACGATACGATGCGGCTTCGACCCATTTGGAGAAATAATCGATGGCCACGAGGATGAAGCAGTGTCCTCCTGCTCCCACGGGTTGTACTTTGCCAATGACGTCAATTCCCCATGTGGAGAAAGGCCATGGCGAAGTTAGGCTGTAAAGTGGTGAAGGGGGTACGTGTTGTACGTTTGCGAAAATTTGGCAATTATGGCAGTGTTTGACATATTTTGCACAGTCGGCTTCCATGGTTGTCCAGTACCATCCTAGCCTTATGATTTGTTTGCACATGGCTCGTGCGTTCATGTGTGGTCCGCACTCGCCATCGTGTACTTGGGACATGATCTCGTGCCCCTTTTTGTGATCGACGCACAAGAGTAATGTACCTTGAGGCGTCTTTTTGAGTAGCTTGCCCATTTCCATCACAAACTGTGATGATAACAAGCGTAAGGCTCTTTTGCCCCGTTTGTCAGTATTTGGCGGGTATTCGCCGTTGGTTTTGTAGTTGATGATTGCTTGATACCAAGGATCGGTTTGTTCTTCCTCAGTTTCAATGTCACAGATGTAGGCGGGTTCATTTCGTCGTTCCACGACAATGGGTAGGGTTTCCATTCCCGGGGGTATGTTGATTAGTGATGCGAGTTTGGATAATGCGTCGGCGAATTGATTCTCTTCGCGCGGGAGGTGTATGAACTCTACGTGATGGAATTCGTTGATGAGCTCTTGTATTTTGTTTTGGTATAGTGCTAGGTTTTCATTAAGTATCTTCCATGCTCCGGATACTTGGTTAATTATGAGGGAGGAGTCCCCATAGACTCTTATGTTACGGGCGTTGAGTACAAGCGCTGCTTGGAGACCGTGCAAGCATGCTTCGTATTCTGCGGCGTTGTTCGTTACGTCGAAATCCAGCTTGATGGATAGGGGGGTGTGTTCGCCATTTGGGGATATGAGAAGTATTCATACTCCGCATCCTCGATAGTTGGATGAACCATCGAAATATAGCTCCCATTGTTCTTGGTCGATGTTGTAAATCCCATCGTCTGGAAGGGATGTTGTGTCGGTGATTGGTTCTTCGTCAATTGCATTTTCGGCTAGGAAATCGGAGACTGCTCGTCCTTTGATTGCTTTGAGGGGTACGTACTTAAGGTCGAATTCGGCTAGGAGCAGCGTCCATCTGGCCATTCGTCCGTTAAGCACAGGTTTCTCGAAAAGGTACTTTACGGGGTCCATTTTGGAGTAGACCTTCGTTTGGTGTGCTAGCATATAGTGGCGGAGTTCTTTGGATGACCATACTAAAGCTAGACAACTTTTCTCGACGGGTGAATATCGAGTTTCGTAATCGAGAAACTTTTTGCTTATGTAATAGATTGCGTGTTCTTCGCCGTTCATTTCTTGAGCGAGCATGGCGCCCATGGCGGTGGGAGTTGTTATAAGGTATAAGGATAATGGTAAATCCTTTTGGGGTGGTCGTAGAACTGGCGGGTTAGTTAGTAATTCTTTGACCTTGTCAAATGCTTTTTGACATTCTTCATCCCATTCAACGTGGTCGATTTTCTTGAGTTTCTTGAAAACTGGTTCACATATCATGGTGAGTTTGCTAATGAAGCGCGAGATGTATTGAATTTGGCCCAGGAAACTTCGGATTTCGTCGAGGTTCTTCGGGGGTTGCATTTCTAGAATTGCTTTGACTTTCGAGGGGTCGACCTCGATGCCTCTCTGGCTTACCACGTGTCCTAGTAGCTTTCCGGATTTGACTCCAAAAGTGCATTTTTGGGGATTGAGGCGCATTTTGTATTGTCGTAGGCGAGTGAAGAACTTGCGGAGGTTGGTGATATGACCACTTCTCTCCGTTGACTTCACGATCATGTCGTCGACGTAGACTTCGACTTCTTTGTGCATCATGTCATGTAAAAGGGTTGTGGCGGTGCGTTGGTATGTAGCACCGGCGTTCATTAGGTTGCGGTTAGTGTCCTCCACAGTTAGTGCAATAACATAAATAAATCTCTAAAGGTACACAGGGTACATTTCGTATTTAATCAGTTGATTAACGTTTATCAATAACGGTTGGCTTGCTAGATAAGTTTGACGTTATTGTCATACAGATGGCGGTGATCAACTGGTCCCTAAGAGTCACACCTAAAGGATGTGTTTGAGAAATATGATTATTTGAGAAAATGATCATATTGATGCCTTACTTAATGACTAAACAGTTAGTTAGTGTTGTTGACTAAAAGGTTAGTCAAATGAGACTAAAATGTTAGTCAAGTGTGATGATGTTACTGACTAAAATGTTAGTCAGTGTAATGTTGGTACGGCTATTTAATACAGATTAAATAATATTAGCTAAGACGAGTTAAATGTAATTCGTGAATTGAATATAAAATGTTATATTTGATTATTGTATAATGCAAGCTAATTAAATATAAACCGTTATAATTAATTAGCAAATTATAAATATAAGGATGTTTATAATATATTATAGTCGGTCCATACAGATGACACTAGTAATATATTGCATTATATTATAAGCTAAAATGATCATAAGATAAGTGTCCAGATACATCCTAGTCCTAGATACATTATCTTGATCAATAAGTTATTGTATTTGAGGAGAATAATATCTCCCCAAATACAACCCTAGAGGCCGGCCACTTTGAGGGGGTTAGGAGTATATTTAGTTTCCTAATTCTCTCCTAATACAACTCTAATCATTCATCACTTCTACAACATTAAATCCTAGAGAGAAAAATAGTTTTCTCCTCTAACTTTTTCTAGCAATTCAAAGAGGCATATCACAATCACATCTTGGGTGTTTTGATTAGGAGATACCATATTTTTGGTATTGATCTTAGGCCATATTACAAGGTTTCAAAGGTTATTTCTAAATCTATTTGTCAAGGTTATTTCTAAATCTATTTGTCATCTTATGCAATTTCAATTTATGACCATTAATCTTATAAAGTTTTTCATTATAATCCTGTGAATTTTAAGGTCTATATACCGATATAAACCTACAAGGACTTTAGGCTATATCCTCGCACAGTTTGCCTCCCCAGACGGAAGGCGATCATATGCAATAACAGCTACATAAACACTCCTCGGCGAGCCCAAGCATAGACACCCCGCAGTACGCCTCAATTACAAGCACCCTACTTTACATAGGCACTCCTCGGCGAGTTCAAGCACAAATACCTTGCAAAATGCATCCAAGCACAAGCATTGCAACCCTTGCACACGCACTCCTACACCTTACATTTACACCCCGCACACGCACTCCTCGCGAGATTAGACACCTAACCCTAATACACTTACGCCCCTTCACTTTAGCCCCTTACATTCCAACACATGCGCTCTTGTACGAGACCACTCAGTATGAAGACAGCAAGCAACAACATACAACGGCACCACGCATATACAATAGCATTATGAAGTAGTACAACGAAGACGTCCAGCAGGCCGGCAGGCCCTTATAGCATGCACGGACCGCCACGTCCTTAAAATGCGCACGCCCCTCCCCGCATAGCCCGGTTCGAAGTCCTCGTCTCACCCATAGACACATGCTTCGTTCCGCTGACTATATCGAGACTGTAATGGTCCGGATATGGTCGAAGGAGTTTGACTAGCGCTCTAGTCCGAGCTCAGTCAAACTGGGGGCTCTGTGGATACCCATATCCGTACCCTCCCGCACAAAACCCTGTGATGTAACACGGACTTTTATCACGCATGTTTAACGTTGACTTAAACGGTTCTAATAATGTCGAATTCATTTTGAGTCGTTTTGAAATGTTAATTGAGTTAGGTCGCATTCACATCGCACTTAAATAAATGTTCATTTTGTCCATTTGGAGTCTAGCTTGGTCCTTGTCCTGCTTCATTTGGCATGAGCTTCGCATTTGCACTACAACTAGCCCTTTTACATTAACAAGGTCTAATTCAGCATTCCTAAATTCCTAAATTTAGGTCCGGTGGCTAGATCTTCCCTTTAGCCTCCTCTTACCCAAAATACACCCTCACGTCTTACCTTATTTCACAAAATGCTACAAAATACACCTTTTTCATTTTTCCGGGTCTCGGGCCCAAAACCGAGCCCAAACCCAAGCCTTTGGCCCTCACTCCAAAGCCCTGAACATCAAAATATCTCAGATATATCCCAGGTGTTTCCTTGACGTGCAAGTTAGGATTATCACGTAATCTTTCAAAGATATAATCAAACCGGAACTAGGAAACTACGCTAAAAACCACACCTCCAAACCGCATAGCCTTATGCGGTTTGGGGTGGCAACCGCATAAGCCTATGCGGTTTGCCTGGGCAACCGCATAAGGCTATGCGGTTTCCTGGCTTGTTTTTATCCCCGAATTTCCTAATTTCTCCGAGGTTTTTAGTATATATACACCCCTATACCAGACCTCGAAAAACACAATTTACAATCAGCTTTCACAGCAAACACTCTCCTAAACTCCACAAAAGCCTCAAGCACTCAAATCCTTGAGTTCAACACACCATCCCGTGTTGAATTCATCCTCCTTTTAAGTACAAGAAGCGAAGCTCGCCAGATCTCAAGCGCCAGGGACAAGGTAGGTAACGATCCACTTGGATCAAAGCTTTTTCTTATTTTCTATGGACTAACAAAGGGGACTACACTTTAGCGCACCCGCTTTGGCACCCAAATAGCGCTTGCCTTCCAAGTGTTCTATTTACTTCGGGTACACTCCATATCTGATGACACGCCAAAGTCGCATAAGCAACCGACCTTATAAAATAAACCAATGGACAATTGAACTTTATTTTATTTGCATGCATCTTGCACCCTTCTTATTTTGCATTAAAATCAACTTAAACAATGAATTCGACCTTTAATCAACTGCTGCGTTAACAAGTTAAACATGCTAAACTGAGGGTTTTAAACAATCTTTTTGCATCTGCATCTGCATTATTTTACAAACTTTTTCGCACTTGTACGTAGCGATAACATTAGCTCAATTATCATCTTATTTGGATTGTTCTAGGTCAGTAGAGGCTATTTTTACATAGGCTTTTCTAAAAGGTTTTCATAAATCATTATTTGAATTAACTCTTTTTCTAAAGTACCATCACCCCGAATCCAATCTGGTTTCACAAGCCTTAGATCTAGGGGTGTCGGCGTGCTCCAAAATCTAGGACATGTCTTTAGGCTTAGGACATGATAGCAGGTTCCTAATTTCCGCGATAATTAGGTGGCGACTCCAAAACAGTTTTTAAAGGTTTTTCTAACTTAATCTTTTTTAACTTTAATCCGCCCTTAAGCAAGACGCCGAGTTGGGTCCCCTCGTCGATTTCCCGGGTTCCACACATTCTACCCCTCAGTTTTAAAGAAACTTCATCCTCGAAGTTTAGACTATCTAAGACCACAGTTACTCATAAAGCTAATACACATATAGGGCAAATCTATCTAATATTACTAATGAGAAACGTACCGTCATCTTTTATCTCTACTTCTTAGGATTCCTATCGCACTCGAATGCACGATGACCGAGTCTACCACACGAGAAATGCATCACTTTTTCTCCGTTGCAATCCTTTCCCGGGTTATTACTCTTACACGCCTTGCAGCGATAACTCCTTACCTCGCTACCACTTCTACTCTCACTCGAGCTCAAACCTATAACCACTTGCGACTTGTCCACATTTTGTACTCGCTCCATCTACCTAGACTTGGACGATGCATCTAGCTCAAACTCAGCTTCTGTCTTCTCTTTGATCATCTCATACACCCATGTCATACGAGTATAGTCATCGATGAACACAATGAAATACTTATTCTCACTTAGAGAAGGAGTTCGGTGTGGACCACAAACATCGGTATGAACAAGCTCCAATTTTTCTTTTGCTCTCCAATTGCTTGTTTGCGGAAATGGCTTGCAATTTGTTTGCCTGGTTGACATGCCTCGCACAAGTTCTTCATTTCATGCAAGGTGGGAAAATCACGAACTATATTTTTGTGATGAAGAAAATTCAGTGCACCAATGTTGAAGTGCCCATATCTCTTGTGCCAAAGCCATGTTTCATCACTTTGGACTTTATTAGCTTGCTCCACAGATGTATCCAAGAATAGAGAAAATGCCTTGTTTTGCATTTTGATTTTAGCAATTTCTCTCTTTTGTGGATCATAGATGATGCAATGTTTGACCTTGAAAATCACGGAATAACCATCGAGTATCATTTGAGGTATACTCAACAAATTTTCACTAAGATTAGGTACCAAGAGAACGTCATTGATAAATTTAGTTCCCTTCTTAGTTTGGAGACCCGTCTAACACGGGGGGCAAAGTGGTCAACGGAATCGGGCCTTCATTTTTCGGGGGTCTCGAAATTTAGGATATATAGTTTTTATATATATATAATTAGCAGCAAGTTACATTAATGAAATTTGTTGTAGTATAGTGGTAGAGCTTGTTCCTTCCCACATATGTCACCTAGGTTCGACTCCTGGTGGCTACATGTTTGATTTTTATTTTTTGTTTTTATAAATTTGAAAGCATTCACATTTCTCAGCTTTTTTTTCCTTATTTTTGGCATTATTTTACCTAAAATAAATTCGTGTTTCCTAATCAACATAAATCATTTCCATAATTAATTAGTTATCAAAATTAAAATTCATTCTTGTTAAATAGAGCTTTTTTTTTCTTTATATATTATAAATAATACTCGTAGTATTTTCTTTTCTAAAAGATTACAAATTTTTGAGATCAACTTACCAATGCCATTTAGACTTTTTCTACATCAATTCATATCTTCCTGAAATTGCAAGGTACTCCGTAATAATTTTATACGAGTGACTTATTTTCATGCAAGGTCTTAATATATGTCTTATAATAAGATTTCTCACATGCGTGCTTACAACTTACAAGTCTTTTTTGTTCTAGAGAATTCTTTTTTATTCGATTTTACATTGACACAATTTTATTGAAAACCTACCTATAAATCAAATGTGTCATTTTACAAGCATAGTTCTAAAAATATTATTTTATAAATTTATTATCTTATTTTGGGCCTCATAAAAAATTGTTGCACAGGGCCTCCAAAATTTCTAAGACGGCCCTTGAAAAGTCTATGGATCCGAGTTTAGTGGAAAAGTACCCAAGATGGGGGGGTGAATTGGGTGCTTGAAAACTTTTTCAAATTTTCAAGACTAAACAATTTATCACGTTTCTAAGACTTAGAATTAATTTCGTTTAATTTAAGTCTGCTGGAAACGCAAAGTAACTACTGAAAGATTTATTGGAAACGCTGAGGAGTTGTTTGGAAACGTAGTGGAAACGCTGAGGAGTCTTCTCTGATACCACTTGTTGAGTCCTCCGCAGCGGGCTTACAGAACAAGTGAGACGGCCAAGCCCACAAGCAAGTGAGGTTCCATCCTAAAATCAATTGGTTTTGGGATGGAACCTCACTTGCTTGTGAGTCGGTCTCGTGCACCTAATTCTAATAGCCCGCTGCGGAGGACTCTACAAGTGGTATCAGAGCCGATGGTTCGGCTTGGGACCGCAAGGTGCGATGTGGTGACGGTGCTCGGGATGACGCGGAGTAGCGTCGTGGTTGCGGAGTAGCACCACCGTTGGACTCTCTCCCTTGGTTGACCAGAGATGCGGAGTAGCATCGTGTGGAGTAGCCTGGTCGGCCCGACACGGGGTTGTGTCGGGTGCGGAGTAGCGCCAAGTGGGGGGGAGTTTCGACACACACATGTGAAAGGGGGAGATTGTTGAGGTCTCTTCCCATATGTGTGTGAGGAGCATTGTCCCACATCGGTAAAAATTAAAGTGAAGTGACTAATTTATAAGTAAGTGGGCTACTCCTCCCATCACCAATTGGTTTTGGGATGAAACCTCACTTGCTTGTGAGTCGGTCTCGTGCACCTAATTCTATTAGCCCGCTGCGGAGGACTCTACAGCCCTGTTAGTTTGGACCGCAATGGTTTCCTTTCCTTGTGTCTCTAAGACAGCTCCATTTCCCACACAAACATGAGACTTGATTGAAGTATCAAGTTGAGTGAAAATCTTCTTATCATAAGTCATATGGCTTGTACAACCACTGTCGATGAACCATTTTTATTTGTTGCCAGAATTTTCACTTATACAAACTTGAAATAGATGATCCTCAAAAGCTTGGTGAGTGAACTGATCTTGCGAATTTGTTTGGCCTTATTTCTGCAGTTTTTCTCGATATGGCCGAACTTCTTGCAAAATCTACATTGTAGTTTCGATTTCCCCTTGAACCAAAAATTTTGCTCCGAATGATTTGTTTTGCCGCAAGTGCCACATGAAGGTGATTTTCCAAGTTTGGAAGAACTATTGTTACCCTCCATATGTTTTTTTTTACCTTCTTTTAAATAAGTTAATCGTGATTTGTGCTTAGTTTGGAAAGCACCCTCGGTTGGACTTTCATCGCTTTTGATAATTTTTTCCTCGTGTGCCAACAAGGAACCAAACAACTCGGTAGTGCCGAGTTTATTCAGATCTTTAAATTCTTCAATCATAGATGCAATAGTATTGAATTTACTATTGAGAGTTGCTAGCACTTTGGGAACGTTTGTTTTTTCGCTAGTACTTTCTCCATAGATTTGCATCTGATTTACAAGTTCCATGAATCTTGACGAATATTCTCTGATGTTTTCGTCATCTCTCATCTTTATATTTGCATAATCTCTTCTTAGTTTATTGACTCTTACACTCCTTACTTTCTCGGAACCATGAAATTCCTCTAAAAGAGTGTTCCAGGCTTCTTTTGCTGATGATGCCCGAATGATTTTTGGTGTAATGTTGTCTGAAACAGCACTATGGATATTGAAAGTGCCCTTGCATCTTTCATTTCATCAGTTTTTAGTTGTTGTAGTTGCGCAGCGAAATATTCATTTCCTTCTACTCTTACTTCAAATCCCTTTTCCACGATCTCTCATAGATCACAAGACTTTAAAAATAGTTTCATTTTCACACTCCAATAATCATAACTTTCTCCCGCAAAATTTGAGATTGCAGGGAGATAAACGCTTGAACTTGAAACCATACTTCAAGAGGTTGATTTTTTGTTTTGTAGTAGTTTATTTATTCCGGCCCCTAAAGATCCTTATCGGCTCTGGTGCCAAATGTTAGGTTTTGGGATGATTATACGTGAAAAAGTGGATATATAGAAGGAAATAGTTTGTGCGTGAATATGATTGTTTTTTTTGAATGAAAAAATGATGTGATTACAATCCTAAGTTACATGATATTTATAGGTGATACGCACCCTTTCAAATTCTAACCTATACGCATGAATCATCTAGATTCATAGTATATACATATGCATGAATAATATATACAACGTACATATATTTGCATGAGTATAATACATAATATTGAGAGACACGACTATTCATCTATAGACACATTGTTTTGTATGCATCCATTTAACCAAGAGACGTAATGTTTCGCTTATGAATAAATACAATGATTTGGTAGATTCATCGTACTTAAACTATTATGGAAAAGTCTCATCATTTCAACACACATAAATATAAGTTAGGGTCCGCTATAACCGGAGCGAATTTTATTTCACATTTTACGGTGTCAAAATGAGGATTTGATGACGATTCTAAATATTGTGGTTTTATAAAGTGAGTTTTGATAATAAATCATAAAATGTGGGAGTTTTGAAAAAGTGTATTATAAATGTGGAGATATAAAAAACCCTTATATTTATTTCATATAGCCCGTAGTTTATTACATATTGGACAAAAATCACATTAGAAAAACTCTCGATCCAAAACAAAATTCGTAACCAACAACCCAAACCATGCACGAATACATTTTAGCAATTATATGAACTTAAAATAAGAATTTGAATTGCAATAAGCAATTATATGAACTTAAAACCACTTTTGTGCCACAAAAATTGTTAAATCGTGGCAAATAATCTATTTATGCCACATAAAAAAAAATATGTGGCAAATAATCTATTGTGCCACAAAAATTGTTAAAATCGTGGCAAAAACTTATATTTTGTCACAAGCCAAGCCACGAACGTGGCAAAAAGACCAACATAGCTACAAATTGTAAAGTAGCTTGCATTATTACTACAAAATGCATAAAATGCGATGAAAAATTATGACGAAAAAATAGTTATCTTATACAAATATTGTGACAATTAAATTGTTTTGAGACAAAATAATTTCACGGAATAAATTTGACGGTGGTAATAGAATCAGAAATTACTACTATTTTTTTCACATAGTGAAAGTCATCAATCAACCACTCCATCCCAGATTTAATTGCAAAAGTTTTCAAGAGTGGAGTATTATTTACCAAGGAGTAAGGAACAATTTTTTTCACACTCAAATCGACGTACAATGCCTCACCTAAATCGATTGAATCAACCATAGCAGCATCAATTTTGAAATTAGGGCATAAGAGAACCATACCAGAATAAGTGGTTTTCATTTCAAAATTGATGCTGGTATGGTTCTCTTATGCCCTAATTGATGCTGCTATGGTTCTCTTATGGTATGGTTCTCTTATGCTCTAATTTCAAAATTGATGCTGCTATGGTTGATTCAATCGATTTAGGTGAGGCATTGTACGTCGATTTGAGTGTAAAAAAAACTGTTTCTTACTCCTTGGTAAATAATACTCCACTCTTGAAAACTTTTTCAATTAAATCTGGGATGGAGTGGTTGATTGATGACTTTCACTATGTGAAAAAAATAGTAGTAATTTCTGATTCTATTACCACCGTCAAATTTATTCCGTGAAATTATTTTGTCTCAAAACAATTTAATTGTCACAATATTTGTATAAGATAACTATTTTTTCGTCATAATTTTTCATCGCATTTTATGCATTTTGTAGTAATAATGCAAGCTACTTTACAATTTGTAGCTATGTTGGTCTTTTTGCCACGTTCGTGGCTTGGCTTGTGACAAAATATAAGTTTTTGCCACGATTTTAACAATTTTTGTGGCACAATAGATTATTTGCCACATATTTTTTTTTATGTGGCATAAATAGATTATTTGCCACGATTTAACAATTTTTGTGGCACAAAAGTGGTTTTAAGTTCATATAATTGCTTATTGCAATTCAAATTCTTATTTTAAGTTCATATAATTGCTAAAATGTATTCGTGCATGGTTTTGGTTGTTGGTTACGAATTTTGTTTTGGATCGAGAGTTTTCTAATGTGATTTTTGTCCAATATGTAATAAACTACGGGCTATATGAAATAAATATAAGGGTTTTTTATATCTCCACATTTATAATACACTTTTTCAAAACTCCCACATTTTATGATTTATTATCAAAACTCACTTTATAAAACCACAATATTTAGAATCGTCATCAAATCCTCATTTTGACACCGTAAAATGTGAAATAAAATTCGCTCCGGTTATAGCGGACCCTAACTTATGTTTATGTGTGTTGAAATGATGAGACTTTTCCATAATAGTTTAAGTACGATGAATCTACCAAATCATTGTATTTATTCATAAGCGAAACATTACGTCTCTTGGTTAAATGGATGCATACAAAACAATGTGTCTATAGATGAAGAGTCGTGTCTCTCAATATTATGTATTATACTCATGCAAATATATGTACGTTGTATATATTATTCATGCATATGTATATACTATGAATCTAGATGATTCATGCGTATAGGTTAGAATTTGTAAGGGTGCGTATCACCTATAAATATCATGTAACTTAGGCATTGTAATCACATCATTTTTTCATTCAAAAAAACAATCATATTCACGCACAAACTATTTCCTTCTATATATCCACTTTTTCACGTATAATCATCCCAAAACCTAACATTTGGCACCAGAGCCGATAAGGATCTTTATGGGCCGGAATAAATAAACTACTACAAAACAAAAAATCAACCTCTTGAAGTATGGTTTCAAGTTCAAGCGTTTATCTCCCTGCAATCTCAAATTTTGCGGGAGAAAGTTATGATTATTGGAGTGTGAAAATGAAACTATTTTTAAAGTCTTGTGATCTATAGGAGATAGTGAAAAAGGGATTTGAAGCAAGAGTAGAAGGAAATGAATATTCCACTGCGCAACTACAACTAAAAACTGATGAAATGAAAGATGCAAGGGCACTTTCGTATATCCATAGTGCTATTTCAGACAACATTACACCAAAAATCATTCGGGCATCATCAGCAAAAGAAGTCTGGAACATTCTTTTAGAGGAATTATATAAAGGGTGATTTGATAACTCTCACCTTTTATGACCACAATTTTGAAAACTTTTACCTGTAATTTTTTTTTATGAAACTTTCTTTTTCTGTAAAGATTTTCAAAAAAAAAAAAAAAAAACTCTCACTAAAATTCAATTTTTTTGTGAAAATGATTTTTTTTTTAAATATATCTATCACAAATGTATATTGTCATCCACGGAAACTCAAAATGTTAAAAAATATATATATATTTATGAGTCAAAATTTTGGTGGAAGCGAGGTTTTGTAGTTTTTTTTCAAAGAATTATTCAAAAAATGTGAGAGGTTTAAAAGACTTAGGAAATATAAACTTTGAAAATCATGAATATAGAAAGTAAAAGTTCATAATAAACTCCTATAAAAATGATAACAAAACACGGAGAAGTTGCGGGCTCAGGTGGTCAAGAGTGGGCCTAAGGAAAGGATGGGGCATAGGTTTTTGGCAGTGTTGGTCGGGGGTGGGGCTTGGGGCTAGGGCACAATTATCAGGCCTAGGGTATGTTGGCGGCACAGCTACACACGTGGATGACAGCAACTGGCCATAATGATCCTTATGCCTTTAGCTTTGGTAAGGGGCAAGGCTAACGCGTCGCCGTAGTGGTCATCATAGCTAAGGTGACATCTGACATGGCTGTGCTCTACAAGGGTAGGACATCGCGATGGTTAACAAGACTACAATGGTGGTGGTTAGGAAGGTTAGAACAGTGTTATCCTTAGTTGTTAAGTAGAGAGAGATTGAGACAAAAGAAAATTGAGGAAATATGTGCAAATAAGAGTAAAATCATCTTTATTTGGCCCGTTTGAGTAAAAACTTGGAACGATTAAACAACACCCTATAATTAAGAAAAAAAATAAACTTTCAAGTGGCTAAATTTTACGTCGAAATGAAAGAGCAGAAATAATGCGTGAGAGGAGCAAAATTACCTACCTTGAAGCATTAAGGCCTACACGTGTTAAGGACAAAAATATTAAGGGATCATTTAACACACGGATCTTGCCTAACATGACTAAACAGTTCGAGTAGTGTTCGACTAACCGGACTCAGAAAGAATCACTTATATCACACAGTCCGAAATTTTTCAAACTATTTCAGATTCACATTTAACCCCTCAATTGAATTTCTTCAAACTATTTAACTAGCTAGAATTATGTCTCGATGGAAGGGAAGCTCGTCGATTTCACAGGGAAGACGGGAAATCCGACACATCATCTACAGGAGGTGGTGCAGGTGGATTTGGATACACACCCGGTGGTCTATCCCGTGGGACGATTGACAGTAGCTGAGTTGAGTCGCCCACAACATCCGCCCATCCGTAGTGAGGTTCAGCCCTTTAAACACAATAAACGATGTAAGCTTCGGTCATACAAAAACCGAAACCAATAATACCGATGCTACAATGAGTTTGCTTACTCGTAGTATGTTCCCTCATCGACCACAATGTCCCAACTCTCTCCAGTTGTGCTCTTGCCATACTTGTGTACCTTCCTAAAGAGACATGCAACTTCAGAAACTTCAGATAGTGCATCACTCATGCAGGTTACCATGGTTCACAGGATGTTGGTAACACTGAAATAATTAAGAGATTTAGGACAGTAAGGCCACATACCCATTTCCGAGATGCTCTTCTCCCCATGTCCGAGACCAACCTATGAATTGAACAGACCACTTAGTTTCCTAGATCTTTGCAACACAACCAAAGTAAGTACAATCCAGTTGCTATGCAGTCAGTTATCAACTAAGCTACTAATATGTAACTACCTATTGCACGAGCAGGGATTCGAACAATTTAGCCACATGATAGTCAAGCCGACTAGCAGAGCGGCCAACATGAGCAACGGGCCGAACCTTCATTTTCTAGGGGCCTCAAAACTAAAGTATGCTCTTTGTATGCGTATAGAGAACGACAATGAAGGAATATCATCAAAAGTATTGAAAGTATTGAATCTAATAGTTCACTAAACTGACTACAATATTGATCTCATAATTATGTTAGATGGTGATTATTGAAATGTTCATGGTTCAAATTAGTCATAATTGGTCAAATAAATTATACGGAGTAGTAATGATAGCACGCAATTGGAAATTTTATTTGACATGTTTTTAGTTCAAGGATGAGCCTCGTTTTTGTTACTCCTTGCAGTTTTGTGTTTGTGACCTGCAGGGAGTGCCTCAGACATCAGTAAAAACTAGAAAGACTACCCCAAGAACCTATGCCCAACTTATGGATGAATTTTGACCACACATGTGAACTTGCAGACAGTTGACAGAATCACAGAAACGATACCAAGTTAAGACACATAAGTAATCTCAAAAGCTGAGAGAATAATGTCATACGTTCACCACCGGGAGATACATGCCAAGTTTCACCTTGTCGTGAGCCAATGCCAGTAAAAAATTTCTCCTCCCACTTATCTCCCCATTTAGTTCCGAGTTCTGTCTCTGCCCACTTGTCCGTCCTGATAGCACGAACCATAAAGAGAAACAAATATTATGGCACACAGAAAACACGTCTCGTGAGTTAAGCATGAAATACTTGGGTGGTTAACATAAGCAAGGGAAGAATAAGCAATAACTCTTCATCATTTAAGGAAATGGATCTGAAAGACAAACAGAATCTGCAAAAGACCAAATAATTATAACCATTTCAAGACGGATCCTCTTCCGTCATAGTGCTCTCCCCACTTCTCCCACCACGATTGTTCATTAAGTCGGCCATATTTGTGTGCACCTTTCTCTGTCCAGCCTTTGGCATCATACTTCTCCCACCTGATTACAAAATCACCAAGTTTAATTTCCATAACTCACCCAATCACAATTACGCTTTAGTGAGACTTTCTTCTTACCATTTTTCGTACCAGCCTGCATTTTCGGTGCCTGATTTTGCCTGTTTCTGTGCACTTCTCTCTATCCTTGCTATATTACTGCAGATTAACAGGAAGGATGATTTTCTACTAAACTAGTTTAAAAACTATGTCGTTGTCTACAATCTACGGAATCATAAAAATGGTGAAAGTTGAAGATGTCAAAGTTGTAGACTTGAAACTCTTTAAACGAAAGGACAAAAATATCCTACCTCCATTCATCTTGATGTAACATCTCTTGCCATGTTTCCCACCACGAATCGCCCTCTGAATTTCTTCCTGATTTTTCGACACCTATAACAAATTTCAGCAAAAAAAATACGTACATTATTTTGAAGCTAAACTAAGATGCAGGTCAAACCTTATTACAAGCATTGAAAAATTGGCTAAAGACAACCTTTGTAAAGCTCAACAAACCTGCTACTCATACAACAATTAGAACCTTCAAAGTACACACAAAGTTGGGGTACCGATTCCAAAGTAACAACTGTTCAAACACGGAGGGCTAGAACCAAGATTGTCATCCACCCAAAAGACGCCACACACAAACTCAGCGCCAAAATACCACAATATCAGCACGAGAAACGCAGGGAGTGTTTAAAACTCCATATTTGTTAAGCAAAGGCAACACATAATTCAGGTGTGGGTATACTGCTGCTTCAATTGTATGCACCTAAACAACATTAGAAGCTCATACATAAAGCTCTCAACATGTCTAGCATTGTGGAACACAATTAGAGCTCAAACGCAATTCTGAATGCATTTACTACAACCAGAAGACGTGTTACAGGAATATGAGCAAAATTGTTCTCCTGTTCGGATATTAGCTTATCTCGACTAAGGCAACTGCTCTTACTTCTAATCCTTCACCAGCAAAATCAAGACTTTCATAACAAGTGTTTTAGTATATGCCAACAATGCAGCAACATATAATGTTGGAAACTTAGGATACACGGCGTATGATGATTTGAAAATAATTAAGAGAAAAAGTGGGTGGAAGATTCAAACTCATGTAAATCATACACCCTACATCATATTGTGAAGCACCTTTTTCAGTAGAAGTCAAGTCGTAACAAAAAATAATATAGATACTTGAAATTCCATTTTTATCAAGAAGATAATGCCTCTTGTTGGAATCTTACCTATAAACTGGAGGGTCTTTTGGTGATGCTTTGATTATGGTCATAACTTAAGTTATTCTGTCAAAAGCCTAACCTCTCTAAATCAACTAATTAGGAAACAGAAGCAAGATATGTAGTGCACAGGACGAAAGGGCAGCATACCACTCGTCATGGGAGAGAATTACTGTGACTAAGTGACATATAGAGGTTTTTAAAGGTAGCATATCGACAGTTGGTTATTTAATTTTTTCTAAATAGGAGTATCCAACATTCCTACCTTGACTATAAAACCTAGGTATGTAGATGCCCTAGTGAGAATGTGAACTTTTGATTTTTAAGTCACAAGATTAACTTTGTGGGTAAAATTTGATAACAATTGAAGAAAAGGTTTGTAAACTCTCTTTAACAACATCAACACAGCATGAGATGATGAGAAGTACAATATCAATCCTAAGCAAATGCATTAACATACAGGTAGCTACATGACGACCAGCTAAGAATCACTTGTGACTTCGAAAAGAAAGATAATATAGACAATTTCTACAACATTTAAGGGTGAAGTTGATACCTAGTTCTTTATATCCAGTCCAGTCACTCTTCTCCCACCACTGTCAATGAGAGCCAAATTTCATTAAGTGTAGCCTAAATTTTAGTTAACTTAGAATCTTACGAAAACACAAAGCAAAAGCAATACCGTTTCTTTCCATTCTGAGGCTCCATCTTGAGACTGACCACCCATCCTAGTCCATCGACATCGGTATCCGTTTTCACCAAGCTCATCCCCGCTTTCACGATACCAAGTACTGCCATCTTCATTGATGCCTGCTTCATTCACTTTGTCATTTAACAAGTTGATGCCCCAATCCTTCTCGTTTGCAATACCAGTGTCTAGGATGAACGGAAAACAAAAGAATGTAGAAATTCAGAACAGCAAGGACTTACTTTTGCAACCACAACTAGCCAATTCACCAATTATTAGCCTCCTTCCCAATATCAGCCATCAGTTAGTCAGATGACCAAATGAAAGTTTATGTAAAGAATAAGGAATATATCATCAGATACCTCTTTTAGGTGGCGTGTCACGGAACTGTGGTCCAGAATTTCGCGGAGAACACCTAGGTTTAAGATTAACTCGAACTCTGCAATACAATAGGAGAGTATTAGGAACCTCAGTCATTAGGAGCAGCTCTGAGATGTTATATTCTTGTTGTCGTAACCAAGTCATTCAAGAACTCATCTGATCAGAGAAACGTCAAGGAAACAGAAGACGCAAATAACTGGCATATGACAAGGGGAAGTAAACCACGACCATAGACTTTTCTCATTCACCATATCAGACACAGTTTTTTCACAGGCTTCCATTAGCCATTGGTGTTCAAACCAGCTAACTTGTTGCATCATGCATATACCATGCTGTGAAGTTGCTTAGTGTATATATATATTGGGACGGCTTCTGCCAATTAACTAATTTACGCAATCACTCAAATAATGAGTCACTGAGAAATGCTCATGCCACTAAGCACCAAAACTGCAGCCAATCCAACAAATCGAGAGATATTTGTACACAACATTGTCAAGCGAACTAAGTCAGAGACAACATTAGCATTTTTTTTTCTGTTTTAGGATTTGAAAGAAGCTACAGAAAAGCATCACCGAGCTCTTTTCAATTTTTCCATATCAACTACATGTACCAAGGAAATACCAGAGCCAAGGGACATTAGGCTAGTTTAGACAGCCAAAGACCACACGATTGTTCAACACACTAAAGTCTAAACAATAATTCAATAATAGACAGCAGATTGGGTCAAGAAGTGTGGTTTGATGAGCTCAAGCAGACGCAAACTTACTACTAACTCCTCAAAAAGTGGAGAGCTGTATTAGATTCCAATCAAGAATTGTTGCACAACTTTACCATGACGTAAAACTTCACATCATATTTGGAGTTATGTCATATGCGGATATAATTTGGCGTCAATTTGAGCAGCTTTGGATAGCAAAATAGGAGGGAAAAGGAGGGGAGGAGAAATGAGGGAAGGGGAAGGAAGGGGAGGGGAGGGGAGGGGAGGGGAGGGGAGGGGAAGGAAGGGGAGGGGAGGGGAGGGGAAATGGTGGTGTTTGGATACCATTTTCCCTCCAAATCTTGCCTATTTTGGAGAGATTCCAGTTAAGCTTTGAGAAGGGAAAATGGATCCCTCCAAATCTTTTCCCCTCCATTTCCATCCTTCCATATTTTGTAACCAAACAAAGGAAAATGTTCCCCTCCCTTTCCCTCCCCTCCCTTTCCCTTCAATTCTTTCGATCCAAACGGACCCTTAGTTTCACCCAGCCCATTTTGTTTATTCCAACTAAGTGTTGCTTCAGATTTCAATCCATTCCATTCCAGCTCATTGAACCAAACACCCCCTAAGTTCATATTCATCTAATTTAAACTTGGCCTAGAAATCATTATTCATATAACATCAAACGAAAGAAAAAAGATTGAGAGGAAAGCAACAAAATGTATCACATCTACCTCTTCGTCTCATTAAGCATAAACATAAACTTCATACATATAGAAAGAAGTCCTACGTCAGAATCAAACAATTTAGCAAAAATTAGGTTTAGCAAGAAAATTACAGAACGGTCCTAACATTTGAAACGCAAAAACTAAAATTTCACCGGAACGAACGAAATAACAAAAAAAATTCCTCCGAAAATTTGTACTCCAGCAAGGAGTAGTCGGAAGACGATGAACAGAAATTTCCTGATTCAAATTCCACTGGCTAAAACACAAAAATCTGCCGAAAGTGTAAAATTAAAAAAAAAAAAAATTACAACAAAAATGCAAGTATACAAATTACTAAAAGAGAGGAAGAACAAAGAGCATACACAGGAGTAGTGAAAGGCAAAGAAGGCAAAGCTTGGCGACGAACAGTTCGAGGAGTCTTCTCCTTCGAATCGAAACTTCGCCGCCACTCTTCGCATTTTCCGCCGGCATTTTGTTTCTTCGGAGCCGACGAACAACCGCAGTAGCTCAATCTCTTTTCGCCGCAAAGACGACGCCGCCATTTAGTGTTTCCGGCGGCGGCGTCGAGCTCGGAGGTTCGACAATGGCGGAACAAAACATCGTCGTGAAATCTAGGAAGTTTTAAACTAACAAATACCGTCGCAAATCCACCTGCAGAACTTGCCGCCATTAATAAAAATGCCGAGCTAAAAATTCGTTGCAGAAAAACTTGTAATCAAAATCTCAGTAAGTGAAGTGTTGTCATTTGTATTGATGAAGAAGAATGAGAGTAGCAATGTGAATGAAATTGAAGGAAGTTGTTACGAAGAAAAACCCTAGATTTTGATTTTGGTTTTGGTTTTTGATTTTTATTGGTTAATGAAAATGGTGAGACAGAGTAAGTGAGAAGTGAGGAGTGTTTTAGCAAGTTGAACAAGAATGAAAGAAAGAGGAGAGAGAGAGTTTGAATAGAGTTGAGGTGGTGTTTAAATAACAGAAATAATTGAAAATTTTCTTCAAGAGGAATTTAATCAAGTGCATTAATTCAGTTGTCTTTTTAACCTTCAATTCAAAACCTAAATAGAAAGAGTAAGAACCCGCTCTTTCAAACTTATTTTTAGCTTATTTCAGTTCAGTTCAGTTCAGTTCAGTTCAGTTCAGCTTTAATATATTAATTTCAACTCACATTATTATTATTATTATTGTTGTTGTTGTTATTATTATTATTATTATTATTACTCCGTATAACATTTATTATTATTACTATCACTACTGCTACTACGATGACTAGTCCTACTACTAGTAGTAAAACATGCGAAAGTAGTGAAAAAAAAAGGTACATAAGAAGAAAATTTTGATAGCATTGAAATAATAATATTTGTTAATACAATTAAAATCATAATCTTGAAAATATAGATATCATAAACACAAAAAAGATCATCTATGTTTCTTCGTTATCAACTTCCATACCATGTTGATGTGCTTCATCATCATGGTCATTATAAATACCAATAGAACGCCCTATTTCTTGTGCAATTTTTATTCGAACTTTATCCATCTTTTTCTTCCGTTTTGCATCATCCATGTTTGAATTTGTTCTTCCTTGAATACTTGGATGTTGTATAATTGGTAAACCAAGTTGATGCATCTCAATGAAATTATGTAGTGTAAAAGCGGAAACAATACTTGCCATTTGATACTAGGTTCAAACGATAATAACCTAGTTACGAACGATACAAACTTAATTCGTTCACAGGACTTTCGATTAGAAACAAATCACATGGAGAATTACGTACCTTGGTCCGACATGATCGAGAGCGGTGAGACGGCGTCGAAAAACGGCAGTCGGAGGGCGGCGGAATTGGCGGCAGAAAAACGGCAGTAGGGTGCACGGTGGTGACTCACGGTGGAGTGAGGTGAAGACTAGGTTTCTCCTCTCTCTCCCTTAAACCCTTAATTTGTGTTTTTACAATTATGTGTGTGCTAATGACAGTTTAGCATACTTAATAAGGGCGAGAGGAGGACCGAGCTTCTTAACCTAATTAATTTAATCGGTCGATCAACAATTAAATTAACTGGGCTACTCCCGCTTAAAAGCCCAACTATTATATTTAGCTAATTACCGCATTAACTTAAGATTAGCTATAGGTCCAAAATAACGTAATAATAATTAAATACAATACCGTATAAAATTATTCTTACATTCTCCCACTTGGACCATAGGTACATCTTCTTACTGTTATATGCAGGTAAACATAAGTTTGCAAAGGGCGCTAAATCAACTTAATGGCTTTATCTTAATTACCTCGAGAGTCCTAAAACAACAATAGAGTAATGGCGGTTCCACATTATCTACTCAACATGGTCCCTTCCATCTACTACTGAATGTTGTCTCATGACAAACGATCCATATAGAGGAGTAAGCATAATGGTCCCTTTAATGTCTCTAGGAAAAGACTATTTCTGTTTTCAACCACCAAACATGTGTACACATAAAACAATAATGTGAAAACAGAATAATTCGGAATATCCATAACATAAGGTTGATCAAAACACAGTATCTTTTCAAAACACTAGCAATCCACATAACATAATACTAAGTGCTATTCTTAAGACCCATAAGGCTAGCATGCATCAAAAATGTCTTGGGTGATAGCCCCTTAGTGAGTGGATCTGCTATATTAGCACTCGTCGAAATATGCTCCACAGATACTGTTCTCTTCCGAACTTCCTCTTTAACTGATAGGTATTTCATTTCCATATGTTTTATACCCTTAGAATACCTATCGTTCTTCAAAAAGAACACGGCCGTAGCATTGTCACAGAAGATTTTCAGCGGTCTTGCGATCGAGCTCAGAACGTTCAACCCCGAAATAAAGTTCCGTAACCATAATCCTTGATTTGTAGCCTCAAAGCATGCTACAAACTTGGCCTTCATAGTGGATGATGCAATAATTGTTTGCTTAGCACTTTTCCAGGAGATGGCTCCTTCCGCTAAGACAAACACGTAACCTGAGGTGCTTTTTCTGCTATCCTCGCATCCACCAAAATCTAAATCAGTGTAGCCAATTACTTCAAGCTGATCAGAATGCCTATAAGTGAGCATGTGACTCTTAGTCCCTTGTAAGTACCTTAACACCTTTTTCGCAGCCTTCCAGTGTTCCATACCAGGGTTGCTATGATAGCGACCCAAAGACACCTTTCGCAAAATCGATGTCCTGGCCTGCATGCACTTGGGAATACATAAGGCTTCCAACTATTGAAGCATAAGGGATATCTTGCATTCTTTTATGTTCCTCATCAGATTTGGGACATTGCTTCAAGTTAAGCTTATCGCCCTTCTGAATAGGAACTATACTGGAATTGGCCCATCATCTTGAATCTCTCTAGTACCTTTGAGATATATGCTTTCTGAGACAGACCTAATGTCCTCTGTGACCTGTCACGGGATATTTCTATCCCTATCACATAGGACGCCTCACCCATATCTTTCATCTCAAAATTACTTGATAAGAAACTCTTGGTCTCCTTGAGTAAGCTCAGATCACTGCTGGCGATCAAAATATCGTCAACATACAGGACTAAAAAGGCAAACTTACTCCCACTGACCTTCAGGTATATACACTGATCAACAATGTTTTCCATAAAACAGAAGGCAGTTATGGTATCATGAAACTTAATATACCATTACTGAGAGGCTTGCTTAAGTCCATATATTGACTTCTTTAATAAACAGACTAGGTCCTTCTTACCGTCTTCAACAAAACCTTCATGTTGAGACATGTAGATTTCTTCCTCTAAACTTCCGTTCAGAAAAGCCTCTTTCACGTCCATTTGATGTAGCTCTAGATCAAAATGAGCTACTAGCGCCAAAATGATCCTTAATGAATCCTTCTTCGAAACTGGAGAGAAGGTTTCATTGTAACCGATGCCTTCTTTCTGGTTGAAACCTTTAGCTACAAGGCGGGCTTTATGTCGCTCTATTTGGCCAAGGGAGTCGCGCTTGGTCTTAAAGACCCATTTACTGCCGACTGCCTTATGCCCTTTAGGTAGAGCAACTAATTCCCATACTTTATTTGTAGTCATAGATTTCAATTCCTCATGCATGACATCAATCCATTTATCAGAATCATTGCCTTTTACGGTTTGTGAAAACATCACTAGATCTTTATCCAATCCTATGTCAAACTCATGCTGTAGCATATAAACCTCATAGTCATCTGAGATAGCCGACCTACGAGGTCTTGTGGACCTCCTTACAGGAGCCTCAGCTATAAGTGTATTTGCCACTTCAATGATTTCAGGAATGGCAGGAGTCACATTGATGGGTTGAGGTTCATCATCCTTATATTGTTCCCTTGCATCGACATCGTCGATTAGAACGCCATGATTAGAGATTAGAGGTACAGAAATAGGAACCGAAATTTCCTCTCTAATCTCATTGATGATGACCTCATCAATTCTCCCACTGACTTCGCCATCCTCTAGGAATTTGGCATTTCCAGTCTCTATTATTCTAGTGCTGTGTTTAGGACAGTAAAACTTATACCCCTTTGATTTAGAAGCATACCCGATGAAAAACCCGCTAATGGTTTTAGAATCGAGTTTCTTCTCTTGAGGATTGTAGATGCATGCTTCTGCGGGGCAACCCCAAATGTGTAAATGTCTCAAACTCGGTTTCCACCCTTTCCACAGTTCAAATGGTGTTTTTGAAACTGCCTTACTAGGAACCCGGTTTGCGACATACACTGCAGTCATAAGTGCGTGCATCCACAATGATCTGGGTAAGTTTGTCATACTCATCATTGCCCTTACAAATTTCTAATAGGGTTACATACGTCTTTCAGCGACACCGTTCATCCAGGGTGAACCTGGCATTGTGTACTGAGCGACAATACCCAAACTTTCTAGAAGTTTAGCAAATGGACCAGGATGTTGTCATGATTCATCATATCTACCATAAAATTCTCCACCTCTGTCAGATCTGATGATTTTCACTTTCTTTCCAAGTTGCCGCTCAACCTCCTTAATGTAAAGCTCTACGGCATTTACTGATTGAGACTTTTCATGCAACAAGTAAATGTAGCAATACCGTGAATAATCATCTATAAAGGTGATGAAATACTTTTCTCTCCAAAAAAAGAGGGAACGTCAAATGGACCACATATGTCTGTATGAATGATCTCTAAAAGAGCAGTGCTCCTTGTGGCGCCCCTTTTAGTGTGTTTGGTTTGCTTCCCTTTAATGCATTCCACACACGCCCCAAAATCAGTAAAATCAAGAGAAGGAAGAATGTTGTCTTTTACTAACAACATCATTCTTTCCCTCGAAATATGGGCCAACCTTTTATGCCACAAGAACGCTGAGTTCTGATTCGACCTTACACGTTTCACACCAACAATACTATTATCTTTAAATAAACTGAAAGAACCGTTTTCAAAAGTCACAGAAAAATCAATACTGTCCAGTTTAGACAATGAAATTAAATTACGAGACTGTAGATACCCAAATCCGCACCTCCCGCCAAAAACCCAGTGATGTAACAATGGACTTTTATTGCGTGCTTTTACGTTGACTTAAATGGTTCTAACTGTGACAAATTCAAGTTAAATGTTTTTAAATGCAAATGAGGTTTCTTTATGGGTCATCACCTTTAGTGTCCTTAGGTCTAGAGTCTAGCTTGTCTCGAGTTCAGGTCCTAATCGGCATGCGCACACCCCTTTTCAAACACATATAACACATCGATCCACCTAAATACCTAAATTTAGGCCTAGCCGCTAAAACTATCCTTTAGCATTAGCAAATACCCAGGATAGTCTCACGGAATGTCCTATTTCACAAAATTACACAAAATGCACCCTTTTTACATTTTCAGGGCTCGGGCCCAGAACCGAGCCCAAACCCATGCCTGGCCCGTTTTCCAAGGATCAGGATTGACCAAGTCAAACCCTAAAACAAACCCTAGCAACCGTAACTTAGAGCTCAAGCAAGATTATTTCGTATAATCCTAAAAGATATTTGGAAATATACGGAGAAAAGGGTATCTTGCCCGCCCTACCAATCGCAAGAGGCATTGCGATTGGTAGGGGCTATCGCAAGACTCCTTGCGATTGCCCCAGGCAGCCGCAAGAGGCCTTGCGGCTCCTACGTCCGGTTTTATCCCTAGATTTCCTAAAATCTACCGAACTCTACACTATAAATACGACCCTTCGGTCATTCATTCAACACACAATTTCAGAATACAATTCTCACCCCAAAACACTCTCAAAAGCCTCACGCATAAACACCCTTAGAATTCCTCATTTTCCTAGTGTTGAATTCCTCCCTTTGAAGCGAAGCGCTGCCGGTTTCCTAATTCGAGACAGGTAATACTTAATCCTACCATGGATTAAGGTCTTTCTTTACTTCTTAGACTAGCAAGGGCCTACATTAGGCTCACCCCGACTTTGGTACGCAAGTCTGCTTTTCATAAGGCGGCCATGCACCTCGAATACACACCCTATTCGTAAGACCTTTCCAAAGTCGTATAAACAACTGACCTCCTTAAAATAAATCAATGGCTAATTGAACTTTATTTTACTGCATGCATTTTAGCAAATCCTCTTATTGCGTCTAAATCACTTAAAATGAATTCGTCATTAAACTGAACTGTTTTCGTTAACAAGTTAAGCATGCTTAACTGAGGGTTTAATCAATCTCTTTTGCATTATTTTACATCCTTATCGCAATTGTACGTAGCGTATTACTTAGGCTCATGTATCATTCTTTGCATTGTTCTCAAGTCTAGTAGAGGCTATCTTTTGATAGGCTTTTCCAAAAGATCTTTCATAAAAACATTATTTTGATTTATGCTTTAGAAAAGTACCCTCACCCGAATCCGAATCTGGTTTCACAATAACCTTAGACGGATAGGTGTCGACGTGCCTTGAACTCTAAGACGTGTCTTTGAGCATGAGGACACGGAGGCGGGTTCTAAATTTCCCTCATAATTTAGTGGCGGCTCCAAAACAGTTTTAAAGGTTTTTTGTACTTAATCTTTTTAACCTTACGGCCTTAGCAAGACGTCGAGTGGTTCCATGGTCTGATCCCGGTACCTACAGTTGGCGACTCCGCTGGGGATAGGTTTTATTTTTAAAACTAAAACTAGCTTTTTCCTTTTAAAAATAAAAATGAGACTTGAACGACTTGAGAACAATCAACATACATGAGCTAAGCATATCCGTTTAGAGTCGAATCTAGTCGGATTCACACACCAATACCTTGAGAGGTGGTTCCAAACGCAGGCTTGTCCATTCGATAAAGCACGTTCTGGACTAACCTTCCTCTCACCCCTCCACGGCTTGCCGTAGCGAACTGATTTGACCGCCCCAGGGCTTCCTTTGTATCCTACATGTTATACTATGTAGGCGAAGGGCTAAAAGCACCTGCCAAAGCGTACTCAAATCAGTTGGAGGCGTACGAGACCTGACCAAACGACCAAGAGTCATACGTACGAGTGCGAGGCTATACCATATAGTCTTTTTCAAAATTCATTTGCATATTTTCGAAAATTCGCCTTAAAGTTTTCAAAAATAATCAACCTAACAACTAACAAACTAACACTTTCTCAAACAAAACAATCACAAGTTTTTGAAATAGACACTTCTCAAACTTCCGTTTACAAAATTAGCAAAACCCGAGTCAAGGTTTCCAACCTCAATTCGCGGATTTCTTTCTTCGAGCCTCACGGCTCAAATCCCTTTTAACATCTTCGGCTTGGCTAGTTCGAGTCGATTCCTTTTTACGCATCCATCGCTAACCCATGACAACATACCGTCACTCGGGTTAGGCAGATGCGAAGCAAAACCTTTTAACATCGAGATGAGCTGCGCGTACGCATCCTCATCTCAAAAACACTCCTAGCTTGTCTTTCGAAAACTTCCTTCTTTTAAAAAGAGTCCTTTTCAAAATGAAATGAGCTAAAAACGAACATGTAAATGAACGTGTCAGTCGGGTCTGTCATATAGCTGATGCATCTTATGCACATGTAGGGGAACCTCAACTGGATACCCGCCGCACTAAGAACCGAGTTATCCTCCCTTACAAGAAACGAACCTACAAGCGAAAAATGGCCGGCAATCAAGATGTAACCGAGCTTCGCGAACAAGTCGCCAAGCTAACCAACGACCTTGAACAGCTACTCACCCATCACCAAACAGAAGTCGATCGAATGGAACTGAAAATCAAGGATGAGGCGGATAGACACGCCAAGAAACTCCAGGCTATGGAGGAACGTCTCGGTACTCCGGGAGGTTACTCCATACACAAAGAAAACGAGAACATCCCTCAAAATATTAGGGATGCACTACCAAGCAAGCTCGCCCTCAGTGATCTCCCGATCTTTCAAGGTCATGAAAGCCCGATTACCCACATCAGGGCCTTCAAATCACAAATGGGAATAAAAGGAGTCGACCCGGAGCACTGGCCATCATTGTTCCCACATTCCCTCGCAGCCATACCCAAGACCTGGTTCTACTCTCTAAACCCGGAACGAGTCTCCTCATTTGAACAAATCACCGTCGAGTTCGATCATCAATACAAGGACAACGACGACACCCAGGTCTCCATCCGTACCCTGGAGGTCCTATCACAAAGAGACAACGAAGGATTCACCGAGTACCTTACTAGGTGGAAGAAACTCAGTGCACAAATCCCAAATCGTCCGAGAGAAGACGAACTTGTGCCAAAATTTGTCAACAACTTGCGACCCGTGTACCAGTTCTACATGCGGTATAGCAACATACAAACCTTCAAGCAACTTACTAAGGTCGGCACCCAGATCGAAGACGACCTTAGAACTGGGACCATGGCCAAGTATACCGGTCATGCATATCAAGGAAGTTCATCTAAAACAACACGTACAACAAAGAGCGACGACAACCGTGCCGTCGCCAACCTGGAGTCACTTGGCGATCCAGAATCATATGCAACCTTTACCCCTTCTCCCTTCAAACCTAGGAGGAACTTTGATCAGCTTTACATGTCTTACACCAAGGCATTTAAAAGACTGGTCGACAAGAACTATCTGCAACCCATCGGGCCTACCCCCGAACCACCTGAAGATAAGAAGCCTAAACTGTGGGATTCAAATGCTTACTGTGCATACCACAGGGGCAAAGGTTACGACACGGAGAATTGCTTCAAACTGAAGCACGCTATCCAAGACCTCATCGACCAGGGAAAGCTTGATAAGCCGACGGCCAATGGTAAGCCATCCAATAAAGACAACCCCTTGGCTAACCATGCAATCTTTGTGGGCTCCGTACCCATCATTGACTGCTCTTACCTTATCACACCTACTGACGATCAGATCAACACCATCTCCCTCGACCAACCGATCATGGAAGCTAATGTCCAAAAGGACGATGAAAGTTTTACTACTTTCCTGTCTAGATGGAAGGAACTCAACGCACGCCTTGTGAGCATACTACACCCTGACGAGCTCGTACCTCACCTCGTCAAAGACCTACATCCGATATACCAGGTTTACATTCGGGATGCCAACGTACGCAATTTTCAACATCTTGTCAACTTGGCTACACTAATCGAAGAAGGTTTGAACGCATCCGGACAAATCAATGGAGTTTGGTATTCTAGCAGCGAGAGTGAAGGCGAATGGCCGCCACCTAACAAGGCCATGGCCCAAATCAATAACACCAGCAATTCTTCCTCCTCTAAAAAGGGCAAAAACAAGAAAGGGAAGAAGAAAGGCAACAAACCTCAAACCAAAATTAACGCCATTCAACCCGAGACCAAAGATGAAGTTTCACACCTTACCCGCTCCGGGAGACCCTATCAAAATATCTTCACGGATGCTCACGCCAAAGAAGCCGCCGCCCCCGACAAGGGCAAAACCATAGCCCAGGAGGACGTTCCCTCCGAAGATGCACCTGCTACCCCAGTGATATTACCACCAAACACGAGCGAGACGCTTCAGAAGCAACTCGTTCGCACCAAAGCCGACATCTCAATCTGGGCTCTTCTACGAGACTCCGCCGATCACAGAAAAGCATTCATCCGTGCGCTACAAATAGCGAGTGCGGATGCAGACATCTCACCCGACCAAATGGTCAGCCACGTCACGAGAGATTGGCTTGCCGGAGCCATCACCTTCTCCAATAATGAGTTCCCAACATTTGGCGCTAACCACAACTTGGCTCTGTACATTAGCGCCGAATGCAGAAGACGAACTTTACCTGTAACCTTAATCGACAATGGGTCTGCAGTAAATGTTCTGCCCCTATCAACCGCCCGTTGTCTAGAGCTTGACGACAAAGATTTTCAACCCAGCAATGAAGGCGTGAAAGCCTTCGACGGAACCAAACGTAGCGTGAAAGGGACAATCTCCCTTCACGTACGCACAGGCCCTATAGAACGAGAGGTCGATTTTCAAGTAATCGACATGACACCATCCTACAATATGCTTCTGGGACGCCCATGGATTCACGCCGTCAGAGCCGTGACATCCACACTACACCAGAAGGTAAAGCTACCCCTCAACGACGAGGTCATAACCATCAACGCCTCCAATTTCCGTGCCCTTCTCGATTCACCCAAGGAGCGTAACACCGCAGAAATCACAATTGAGGAAAATCAAGAACCCTGCGGTTTCGACTTTGAAATAGGTGCTATCACAACCACACCTATCCGAACCTACAAACCTTTTGAAACCAAAGACAACCATAGCCTTTGGCCCACCATGGGACTGGGCTACAAGCCAAAAGAAGGCGATTTCGAACAAATGACTAAGGAGGTTAGAAAGCGTAAATTTGCGCGCAAATTCAACCTCCCAAAATACTCATTCGACATGGGCAAGTACTTCACTTCAGGAGGAGAGTACAACGAAGACAACCACGCCAAATCTCAAGAACACTGTTTCGCTAATGACAGTGGACTGCCTTTCACCAACAAAACCAATGAAGACCTGGTCTCATCCATTATCCGAGACCGCCGCTTCAATCCCGACGACCTCATCACTGATGTCACCAAAAAAACCTTAAATGGTTGGTACAAGATTACCAAGTGGACCGACTCCCAAGGCCACAAATATCAGCTCGTCACAGGGGAAGGACCCCTCTTTGACAAGATAACCTCACAAAATGGTGAAGACTCAAGCAAAGATACTTCAAGCAGCGACAACACCGAAGACGACGAAGAGGAGGAAATTCTTTTAGGATCTAATTCTCTAAGTGTCGGGTCACCTGTCGACCCATCTTCTAGTTTTAGCTTAGACTTTTTATTTTCGGAGGCTAGCTCCAGCTCTTCTCCTAGTTTGTCAAACAATTCTTCTTTAATGAATAATACAGATAAGTTTGCTTACGTCTCGTCTCAAGCTAAAAACAAACAAACAAATAATGAACAACAAACAAAATTTAAGACAACACAACACATAAATCCGTGCGATAAAAATGAACAAACAAACGAACAATCGTTATTTAAATACATTGCAAACATCGTAAACAACCCAACACAAAACCCGATCATCGAGGATACCCTAACCATCAACATAGGAACCCCCGAAGAACCAAGGAGCTATGACTAGGCGCCTCACTAAGTGAGGATGAACGCGCCAACTTCACCCACTCTAACCGAAGTTCAAAGACGTCTTTGCATGGACATATAAGGACATGCCCGGCATCGACAGGAGCATAGCCGAACACCACATCCCCATCAAACCCGGTTTCAAACCCATCAAGCAAAAACTAAGGAGACTACGACCCGAATGGTCCCTTATGGTCAAGGAAGAAATCGAGAAGCAATTACAAGCCGGCTTCATTCAAGTCGTCGAGTACTCGGATTGGGTCTCAAATATGGTCCCAAAGATTGAAGAAAAACGGCAAGATACGAGTATGTGTTGACTTCCGTGATCTAAACAAGGCAAGCCCAAAGGACGACTTCCCGCTGCCGCACGTAGACGTCCTAGTAGACAACACCGCTGACCATGCCCTTCTATCCTTTATGGACGGGTATGCAGGATACAACCAAATCAAGATGGCCCGTGAAGACATGGCCAAGACAACATTCATCACACCATGCGGACGATCGCTACACCGTCATGCCCTTTGGTCTAATCAACGCGGGTGCGACCTACCAACGTACCGCGACTACGCTCTTACACGATATGATGCACAAGGAGGTCGAAGTATACGTAGACGACATGATCGTCAAATCCAAGGAAAGAGATGATCACATCACGAACCTCCGCAAGTTCTTCACGCGACTCCGCCAGTACAAGATGCGCCTCAATCCCCAAAAGTGTACATTTGGAGTAAAATCCGGCAAACTACTAGGACACGTAGTAAGTCAAAGAGGTATCGAGGTCGACCCCTCGAAAATAAAAGCAATCATGACAATGCAACCACCCAAGAACCTGGATGAAATTCGAAGCTTCCTGGGTCAAGTCCAATACATCTCTCGCTTCATAAGCAAACTAACCATGGTATGTGAACCAATCTTCAAGAAGTTGAAGAAAATCGACCACGTAGAATGGGACGAAGCGTGTCAGAAAGCGTTTGATAAGGTTAAGGAGTTGTTATCCAACCCCCTAGTCCTACGACCGCCGCAGAAGGACCTACCCTTGTCACTCTACCTCACAACAACGACAACCGCAATGGGCGCCATGTTAGCCCAAGAAGTCAATGGCGAAGAACATCCGATATACTACATCAGTAAGAAGTTTCTCGACTATGAAACTCGATACGCGCCCGTCGAGAAGAGTTGCTTAGCATTAGTATGGGCATCCAAAAAGTCTGGCCATTATATGCTAGCACATCAAACAAAGGTCTACTCAAAAATGGACCCCGTCAAGTACCTCTTCGAGAAACCAGTGCCAAATGGACGCATGGCACGATGGACCCTACTTCTAGCCGAGTTTGATATTGTCTACGTTCCCCTCAAAGCCATCAAGGGACGGGCAGTCTCAGACTTCCTCGCCGACCACGCAATCGACGAAGAAACCATCACCGACACCACCTCATTTCCCGACGAAGGAATTTACAACATCAACGACGAACAATGGGAAATGTACTTCGACGGTTCGTCAAATTACCGAGGCTGTGGAATAGGAATACTACTCATTTCCCCGAACGGTGAACATACACCCCTATCCATCAAATTGGACTTTGATGTAACAAACAACGCCGCAGAATATGAGGCATGCCTGCACGGGCTACAGGCCGCGCTCATACTAAACGCAAGGAATCTACGCGTGTACGGAGACTCCTCGCTAATCATCAACCAAGTGTCTGGAGCATGGAAGATACTTAACGAAAACCTCGCACTATACCAGAGCAAGATCCAAGAACTCATCGCTAAATTCCACCGCGTAGAATTTTTGCACCTACCTCGCGAAGAAAACCAATTCGCAGACGCCTTATCAAAACTAGCATCACTACTAAACATCCCCCCGGGAATACAGACCATTCCCATCGTCGTAGAACGAAGCAGTGAACCCGCCTACATCTGTGACATCGAAGCCGAGGAAGAACAAACCGAACCTTGGTACCAAGCAATAATCAACTTCAAACGAGACGGAGAATATCCGCCAAATACCGACAAACGTGGCAAAAGAGCTCTCCGGCTTCTAGCATCACAATTGCATCGGAAGTAGATAAGCTACTCAAGAAAACGCCCCAGGGTACATTACTCTTGTGCGTTGATCACAACAAAGGACGAGAAATAATATCCCAAGTTCATGACGGTGAATGCGGACCGCACATGAACGCTCGAGCCTTATGTAAACAAATACTTAGGCTAGGATGGTATTGGACCACCATGGAAGCCGACTGCGCAAAATATGTCAAGCATTGCCACAACTGTCAAATCTTCGCAAACGTACAACACGTACCCCCTTCACCTTTATACAGCCTCACATCGCCGTGGCCATTTTCCACATGGGGAATAGACGTCATAGGCAAAGTACACCCGGTTGGAGCAGGAGGACACTGCTTCATCCTCGTGGCCATCGACTACTTCACAAAATGGGTCGAAGCCGCGTCATACCGTAAGTTAGACACAAAAGAAGTTGCCCGTTTTATACAAAACAATATCATATGCAGATATGGCATACCTCATGAGCTGATCAGCGACCAAGGCTCGCATTTCCGAGGAGAAGTTGAACCCGTCCTCACCAAATACAATATCCAGGTACACAAATCATCACCATATCGACCCCAAACCAACGGAGCGGTAGAAGCTGCAAACAAAACCGTCGTCACCATCCTCAAAAAGATGATTGACACCTGTCACGATTGGCCACACAAGATTCCCTTCGCCCTATGGGGATATCGAACCACAATACGTACACCAACAGGGATGACACCCTACTTCCTAACATACGGCATGGAAGCCGTACAACCCGTAGAAATCGAAATGAAATCACTTCGAATTCTGATGGAAGCAGACATACCAGAAGCAGAATGGGCAAGGGAACGATACGAGCAGCTCATTCTCCTAGACGAAAGGCGCTTACACTCGCTAAGCACCGTTCGCATGTATCAATCAAGGCTACAACGCGCATACAACAAACGGGTCAGACCACGCAATGTTAAAGTGGGTGACTTGGTCCTCAAATCGATGAGGCACCCTTCCCGGTTGACCCAAGGGGGAAATTCAAACCTAATTGGGCCGGACCATACTTAGTCAAAGAAATCCTTCCAGGAGGAGCCGCGAGGCTAACCGATCTCGACGGCGAAGAATTCAACTTACCCACCAATCTCGACCAGCTTAAGAAATACTACCCTTAAGCTCCACACGACTTTGCAATGTATTTCAAATGAACAACGCACGGATGAACTACGCTTGGTTTGATTCCACACACTGTGGATACGTAGGCAGTTTCGTAAGAGACTCAACCAAAACCACGAACTACGCCGGTTTGATTCTATGAAAAACATAGATACGTAGGCAGCTTCTCGAAGCGCAACCGACCTTCCCCGCACGCACGCCCAAAGCTTAAAAAGGTCAAGGGCAATGCACTCACAAAAGGACACGCTCAAAGCTTAAAAAGGTCAAGAGCACAGTCCACACAAAATGACACGCTCAAAGCTTAAGAAGGTCGAGGGCATAGTCAACACAAAACATAAGTCTAAAGCTCAAAAAGGTTAAAGACTTAAATTAAAACAAAAAATCCAAAGCTTAAAAAGGTCGAGGATGAATAAAATAAGCAGAGAGACGAGACAATAGGCAAACACTTTCTTTATTTAACCATTGATTTTGAAAATGTTTACATTTTAAGTGATGAGTTTAAAACTAGCCACCAAACTCACTTTATTCATTGAACAATTAAACGCAAATTCTTTGAATAAAACATTTAAAGTCTAAACCTAAACGTTCTTCCTACGGCGCTTTGGAGAATCCTCCTCATCCGCATCCTTTGAAGCATCCGCACGAACAACCACAGAAGCAACACTCCTCTCGAATCCTGGGGGCTCAACAGGGTCCTCTCCGGCTTCACCATCAACCTTCTCGCCCAGACGGTCCTGCACGGTCACCCTAGGTCCCAGTCGCTCTCCTAGTGGCCTAGATAAAGACGCTCCTGTACTCGAACCTGCTAAGTCATTGTAGTCCCGTCTCCCTCTCGTCTGCATGAGATGCGCCAATGACGCGGTCTTGGACGTCGATTCGGGCCCGCATATTCTCCCTATCCCGAGGATCCAAGGAAATACACCACCTCCGATAGAAATCCGAGACACGGTTGGTCTCAGAACCAGCTGGTCGAGTCCAAGTCACCCGATCAGACCACCCTCGTACCCAAGCATCAACCATCTGGTTGTTCAGAACAACCGACTCGCATATCCGAGTATCGTGTGCCGGAATAACCTGCGCTAAGCCAATCTGCCTCCTCAACCGATGGGGGTGAATCCATACACCTCGCTCGAACCCACACAACAATATCCCACCAGCCGCATCCGCCTCCGACGGTGCCGTGATGTGTCGAATGGACCACCACGACACAGTCCACCTAATCGTCTTCTCCCGAACAAACACTTGGAAGTAGTTCACCGACCGCTCCCGAGGCATAGCCCAATGAAGAGTACGAGTAGTCAACCCGGCAGGAACATACGTGTCACCCCCAGGTGGAGCAAGAACACGAAGACGCTCCATCAACCAAATCTGCAGAATCCTAACACACCCACGATACGAGCTCAGACGATTTGCATGACGGTCGTCCAAGCCTAAGATAGTCTCGGCCAAGATCAAAGCTGAAGGATCATGACCCAGTTCCATCTCCTCCATGACCTGTGCATACCTAGCATGGCCGTGCACACCATCTTCCATCGATCCTGCAAAACAGTACCGGTGTAATAAGCAAAACCCTAAAGCTCTCCTCCTAGAACGAGCGGAAATGCTCACATCACTCAAGTTCATGTAACGCTCGCACAACCGTCGCATGTTCACTACGCCTCCTTCAAACAAGCCATCAGCTTGAGCATTGGTCATCGAGAGATATTGTCTCAATCTCCCATTATAGCCAAATTCACTCCTAACCGCTACTGGGATAGTACGATTAGACCATCCTGCAATAGCCGAGAATTCCTCTAACAACGGACATATCTCACCTCCCGGGAACCTGAAGACATGCACCCTAGGATCCCAATAATCAAGACAAGCGTCAAGAAAATCCATCTCGACGCGCATCTGCCTAAAACCAATAAAAACACCCGCTCCAGTCGAAGACAACGCCCTTTTCTCCGATTCACTAAGAGAAGACGTCCATCGCTTCAAAAGACCATCAAAATGGTCCATCCTTCAAAACACAAAAATATTCTTGAAAATAAAAAAGCTATTTAAGAGAATACAAAATAAGCAAAGAAAAGAGTTGAGATTGAATGAGGATTATGCCTCGTACCTCCCCTCTTTATATAGTACAACGAAATCCCGAATTAGGAAAATTCGACGATAGAACCGGCAGTCCAAGCCGCAAGAAGACTTGCGATTGGCGGATTCAATCGCAAGACCCCTTGCGTTTGCCACGACCATCCGCAACATATGTTGCGATTCATAAGGACGGCTTTATCCCAAAGTTTCCATATTTTCGACTTTCCTAATCCTAGCATGCATGAAGTTACGACGCACCAACCTAATCGGGCTCTCCAATCCGAGCCTAAATTACAACCAATCCAGCATGGACCCATCAGAAGTCATGATTGATCCGATCATAACACATTTCATTTTATAGTTCGTTAAAGCTCATTTCGAATTTTTAAAAATGAACATTTTAAAACACCTTTTCAACAAAACACTTCCAAAGCAGAGTCTCCCACTCGGGAATCGCTTTCAAATTTTTCTAGCTACTAACCAAACAGGTACAAGAAGAAATAGAAAGTACGGATACGACTACAACTACCACAGGTTCAAGCTACACCAAGACATGAAGCAACTAAGGATGACGACGACGAAGCTCCTCGTTCTCCGCCCTAAGACGAGCCACTTCCGCCCGGCTCTGACACAACTCCGCCGCCTGTTCTGCCCAAGCCATCCTCCAGCGATGGGCCGTTCGCCACAATTTCTTGTGGACATCCTTCGCAACCTGCACAAGACATTTTTACTCCATTTTGCCTTAAATATACACTAATTTAAGCCAAACTACGGGGGTAAAATTGAAACCTACTCCATTTTGACTTAATTTAAGGTCCAATTAAGCCAAACTATGGGGGCTAAACCTCAAACTGACCCAAATTCTCCATTTTGACTATAGTTTCTCCAAACTACAGTCAAACTCAGGGGGCTAAACACAAAACTGGCATACACTCTAAGTTTGCCCTTCGTTATTCATACCTCGGTCAAACTGGGGGCTAACATAGATATACAAATGGCAAACACATACCTTCTTCACCCTATCACCCCAACCCTCCATGCCAGCATCCGTAACCACCGGCAGATACTCAGGCACGTGGAAGGTCTCCCGTGTCCCGGCATTGTCCCACTCCGCCGTCGTAGGGAAATCTGGGGGCTGAAACGCCAAGTCAGCGTCAGGCACCTACAACAAGAAACACATGAAATACAACAAAATTAGGGAAAATTTTTCGAAAAAGATTTTTACCCTACACAAAGGAGCAAGACATACCTCGATAGGCCCGCTAGCAAGTCTACCCGAAACAAAAGGCGCATAATCTAGTCCATGAAGGAGGAGATTCTCCGACTCCCCCTCAAGATGCAGCTGTCTCTGCTGCCGAGTCAAGACCCGCGTCTCGAAAAGAACCTTAGGTGGATCAAGAGGCACGATAAAGTCAGGATACCTCGTCTGGATCGCCAGACGCTCACCCAAGTACCAAACGTACCCATACGGCGTAGCCAAGTACAACCGTTGGGAGTCACGCTCCCGAAAACGCTGCCATAACCCCTCAGGAACGCCCGTGTACTGCTCCCACGGACGTGGACGGAACTGTAACCAAAAGAAGAAACACGTTAGACGCCATCTCAAGAAAAATCATTTAAATACATGCTATTTAGAAGGTTTCAACACATACCTGACCACCTCTCAACTGGTTCAACTCTTCCCGAACGAAGTCGTACGACCAGTCATACCCGATACGGCTACACGTACCCCATGTCAAGACCGCAGGGTATCTCTTCTCCATCGTAGTTGCCCCTTCGGGCAGAAAGAAAGGGAAATGACTATAGATCCAGCACTACACAAGAGACATGAACAAAGTTAGCTCAAATAAACAACATTTTGAGCAAGCCGAACAGAAGACAAAGAACAACGTACCTCCAACAACAAGCCAGGAGATACGATGGGAATCCTAGACCCCCCATCCATCTTCCGTGGCCTCACAGCATCCATGCAGAAACGGATGCACAAACCCAAGGCCGGGGATACCCAATCGTACGCCCCGATCGCACTCCAATCCCGAAGACACATCAACACCGAAGTAGCAGCCCTCTCGCCCTTCTCGCCGAAGTAGACAGAGCTAACAAACCACCAAAGCCACATACGAGCATTCTGCTCGTCACTCCAAGATTCGGGCCCATGCTGAGTCTTCCCCTCGAAGTACTCCATGATATAACTCGTCTTCACAGAGTTAGGTGCTTTTCCTTGATACGGCACCTCTAAACCAGCACCTACAGCATCAAGCACCGCCTTATCATCGATAGGTGGCGCAAAAGCAAAGTCCATATCACGGTCACCGAAGGGTAGACCCGTGATGATAGCATACGAAGACAAGGTAATACCCGCCTCGAACCCCGGCAAATGGAACGTCGTGGTCGTATCCCAATACCGGTCAAGGAACGCCCGGATGACCCTCAAGTTCGCCGTAGTCCGACTATCCACGATCTGGATCCAATGTTTAACCAACAGACCCAGAGCACACCTATCAATCAACTCCTGTGCCCTAGGAGTCAAGACATTCTTATACGCCCAAACAACAGACGTAATGCCCGAAAACGTTCTCATATATCCTATCTCGAGCCCGGTAAGAGCTCTATGAGACAAGTGACGCTCGCGGTCCGCCAACAAGGTGTGACCGTCCCAATTTTTCGCCCAGGGACGGTCAACACGCGGACCATGACTAGCACGACCCCTAGCACGAGACCCTGAAGCCTGTGAAGACTCACCCTCCTCCATGGCCTCTACCTCTCTCTCCTCCTCACCTATAGCACCCCCGCGATGACCACGAACACCCATGCCGCGTCCACGACCTCCGGCCTGGAAACTCGACAACCCCAGAGAAGGATCCTCGCTAAAAGCACGACGCAAACCTGTACCACCGGGAGTAGTAGGCTCCTCACCCCTAGAGCCCGTACTCCGGCGAGACTGAGATCTCGTAGAAGGTCCAGACCAATCACCTGTGACATTTTCAAGAAGACAAACATTTTCAAGAAGACAAACATTTTCAAGAAGACAAACATTTTCAAGAAGACGAACATTTACAAGACGCAAGACGAAGACGAAGAAAGCAACAATTCTACAAGAACAACCCATACAGAGCCCTCTTTGGTTTAATTCACCAAAAGCCGCTCTATACCCCTCAAAATTTCAACTTGATGGTTTCTATAGATTATATTAACCTCCAATTACACCCCAGAATAATCAATTGCATTTTGGACTTGTCAGTCAAAAACCCCTAATTTTGACCTAAGTCCTCCGTTTTAATCGACCTTAAACCTCAATTTAAGGGACGATTATTAACGTTTTTCAAAAACTAACGCCATACACATGCTATACTAGCCAAGGGGAACCTATGGCGAAGTTTAATTGCAATTCCGAAACCAAAAATCCGGGTCCGATTTTTGGGTCGGGACCATTTCACACGAAATTGGTCCGAAAACACGTCAAACCATGAACATTTCACACATACAAGAATAGCATCATACAAGGGAATGGTATAGTTCTCTAGTAATCAAGCGTCGAATTTCAAGCTAAAAGACGGTTTTTCACCAAAAACGCCTTTTCTACATTTCAAGAACGATCTAGCAATTTACAACATCAAAATGCATAAAAACAAGTAAGATGGAGTAGTACCTTGATCCATTTTAGAATAAAGCAAGAAAAACGAGCGAAAACGGTCTTGAAATCGCAAGGAAACGGTTTTAAGAGAGAAGGAGTCGAAAATGGTGAAATGAGTTTAGAACTCGGTATTTCCGTGTTTTATAAGGAGAAAGAGCCCAAGACCCTAATCGCAAGGACGCTTGCGATTTAGGGGAAGAGCCGCAAGGACGCTTGCGATTCCAGCTTTGGGCATTTTCGTGTTTTTCCTATTTTCAGGCCTAATTTGGACTTCTAGTCTATGTATAGGCCTTTTAGACACTTTCTCACGTTACGTCGCTCGGTTAAGGCGTCACCTAAAGTCCGCCACACTCTTAGACGAGTTGAAACACTATACACAACCTTTGCGTAAACACTAAACACGAGCATTTTCCTCGGACGATAATTCCCGGCGGACGTAAGCACTCTTTTACGAGATGAGCACCAACACGAGCACTAGCACGAAGCATGAAGCACATACGCTCTTTTACGAGACCAAGCACGCGCGCTCTTTTACGAGACAAGCAACAGCAATAACACGCAAAGGTATTTAGCAAGCACAGGAAGGCATCCCCCGTACAGGTATGCAAGGACCGTCATGTCCCTAAACATGTTCGTCCCTCCCCGGATAAGCCCGGTTCGGAGTCCTAGTCTCACCCATGGACACATACTCCGTGCCGCTGATGATATCGAGACTGTAACGGTCCGGATGTTGTCGTGTAGTTTGACTTTCGCTTTAGTCCTAAGCTCAGTCAAACTGGGGGCTCTGTAGATACCCAAATCCACACCTCCCGCCAAAAACCCAGTGATGTAACAATGGACTTTTATTGCGTGCTTTTACGTTGACTTAAATGGTTCTAACTGTGACGAATTCAAGTTAAATGTTTTTAAATGCAAATGAGGTTTCTTTATGGGTCATCACCTTTAGTGTCCTTAGGTCTAGAGTCTAGCTTGTCTCGAGTTCAGGTCCTAATCGGCATGCGCACACCCCTTTTCAAACACATATAACACATCGATCCACCTAAATACCTAAATTTAGGCCTAGCCGCTAAAACTATCCTTTAGCATTAGCAAATACCCAGGATAGTCTCACGGAATGTCCTATTTCACAAAATTACACAAAATGCACCCTTTTTACATTTTCAGGGCTCGGGCCCAGAACCGAGCCCAAACCCATGCCTGGCCCGTTTTCCAAGGATCAGGATTGACCAAGTCAAACCCTAAAACAAACCCTAGCAACCGTAACTTAGAGCTCAAGCAAGATTATTTCGTATAATCCTAAAAGATATTTGGAAATATACGGAGAAAAGGGTATCTTGCCCGCCCTACCAATCGCAAGAGGCATTGCGATTGGTAGGGGCTATCGCAAGACTCCTTGCGATTGCCAGCAAAGCAAGAGGCCTCATGGCTCCTACGTCCGGTTTTATCCCTAGATTTCCTAAAATCTACCGAACTCTACACTATAAATACGACCCTTCGGTCATTCATTCAACACACAATTTCAGAATACAATTCTCACCCCAAAACACTCTCAAAAGCCTCACGCATAAACACCCTTAGAATTCCTCATTTTCCTAGTGTTGAATTCCTCCCTTTGAAGCGAAGCGCTGCCGGTTTCCTAATTCGAGACAGGTAATACTTAATCCTACCATGGATTAAGGTCTTTCTTTACTTCTTAGACTAGCAAGGGCCTACATTAGGCTCACTTTGACTTTGGTACGCAAGTGCCGCTTTTCATAAGGCGGCCATGCACCTCGAATACACACCCTATTCGTAAGACCTTTCCAAAGTCGTATAAACAACTGACCTCCTTAAAATAAATCAATGGCTAATTGAACTTTATTTTACTGCATGCATTTTAGCAAATCCTCTTATTGCGTCTAAATCACTTAAAATGAATTCGTCATTAAACTGAACTGTTTTCGTTAACAAGTTAAGCATGCTTAACTGAGGGTTTAATCAATCTCTTTTGCATTATTTTACATCCTTATCGCAATTGTACGTAGCGTATTACTTAGGCTCATGCATCATTCTTTGCATTGTTCTCAAGTCTAGTAGAGGCTATCTTTTGATAGGCTTTTCCAAAAGATCTTTCATAAAAACATTATTTTGATTTATGCTTTAGAAAAGTACCCTCACCCGAATCCGAATCTGGTTTCACAATAACCTTAGACGGATAGGTGTCGACGTGCCTTGAACTCTAAGACGTGTCTTTGAGCATGAGGACACGGAGGCGGGTTCTAAATTTCCCTCATAATTTAGTGGCGGCTCCAAAACAGTTTTAAAGGTTTTTTTGTACTTAATCTTTTTAACCTTACGGCCTTAGCAAGACGTCGAGTGGTTCCATGGTCTGATCCCGGTACCTACAGAGACATTGATGGAACAAAATTGTATCCCCTAAAAGTAATTTAAATCCACTACTTAATTCTAAACTAAAGCATCCTATAGCTTTAATGGATGCTTCAGACTTGTTTCCCATGAGTAGGTTTCTCTCATTTTCTTTTATGGTTCGGGTCGAACTTAAGCCCTGTAATGAGTTAGAAACGTGTACATTAGCACCAGAGTCTTATTGCCCGATGGACCTGGCATACTGGATGAGTTTGACTTACTGCTCGTCCAGTCCTTCCTTTTGGACTGTCCCTTTCCCTTAGAGCCCTCACCTTTATGCACAAAGTGCGCTTGAGTTATGTTATGCCCTTGAGCATTACACAGGCGCGTGGCTTCCTGAACAAGCTTATTAGCAAGTTCATCCACTGTCCATGTCTCCTTTATAGCATTGTAGCTGACATGGAATGCCTCAAACTCTTTAGAAAGTCCCTCAAAGATGAAATGCGTTAATATGGGATCCTCAACTTTAAATCCCAACTTGAACAACTTAGTGGCTAAGCTTTGCATATGCATTATATGCTTAGTCATGTCCATTTTCCTTTCATCGTACTTACAATGAGACAGTTTAGAGAGAAGTTTGCCAATTAATGCCTTGTCAGAAGGTTCGAACTTCTCCTTAAGTTTTGCAAGATATTTCTTAGTTGTGTCACATTCAGTCTCTATAATTGAGTTCTTAATGTCCACAGCAGTGACTAGACGTAGAAAGGAAAGACAATTACCATCCTTGTCTTTCCAATCCTTATACACCTTAAGTACCGCTGCGTCCTTCTCATCAGACTTAGGCACGGGAGGACCGTCCTCCTTCAAACAATCACTGAAACTTAACATGGCCATAGAGAAAGTTACAATCTCTATCCATTCAGCGTATTTTGATCCAGTAAGTAGAGGAACAGTCGAGAGGCAAGAAAATAGCAGCTTATTTTGAGCAACTTCATAGTTGGAAAACATGCTCAACCATTAGTCTTTGAGTAAACAAACAATTAGCAATAATGAATAAGACTTGTGCAATAATTGAGAAACCTAACAATTTTGATTAAACCAAGTACGACATCTGCGGATAACCTATACCAGTCTAATCTCAATTAATTAAGTGTTCTACACTTTTATGAATAAGTCACTAATATACGCCGGTCCACCTGCGGGTAAGACCTAAGGGCTAATAATTTATCCTCAATACTTGCTTATTCTGACCTTCACTGTCTTAATTGAGTCCACTGTGGTGTAACTCAAGCTTAATGTGAATGTCTGAGGCTTATTTAAACTTTAATGAAATCAAAGAACATGAGATGGTCCACTGCGGTGTAACTCAACTCAACTTAATAATGATTTCACTCATTCATAGTGTAATAATTCTTTACTGAAATTTCAATCTCTTATGAATGGAAGCGACTGTGTGTGCAACTAAACAAACTTACTGAGATATTTCAAACAATTATATCGACTATAAAAGAGCGCAGCGGAAGTATACGGGAAAGCCCCACAGAAAACCCCAAATGATTCCTTGAGAAGAAATCAACATATAATATTGATCCCAAAAGAATTAATTAAGCAATTCATTAATTTAGGGCATACGATTTAACTTGATCCGATAATATTATATACGGAGTACTTATGAAGCCAAAAGTAAGAAAGAGACTTCAAAAAGCAAAAACAAAATAAAGCCAAAAGGCAGCAGAAGACATTATATGCCACCATCATCAAAAAAAATAAAATAAAAACAAGCCACCAAATCATCATCATCATTACATGGCAGAAGACCATTACATCTCTTGATCCAAAATCAAACAAGGCCATTAAAATCAAAATAAAGCACCAACTTAACTATAATACACGGCTTAAATCAACAATTTAATGCCATTAACACTACAAACCATACATGGCCATTAAACAAATAAAACAACAACAACTGTGCACGGCTTGCCATTAATCAAAATAAAACATCAGCATCATACGGTCATTAATAATACATAGCCATTAACTAGAATTTCCATAAACAAAATCCATGGCCTAAACAACAATAATACACGGCTGAAAATTCAGCCAAACAACCACCAAAATTCGACCAAAAACGACAACTTTAAACGACCAAAAATGACAACTTTAAACGACCAAAATAAGTTCGATAATCATGGATAAGTTTCTAATCACAAAGCAAGGCTCTGATACCACATGTAAACTAGGTTCAAACGATAATAACCTAGTTACGAACGATACAAACTTAATTCGTTCACAGGACCTTCGATTAGAAACAAATCACATGGAGAATTACGTACCTTGGTCCGACATGATCGAGAGCGGTGAGACGGCGTCGAAAAACAGCAGTCGGAGGGCGGCAGAATTGGCGGCAGAAAAACGGCAGTAGGGTGCACGGTGGTGACTCACGGTGGAGTGAGGTGAAGACTAGGTTTCTCCTCTCTCTCCCTTAAACCCTTAATTTGTGTTTTTACAATTATGTGTGTGCTAATGACGGTTTACCATACTTAATAAGGGCGAGAGGAGGACCGAGCTTCTTAACCTAATTAATTTAATCGGTCCATCAACAATTAAATTAACTGGGCTACTCCCACTGAAAAGCCCAACAATTATATTTAGCTAATTACCGCATTAACTTAAGATTAGCTATAGGTCCAAAATAACGTAATAATAATTAAATACAATATCGTATAAAATTATTCTTACACCAACAACATATCATAATATCACAATACTTTCCTCAATCATATCAAGGCTCCACACTAGCATAAACAACACCTACTAATACATGAATCACATATTGTCGACAATGTATAAGGCTAGTCAAATTAACATGATCAAGGATGTACAAAGAATAACTAAAAACTAATACTTTCCAAGCATTAAACAACCAACCCTTATTTCGGCTCCACTAACAACATCAAACCACACAATTAAGATCAAATTAAGGCTTCTTAAAGCTTTCATATCAAACTTACCTCGAATTAGAAGTTTCAAGAATGCAAATTTGTCAAAACCGCTCCTCTACGAAGCCGTGCTCTACAAATAAATCATATTTCTATCAAATACCATCTTAAAACTACCTAATTAACACACTAATTCAATAAAATCGACTATAAATCGAAAACCTCCAATTTCTAGGGTTAGGGTTTGACGAAAATTAAAATAAAACAACTAACTACGAATTATACCTTTAACAACTTGAGTAACTAGGCTAGAACTTGAATTCCCGACAAAAACACCCAAGAATCGACCCTAAAACGAAACTGCCGAGAATGGGGGGAAAAGAGATGGCGGTGGTGCGGTGCAGGTGGCGACAGTGCAGTGGCGGTGGCGGCGTGAAAGATGGTGGTGGTGATTGATGGAGATGGTGGGTGAATGTTAATGAAAATGGTGGTGATGGTAAATGAAATTCACGACACACACTCACCTATTTTTAGTTTTGCTTTGCACGACTCTTTGTTTTTTTTTTTTTTTTTGGTAAGGGTTTTGTTTGAGACCTATTTGGGTCTATTCTATTTGACTCTTATTACTCTTATTATTATTATTACTATTACTATTGTTGTTGTTGTTACTACTACTACTATTTCAATTATTATTATTAATTATTGTTACCACTTACTTTCAATAAGATTGAACTTAATATAATTACTCGACTTTAAAATATATATAAAACTCGACTTACAACTGTAATTTTAACGTAAATTAAGGTACTAAAAATACCGGGTATTACAGTCTTCCCTCCTTAAAAGAACTTCGTCTCGAAGTTCCACTACTCACGCCAATAGAACTGAAACCAAAACTGAGTGTAACTCAACTCGACTCATAAGGTAACCCTGCTCAACATCACGTCAAAACTCTACTGCTTAACCTAAGGGCTCTACGTTCTCTAATCAAATAACCAGCAAGAAAACATGTATAACAAGATATAAAACATAACAGAATCGAGGCGTGATGTTCCTACCCCCCCCCCCCCCCCCCCCCCCCCAAAAAAAAAGATTTACGTCCGCGTAACTAACAACGTACGTTAAGGAAAAAAAGAAATAACATGTTTCCATCACGCCCATCAAGTTGATTTAATTGGTGTTGAGACTGATTATTATTACGCTCATGTATATCCAGGTACTAGTCACAACGTGATAACAATCCAAATTGGCAATAACTAGGCTTATAAGGTGTGCTAACTCATCATCATATCAAAACTTTGACCAAGTACATCAACTTCTCTGTCATTATAATATAATATTTCCTTACATTTGTCTACAAAACATGACTGCAAAGACCCAAGCGACGAGGTAACAATATGGCTTGACATTCTCTGGCCAAAAAGTAACGACGAATATATGAGTATAAGAAAACACAAAATATGGGTACTTATCGAAAGCTTTATTTTCGAGGTATAGACTAACTAAGACACGACTTTATGTTCACTAGCCGCCTCTGCTGCTCTAGAAAGCATCCTCATATCATCACATATCTCATGATATCTCTAAACTAAAGCTTATGTACTATATCTAACCACAATCACGTTTTCTAGTATGTAATATGCATATAACAAATATCACTACCCTTTATAAATCACAGTTTTAAAGCACACCGAAAGGACAATACACCGCTGTACAAACGCGCACCATAGACATAGCAAGATATGATTATGACTAATTAAAACTGTATCAACAAGCTCACACTAGACTAGAAGCATCGTAGTAACATTACCCTTATCCACTACAATCTATGTCCCTATTCTTGTTCTATTATTCTAGTAGATGAAGTATAATAAGCTTACACGTATAACTCCAACTAGTCTATTCTATCATCCTATCTATTTAATCTAATCGTGCCATGTTGCTAGTATACTTAATTCATTTCCCTCGTAACCTTCTCATCTATTTCTTATTGATACTATTACCGTTCTATTACTGACACATACATAATATCATGACACTACTATTACTTATCCTCAAATATAATTTATTGTATACACGCCTGTCCCACAGTTTTCTCGTCCTACGCCTATGTCCTCTTCACCATCTCGTACTTTTATTATTACAATCATCTATTTCCTCACTCTTTCTTATTCCACTCACACGTTCACCATTATGACCTAATTCTCATGTCAGTTATGTCTAACACATTTACTTATCACTAATCTTTTCCAAGCATGTCAAAATACCATACTTCACCATCTTAAATGCACCCTAATGTTGGGAGGTACTCTTATGCCCATGTATCCCAATATATAGACACATTTTGTACTTATACAATTCCTAAGGGTTAGTACACACGTTCTTTCATCTCTATAAGTTAACCATTCATCGTCTCGTCACTCGCATGTTCTTACGTTATTTCCTTTCCTCTTACACTAACTACCATAAGTTTATGAAACAGTTAGAATCACCCATTTTGTTCAAACATCGTTTAATTATATGCTTTCAGTCAATCCACTTTCCTAGTCCTTCTACATCTCTCTTCTATTACTGCATCTCATGGAAATATAACTTTCTCTAATATGTGCCTTAGGTAACCGATATCATACCAACACTTGCCTTAGCCATCCGTCACTTACTTTTAACTTGATACAATTCTCTCTCAGGTCCTACTAACTATCACTCACCCATCGTCTCACACTCTTTACCCTACTTTTCATTTACTCTTCTCCGAACTATTTCCATAACGTACCATGACAACGAATTTCTCCCGTGTATCAAACGTCATTAATCCTCAGGTTCATAGTTTATCAAACAAGTACATTGTACCGAGTAATCTCTTGTATCACATACTTAATCCATGTTCCTACACAAATATAAATTTATTCATAAAGGTGTTGATTTTCTAGCTTATCTCTAAATCTGTCCTACCTTGTATTACAATCTAACATTTTCGACTGTCTATATCTCACTTCTCGTCTATAGTTAACTATGCGCTTTCGTAAACCGTAAAACTATACGTCCAGTACTTCTCTCGACACTCCCATGGCACACTATGAGTCTTATCAGTCCTACGCATGTAAGGATACCACCATACTTACAACTATCACGTTAGTCACACTTAGCAAAATGAATGTTAAACCACTATGATCATGCATCCAGTAAACATCGCGTCTAAACTAAAATATTGAGATATTATACCTAGATCACTCTTAACCGTATCGTGTAAACTGTGAACTATTACCTGTACAGTCTGCTCGCTTAGGCTGCTAACTAAGTCTAATAGCCTTTACTGGTATAGTGTTAACCATCAAGTTCCGATCATATAAAGTAATCCAACGTACCATTGTCTCTTACTTATCTCGCACTTAGCTTATATTTTAGGCTCAACACTCACGAAACTTACTCATCAACATTTATTTCCCCACAAAACACTATCTAGAAGACTCCACAGCAAGACGACAGACTTAGTGGACGACAACAAAATATGCAGACAACTACAACAAACGACAATAGAACGAATACAAATATACTCCAAATATATACATACAAATATCATGTCCATCAACCGTCATTTCAAACTCTATTACCGCACACACAACTACGGGTATTATATATGAACAAGTCTCGCTCAAACACAAGGCATATACGAATACAATTCAAATACATATCTTTCATTTCACACATGAACACCACACATCATTACAACTCATTCTGCCTACGTTAACAACCACCAGCGGCAGCCCAACAGGTTTTAACATCACAACAAAACTTTTCCATATCGTGTAATAACATAGTAGCTTAACTGCGTACTTGGCAACAACGGAGTAGCGTAGCAGCGTTCCCAGCATCATAACAACGTACAACAGTAGCTTACAATGAATATAGCAGTGATATAAAAGCACAACGGCTATTTCAAAACTACTTTCTACTTAACACTTATAGTGACTTCTACAATTACTTCCTAGCCAACTCAATAAACCCCAACGCCCTTCCTACAACTCGTAATACAAGCAACTACGAGAGACTTAGCATCAATTAGAGATATCATTACATAACCTTCACGAATGGCAAACCACAACTCAGCTACCCGAGCACACCTAGAATAGAAACGTGACCCATCACACAAAGTAGACAAGTAGACAACATAACGTAAGACGAACAATAGCTACACGACCCATATGTATTACTCTGTACACATTCATTAATAGCAGCGCACCCCACAACGTAGAATCACACGACATATACATCTTTTTTTACATCCTACGAGTCACAACACACTAAGACGCACAGTCAAAACTGAACTAAATACTCGTAATGGTTTATTTCGTATATTTCTCGTTCTCATCATTCTTATCGTCCCACATCCACTTCCACATCATTTTCATATCATCCTCATCTTATCATCGATATACCAATCTCACCATATTATAATTTGCCATTCGATTGAGCATCAAACAATTGTCACACAGAATAACTCTTATTCATCGATAAAGCGATACAACATGCACATCTCAATTATGATACTTCAGCAGCAGCAACCATTAGTATAATCAAAGCAATGCGACAGTTCTACGTTAAACAATATCATAACAAGACATGCTCATGTAAAATATATTCATACATTAAACACACATGTATCAAGCATAACGAAAGTAATGTCACAGTTCCACCACAACAATATAAAATTATATCTAACAGCAAACAATTCCATAGTTCCTCAAAATGCAACATAAAGTGCCTCCAGTGACCATAAGGTCCTATGTCTTTCCTTCGTCATGTGATTACAACATCTCAACTTACATATACATATATAAAACATTAAACATATACATCTTCTACAACTGAATAAATCATGATCATAATAGACTCAACAACGTTTATCAATCATTACCAGACTTATACCTGCCATGCATCATCATCACAATGTTACATCAACTCGAATAAGCATAACAATTCCTTAACATATTATAACATTACTTATAGCATCAAACTCACAAACATTCATCTCAAGATCACATAATGACGTATCCCCACTAAACTACCCCAACATCGAACTTACCACGTGGTTAACCGTTTAGCTTCACAAGTGTCAGTCTCTCTAGGGACGTCTCCCAACCTCGGCTTTAGGACGTCTCCTTGGCCTCAGTGTTGACTGACTCCTCGATCTACTTCCTGGGGTTCATTATAATTATTAATCCTACATTCATTTTATTACTCCTATGACCTCTATATTCATTTTATTACTCCTACATTCATTTTAACATTCATTGTAGAATTCATTTTAAAGTTTAATTTAGGATCGTCGCTCTGATACCACTTTGTGACACCCCCATTTTTGCGAAATCCATATTTCGCTTAAATGGGAATGTCACAAGGACATGACTGAAGCCAAGTCCATGAGTACGCAACAACCTGTTTTAACCTGATAAAATAAACGAAAACGATAAAAGAAACAAACAACTGAATACAAAAGAAAACTAGTATAAATCGACCACTCGAAAGGTGACCACAACACCAACGACCACACAAGCGTGGTAAAACCAAAGCGAAAACGAAACTAAAAGTGGAAACTAGGTGAGTCCAAACGTGAGTCTCAAAAACGGATGCTCCCAAAAATGATAACTACACATCTGCATCTACGACTGGTCGCTCACTCCAACCCGCGCATGCAACCCGGCATCCAAACATCGTCGTAAGTACCTGATCCTAAATGTTGGGGTTAGTGTCCTCCACAGTTAGTGCAATAACACTAATAAATCTCTAAAGGTACACAGGGTACATTTTGTATTTAATCAGTTGATTAACGTTTATCGATAACGGTTGGCTTGCTAGATAAGTTTGACGTTATTGTCATACAGATGGCGGTGATCAACTGGTCCCTAAGAGTCACACCTAAAGGATGTGTTTGAGAGATATGATTATTTGAGAAAATGATCATATTGATGCCTTACTTAATGACTAAACGGTTAGTCAGTGTTGTTGACTAAAAGGTTAGTCAAATGTGACTAAAATGTTAGTCAACTGTGATGATGTTACTGACTAAAATGTTAGTCAGTGTAATGTTGGTACGGCTATTTAATACTGATTAAATAATTTTAGCTAATGCGAATTAAATGTAATTCGTGAATTGAATATAAAATGTTATATTTAATTGTTGTGTATAATGCAAGCTAATTGAATATAAACCGTTATAATTAATTAGTAAATTATAAATATAAGGATATTTATAATATATTATAGTCGGTCCATACAGATGACACTAGTAATATATTGCATTATATTATAAGCTAAAATGATCATAGGAAAAGTGTCCAGATACATTGTAGTCTAGATACGTTTTCTTGATCAATAAGTTATTGTATTTGAGGAGAATAATATCTCCCCAAATACTTGAGAGGAGGCCGGCCATATGGAGGTTGGGAGAGTATATTTACTTTCCTAATTCCAATCTAATTCTAATTGATTCATTCACAAAATTTACAACACAAAAAAACTAGAGAGAAAAATCAGTTTTTCCTTTTAAAAATTCTCTAGCAATTCAAGGGCATATCTTAGACTCATCTTGGGTGTTTCAATTAGGAGATACCATACTTTTGGTATTGTTCTTAGGCCAATTAACTAGGATTAAAAGGTTAATTCTAAATCTCTTTATTATGTTATGCAATTTCAATTTATGACTTTAAATCTTATAAAAGTTTTCATTATAATCCTGTGATTTTAAAGGTCTATATACCGATATAAACCTACAAGTGGTATCAGAGCCTTAGGGCACATGATATTTTTATAAGGTTTTCATAAAAATCGATTTTGTGTAAATTTAAAACAAAATTTTCAATTTGGCCGAATGGTTTGTATGTTGGCCGAATTGTTTTGATTTTTGGCCGTGTATTTTTTATTGAATTTGGCTTTGTTTTGGTCCATCTGATTCATAATAATTAATGTTTTAAGTTGTTAAAACGATTACATATGAATTTGCATTAGTTTTGATTTAATACCAATTGAATTAAAACTTAAAAGAACCAAAATTCTTGTATGTTAATGAACATATCGTGTGCTATTCATTAGATCAATCAGTTTTAAGTTGTTTAATTTAAAAGGTTAAATTGAAACTCTTAAATCAATGTTTAATACGGATTAAAATTGAGTTAGTATCGATCTAATTATTAGCATAATCGAATTAAATCAGTTTAATTCATTTATCTTGATGTTGGCCGAATTAAATTATTTTTGGTAAATTTTTTTAATTTTTTTAATATGGTCGTATATTATAAAATAAAAAAAAAAAAATTAAATTATTTCGGTATTTTTAATGATATGGCCGAAAGTTTTTTATTTTTGGGAAATTTTTGTTTTTTGCAAAGTTTTGGTAATATTTGTTATAAAGATAACATATATTTAGCTATTATGAAAAAGTTCATAAAATTTGATACCAAATATTTTAAAAAGGTTTAAAATATTTTGTGACCTAATTTATGTTATACTGATAATATAAATTTTGGATTATTTTTGATTAAAAGATATTATGAACAATTAAGGAATTGTTGCATAATTTTAATCATTTAAAAGAGGTGGTTTGGCAAATTTAATCAATTTGTATGCATTGGTTTTGTTTAGTTGATGTTATTTGTGAATGAATGTTTGAATGAATGGTTTATTTTACGCATTAATTTTTGTACAAACGGTTGTAATTTACTAGTGTGGCCTTAGAAGGTTGTGTTTTCGTAATGAAGGAAACACAATTTTGGTTGTATTTTTGAGATCTCGAATCTCCCATCTTGTAATATTTTTAATTTTGGCATATTTTGAATTAGAATGTAAATAGGTTTATTTTGTAATTCAAAAATGTAATTTTGAGAAGATTCAAGATTGAAGATTCAAGATGGACTCCCACTTAAAGCCCAAGATGAAGAATGAAGACAGCTTTAGGGTCCATGGATGGATTCCAATTTGTATTTGTCTTTATTTTCATAGGGATAGGCCACACTAGGTGTTTTTATTTTTGCGTTTTCTTTACCGTTTTTCATTGCATTCACGTTAGTTAGTAGCATCATATTCCGCCTAAACTAAACCAAACCACCTAATATGCATGAATATGGATCATATAGTTGCATTTTATATCATCGACATACGAATGTCACTCGTTTTAGGGCTATCACCTCAAATTAATCATTCACAAAATGCTAGATATTTGTTCACTTAAAATGAATTAAAATGAGATGATGGGACCTTCCTCTATTAATAAAATTGAGATTAGTCTTTATAGGAAAAGCATGCTATGAGCCCCTTCTTCGTCGGTAGGCATGTAGGACCTTACTCTCCACATGACCCCTTCTACGTTGGGTAAGTAGTATGCGTTGACCTATTTTACCTCAACACTATAGTTCGAGTAATATCTCGTAGTTATGGTGGACTAATAGATAGGATTTACTGAAATCTATCGACCAAGAATTCTAACAGTAGAATTAGCCAAGAGGTTGGCTTATCAATTTAAAGAAATTGAGTTTTGGGATCATTTATATAATTCTCGAGGGGGGTCGATTATATGAGTGCACGAGTCATTACATTAAAATGTTATTGTTTTTGACTTAAATTTTTAAAACGATGTTTTCTTATCTTCTCGCTTCTTCTCTCTTTTCACAGTATCGAATTCGTTATATACAGATATAACTACTATAACAAATGGCTGTACGTACTGACGAACCAATGCCAAGTGCCACACTAACACGCGAATCATGGCTTAGAATTTTCATGGACAGCATGAATCAGTCCACTCGACTGAAGAGTGATGGGTCCAATTTTTCTGATTGGGAGGCCGCATTATTAAATGCCGCCATCGCTGACGGTAAGCTCAAGTACTTGACTGAGCCACTGCCGACTATACCACTCCGTCTGAGGAGCAAATGATCTCTATCTTTACAATGATTTCATGATGGAGGCGTGCGTTCATGTAACGTACTCATCTATGCAATGGAATCCAATTTGCAAAGACGGTTCATAACCCAAGGTGCAAACAAGATTTTCACCACCCTAACAAAAGAATTCTCGAAAGCACCGAGAATTAAGAGTTACAAGTATACTACTCGTTTCTTTGAGGCTAGACTCCAGAAGGGCCAACCGGTTGGTCCACACCTTCTCGACATGATCGACAACGTTGAGAAACTGGAGGAGCTTGGTTGCAAGATCGATGAGAAGATCATCGTTGATCAAGTGCTTCACTCTCTTCATGATGGGTATGCCCTCTATAGGGCAAACTATTATATGAATGACATGCAGAAAAGTCTGCACGAACTACATTCACTCCTCGTACAGACGGAGAGTGATCTGAAGTTGAGTGGGAGCATCAAACAGGATGTTCTCATGATTGGCAACAAGAAGGGTAAAGGTAAGGCTCCGGCTAACCTAACTGTAGGAAAGCCGAAATTTAAGAAGCCAGTGGTTGCGAAGAGTGGGCCTGGTGAGTCTAGCGGTAGCTCACAAGGCAAGGCAAAAGCAAAACATAGCATGGAGTGCCACCATTGCCACAAGTCTGGGCATTGGAGGTGGAACTGTCCCGTGTATGCTGAGGACATAAAAGCAGGCCACGTCATTCCTGTTGGTATGTCTTCTTTTATTCATATGATTGAGATTAACCATGCAAGTTTCGGAACTTGGGTACTTGATACTGGTTGTGGTTCTCATCTGTGCGAGTGGGGAATGGAGCAAGAGTCACGACGTTTCAAAGAGAACATATGTAATCCAACTCCCGAGCGGATTTGAGTTATTACTGAATAACTGTTACTATGTACCTAGTTTATCCAAAACATTATTTCTGTATCCGTACTTGATAAAGACGGATTTTCGTTTTAAAGAATAATAGCTGTATTTTCTCTTTAAACGATATGATTCATGGTAAAACAGTTTCCATGAACGGAATTTATGTTTTAGATCAAACCACAGATATAATGCATGTGAGTAACAAGAAAGCAAAGGTTGGTGACAAGATCAAACATATCTATGGCATTGCCGTATGGGACACATGAATGAGAAACACGTGGAAAAGCTCATTGATAATGGGACAATCGCCCCATTTGACTATGAAACTTTTGGCACATGTGAATCATGTCTCATAAGTAAAATGTCTCGAATTTCCTTCAAAGGTGTTGGAATGCGCGCTGCTGACCTATTAGGACTCATACATACTGATGTGTGCGGACCTATGTCAATCAACGCTAGAGATGGCTATAGATATTTTATCACTTTCACGGACGATTTGAGTAGATATGGTTATGTCTACTTAATGAAGCATAAAAGTGAGTCCTTTGACAAGTTCAAGGAGTTCCAGAATAAGGTTGAGAACCAACTGGATGGAAAGATAAAAGCACTACGTTCAGATCGTGGTGGCGAATATCTTTCAACTGAGTTTGATCAACACCTGAAAGACCGCGGGATAGTACTACAGTTAACTCCACCCGGAACACCACAACTGTATGGTGTGTCCGAACGCAGGAATCGAACATTGCTTGATATGGTTCGATCCATGATGAGTCACACGGTTGTACCTAACTCATTATGGGGCTATGCTCTTTTGTCAGCTGCTCTTATACTAAACCGAAGTCCGACTAAAGTCATGACAAGACTCCATACGAGTTATGGAAGGAACGGTCCCTAACTTGTCTTTTATTCGGGTTTGAAGTGCGAGGCTTATGTCAAGTAGTTGACACAAGGATAAGCTCGACCGCGATCGGTCAAGACATACTTTATTGGTTATCCAAAAGGAATGTTTGCTCATTACTTCTATTCGCCACACGAACACCGAAGTTTTGTTGCGGCTAGTGCGAAGTTCTTAGAAAGAGTTTCTCGAAGACAAGAGAAGTAATAGAACCTTCGATCTGTCGGAGATTCCTGAACCAACAACCGAGCAACCAATGGAGGAAACTGTTCCTTCTTCGTCTGCTACGGTTAATATTCCCTTGGAACCCAGAAGGTCGGGTACACTCTCCATTCCTCCAGATAGATACATCGGTATGGTTGAGGAGAATGGGAGAGACGACGTTTTACTCCTTGAGAGTAACGAACCCGTAACCTATAAAGGTGCCATGACGTGTTCTGACTCAAAGCTATGGCAAGAAGCCATGCAATCCGAGATGGACTCTATGTACGAGAACAATGTATGGGATCTGGTTGACTTACCTGATAAGGCTAGGCCTCTTCAGTGCAAATGGCTTTACAAGATAAAGCGATCTGTAGAAGGACAACCAGATATATACAAGGCACGACTAGTGGCAAAGGGTTTCACACAAGTGCAAGGGTTGCACTATGATGAGATCTTTGCACCCGTAGTCATGTTTCGTTCTATTCGGATTGTCTTAGCGATTGCCGCATTTCATGACTATGAAATTTGGCAAATGGACGTGAAAACCGCCTTCATAAACGGTTATTTGGAGGAGGAGTTGTACATGGTACAACCCGAAGGTTACACTGATCCTGAAAATCCTAAGAAGGTTTGCAAGCTTAAGCGTTCCATCTATGGACTTAAGCAAGCTTCACGGAGTTGGAATCATCGCTTCGACCAAGTGATAAATGAGAATGGATTCACTCGATCGGTCGAGGAACCATGTCTATATATCAAGTCGAGTGGGAGCACGATTGTCTTCCTAATACTGTATGTCGATGACATACTTTTGATTGGGAATGATATACCTCTCTTAACTTCGGTAAAAGTTTGGTTACAGAACCATTTCCAGATGAAAGATCTGAGTGAGGCACAACGAATTTTGGAGATCTGTATCTATAGAGATAGATCACGACGGATGTTATCCCTCAGTCAGGAGTCTTATATAGATAAGATTCTTGAGAGATTCAGTATGACCAAGTCATGTTCCTTATGCTTCGGCAGTAGGATCGATCATGTATGCCATAATATGCTCACGTACAGACGTGGCATCTGAAATGGGTATTGACTTATGGAGGTGCTATAAGGCTATGCAATCGATTCTTGTGACGCTAACTTCCACACGAATTGAGATGACTCGATATCTCAGCTCGGATTCGTCTTTACTCCTTATGGCACTGCGGTCAGCAAAACAGTTCCAAAATATAGTGTCATAGTAGATTCTACGACTGTGTCCGAGTACTATGCTATTTAGTTGCAGGGGAAGCTGTATGGATGCGTCAGTTCTTACAAGGACTAACTGTAGTTCCTAGTTCGAATGACACTATCACCATCTATTATATTAATAGAGGTGCCATCTTCCAGGCTAAAGAGCCTAAAGTCCAGCAACTAGTCTAGATATGTACAACGGTATATGATAAGCATGAAGGGCACGTTATCTTCATGAGAATTGAACGTGTTCCTGGTTATAATAGTACTTGACATGGATTGGATAAATGTATCTTTTTCATATACTATTTCTAACATCATCGTTTTGTTTTATATATTGTTTTTCATGAGGGTTGTGCAGACAACGTTGAACACCTCAAAGTGAACTGAATTACCTTATATTTTGTTTTGGTCCGTGGTCGCCTACACGAGCTGATAACTCTGGCAATCATTTTGTGACGTCGATTGATGGTAGGTTCAACGAGCCATAAGTCAAACTGTTGACTGATCGATCACAGATGCGGGTTTACTGAAATCGCGCAGGACATTTTTGTGACGACTACATGGAGTCCTAAATGTTTCAGAACATTAGGTGCCTGGTCGTGGATAGGACATCCATAGTGTTCCTAGAGTCGATTCTTTTGACTATCGACTGTCTCTTGAGATTAAGGCAGATTTTGGGTGACTTTGGTTTCTTTCTCACGGTCGACACAGGAGGCCAAGTAGATTTTCACTGGGTCATTTCATGCTGCGCTTACATCTACAGGATTCGAGTTGAGGAAAATATCCAACTTCTATCGAGTTATAATACTTTTTCTCAGGGCCACTCGAGGAGCTGTAACTGAAAATGCATGGCCATGCTCGAATATTGATTCGTTTATCAGTTAAGTTACTCTCTAGTTGGGGAAACCACTCTTGATACTGATCGCTTGTGAACTACGACCTTTGAAAGTACGGACTTTGCAAATTGGTTTACATTGAGTGGGAGAAATTTATTATGGATATGAGAATCGGTTATCGCACCTACACTTGTACGGACAAGTGGGAGATTGTTGGGGTTAGTGTCCTCCACAGTTAGTGCAATAACACTAATAAATCTCTAAAGGTACACAGGGTACATTTTGTATTTAATCAGTTGATTAACGTTTATCGATAACGGTTGGCTTGCTAGATAAGTTTGACGTTATTGTCATACAGATGGCGGTGATCAACTGGTCCCTAAGAGTCACACCTAAAGGATGTGTTTGAGAGATATGATTATTTGAGAAAATGATCATATTGATGCCTTACTTAATGACTAAACGGTTAGTCAGTGTTGTTGACTAAAAGGTTAGTCAAATGTGACTAAAATGTTAGTCAACTGTGATGATGTTACTGACTAAAATGTTAGTCGCTGTAATGTTAATGCTATTTAATACTGATTAAATAATTTTAGCTAATGCGAATTAAATGTAATTCGTGAATTGAATATAAAATGTTATATTTAATTGTTGTGTATAATGCAAGCTAATTGAATATAAACCGTTATAATTAATTAGTAAATTATAAATATAAGGATATTTATAATATATTATAGTCGGTCCATACAGATGACACTAGTAATATATTGCATTATATTATAAGCTAAAATGATCATAGGAAAAGTGTCCAGATACATTCTAGTCTAGATACGTTTTCTTGATCAATAAGTTATTGTATTTGAGAAGAATAATATCTCCCCAAATACTTGAGAGGAGGCCGGCCATATGGTAGTTGGGAGAGTATATTTACTTTCCTAATTCCACTTTAATTCTAATTGATTCATTCACAAAATTTACAACACAAAAACTAGAGAGAAAAATCAGTTTTTCCTCTTAAAAATTCTCTAGCAATTCAAGGGCATATCTTAGACTCATCTTGGGTGTTTCAATTAGGAGATACCATACTTTTGGTATTGTTCTTAGGCCAATTAACTAGGATTAAAAGGTTAATTCTAAATCTCTTTATTATGTTATGCAATTTCAATTTATGACTTTAAATCTTATAAAAGTTTTCATTATAATCCTGTGATTTTAAAGGTCTATATACCGATATAAACCTACACTTAACTGCTCTCCAAAGGGCGAAAATTCCAATAGGGTCGTAGTAGGTCACCAATGAAAAGTTTTGGGCAACAGATTTAAAATCATACAACAATAAATATGTCAACCAATGGTCGAGTAAGAATGATACAAAAGCCAAAACATAACAATAACAACACCAACAACTCAAAGTAAACTTACAAAGGCTCCATACGACATAATAAGAGCAACATAAACATATTATAGGTAAAAAGGAAAAGAGTAAGATATCAAGACAACTTGTAGGGTAAAATCACCCTTATAACCGACGAAACAATTATAAAATCATTCCACAATTCCACACACCAACTCATGTCGCCCAAACTCGTAATAATCTCCGTATTCAACCACATAATCTCTAGAATCCCTTCGTTACGAGTGTGCACACCCCTCGTAGGACTAACCTCTACAAGGAGAACTCAGGCGGGTCCGTGATCAATCGGACCACGGGTAAGCCCCCGTGGGGCCTACCCCTCAATCTCACAACTCCAACGACCCCATCAAGGGTCCTCGTACAAATATATATCTCCATAACATCTCCAAGAAAATCTTAACAACCACCACATATAATCATAACCAACAACATATCATAATATCACAATACTTTCCTCAATCATATCAAGGCTCCACACTAGCATAAACAACACCTACTAATACATGAATCACATATTGTCGACAATGTATAAGGCTAATCAAATTAACATAATCAAGGATATACAAAGAATAACTAAAAACCAATACTTTCCAAGCATTAAACAATGCAACCAACTCTCATTTCGGCTCCACTAACAACATCAAACCACACAATTAAGATCAAATTAAGGCTTCTTAAAGATTTCATATCAAACTTACCTCGAATTAGAAGTTTCAAGAATGCAAATTTGTCAAAACCGCTCCTCTACGAAGCCGGGCTCTACAAATAAATCATATTTCTATCAAATATCATCTTAAAACTACCTAATTAACACACTAATTCAATAAAATCGACTATAAAACGAAAACCCCCAATTTCTGGGGTTAGGGTTTGACGAAAATTAAAATAAAACAACTAATTACGAATTATACCTTTAACAATTCGAGTAACTAGGCTAGAACTTGAATTCCCGACAGAAACACCCAAGAGTCGACCCTAAAACGAAACTGCCGAGAATGGGGGGAAAAGATATGGCGGTGGTGCGGTGCCGGTGGTGATAGTGCAGTGGCGGTGGCGGCGTGAAAGATGGTGGTGGTGATTGATGGAGATGGTGGGTGAATGTTGATGAAAATGGTGGTGATGGTAAATGAAATTCACGACACGCACTCACCTATTTTTGGTTTTGCTTTGCACGACTCTTTGTTTTTTTTTTTTTTTTTTTTTTTTTTGGTAAGGGTTTTGTTTGAGACCTATTTGGGTCTATTCTATTTGACTCTTATTACTCTTATTATTATTATTACTATTGTTGTTGTTGTTACTACTACTACTATTTCAATTATTATTATTGTAACAACCTGGTTTTTAGTCGACTTTAATTACTAAGGCGGAAATTAATTAAGTCTTAAACTAGCGTTATTAATTATACAATAACCCAAAATATTACATCATCGTTTAAGAGTTGAATAAAACAACTCTAAATACGGAAATTCAAAAGAGTAGCGTTATATATATTACATCTCTCTCGAAACAACTAAGGAAAAGCAATAAAAACGTCTCGTGGCTCCATCCAAAACCCAGCTCCTGGTCCACGAACGTCCTGCACAATAAATCGATGGGGATGTCATTGAGCGGACAGTGACTAGCTATGCTCATACTTACCCTCGATTTCAATTACTTTGGTTTAATATTATCGCTTTATAAACATAACATTATGATAAAAACATAAACATGCTTAATACATATAGCATATAAAGACATATAAGTCATAATAAGCATGCGGTTTAAAGCGATAACTCATATAAGCATGATATTCAGTTATGAAGGCAAATAACACATAATAGCATAGCAATAGTATCACAATAATCCAATGGCATTACAAGGCGATATCGGATCGCAATCAAACATACATATCTTATCATTCTCCTCATGCAAACTCGATTCCATTCAGAAAGTTGTGGTCTTTAGTTTTCGAAGATGGTACACACTCATTCTCAATTAAACATACAACAGACAACACATACCGCTACGAGCACGACGAGTAGGCCTTTGTACTGATCGATCAGATCTCACTTCCATAGTGCAGAGACTTACTCGACTCGTAAACCACGCCGAATACTATAATACTTGCATCTCATCCTCTAGTGTTCGAAATGATTCGAACTTCAGATACAATCCCGTCAAGTGATCTGTACATGTGGCAAGAACGAATGCAAGTGTCGCGCCCACTAAGAACGAAACACGGCAAGGAGACAGAACCGCGAGATGACAATCGCAATAAGGTCGCGGTGGCCCTGGTAACTTTAGCGAAATAGAGTGAATTAAACCCAAGTCTAGTATGCATACACTAATATCCACTTTAAGAATGGGCTATGCTATTCATAGAGCACCTTAACTCTGGATAAAACGACTATTTCCTAAAGCCTGACCCAAAAGAGTTGGCATATTCAATTATCTTGTACGGCAATGGCGACCGCTACAAGACTATCTTAAACCCCACTTCACTCATGATTGACGTTTTCATATCTGAGACCCAAGCTTGACCTTTTATTTAACTTACTCATGATTTATTATTTATTTGATATTACATAACACATGTTTCTAGACTCTCCTAGTCTCATCGTCAAACGTTTAAGTATTTGTATTCGGTTTCATATGATCACATAACATATTCGTGTATTATTTGAAGTGCTGTTAATTATTAACGTTTTCAAGTTTCTATATTGGTACGTTTATTTAGTATGTCCAATTTTATTTAAGTGTTTTTCAAAACACTTTAAGTCATTTACTTATTTATTTTAAATTTTCCTATACTTAGTGAATTTTCAATTATTTTCAGTATTTTACTATTCACTATTCACTATTCACTATTCACCGTATTTTATACGTATTTTAATACGTATTCGTATTTTTATACTTCGTATTTTATACGTATTTTTATACGTATTCGTATTTTTATACTTCGTATTTTTATACTTATACGTATTCTTATACTTGTACGTATTCTTATACTTGTACGTATTTCTATATTTATACGTATTTTTATACTTAAGATATTTTAGGTATTTATACTTAAGGTATTTTAGGTATTTGTACTTAAGATATTTTAGGTAATAAACTAAACCCTTTTATTTTCTAAGTATAAATTTTTAGTTTCAAAGTCGTTAAGTTCGTTTTGTACTTAGTGAGTTTTGAAAATATTCTAAAAGTCTAGTTTTAAAAACGTTAAGTTCGGTTTGTAAAAAGTGATAATGATATTCATTTTAAAATTCTAGTTTTAAAAATGTTAAGTTCAATTTGTAAAAAGTGATAATGATATTCATTTTTAAAATGAGACTTAGTTATTTTAGTCGTCTATTAACTAAATTTAGCGATTTTCATTTTTAAAATAATAGTAACGTGGGTGATTCATTTTAGTCCGTATGTCCAAGATCAACAGTCCAAATAGCAAAGGCAGTAACACACGATTTAGTTCATTTTTATAACGGTTACATATTTTTATCGGTTTATAATATTTCATTTATAACTAAATCGATTTATACTAAAATTCAATTCTAATTATTATTTAACTTTAGTGACTTAGTGATAATTTCATTTTGATTAAATTTGGTCCATTTTAATTAGTGAAACCGTGTGGTATTATATATGTAATAAAATTGATTTATTTCTTTTAATTTCTTAATTCAATTCATTAACTATTAATTAAATTATTTTAACAATTAAACTAAAAAGTGATAAAAGTAAATTTTAACCTAAAAACATTACAAATGCCGTGAGCAACCTAGGTAGATGTTCAAATTTTCATTTTTTGATTTTATCGGTTTTTAGCTTAAAGTCTTTATATTTTAATTATTCTAATTATACTAGAACGGTTTAAACTAAAATGAAATTTACTAAATATTTCATTTATATTTATGAATAGTGTTTTTCAACACTTTAATTTTCTAATTTTTTTATCTAAATGATTTATAATGTTTTAAGTTGTTTTATATCATATTACTAATAATATATAAAACAATAACTAAACATAAACACAAAATATTAACAAACATAACATAAAACAAAATCAAAATGAACAATAATGATGAACATCAACATGAAGATCACATGAACATTATGAACATCAAAAATAAACTCAAGAACAACATATTCAATTTTAACAACTTATAAATTATTTTCCTAATTTAATTCTTTTTACATGGTAGCATCCATTTTAACTAACTTATTCTAACATATTATTTACAAAAATTAAAAGTGAAAATATATTTAAAAAAATTAAAAATGCCGTGTATATGTATGTTTTTGTATAAATTTTCATTTTCGATTTTAATCACTTTAAACTCATTGTTAATATTTCACATAATTTTTATATATGATTACTACTTAAATAAAACATAACTAAACATAAAAAATCATATGAACATAAATTAAAAATGCTCAAAATTAATTTAACTAAATGTGGATACCCATATCCGTACCCTCCCACACAAAACCCTGTGATGTAACACGGACTTCTATTACGCATGTTAAACGTCGACTTAAACGGTTCTAATTAATGTCAAATTCATTTTGAGTCGTTTGAAATGTTAAAATGATTTAGGTCGCTTTACATCGCTTTAAATAAACGTACATTTTGTCCATTTGGAGTCTAGCTAGGTCCTAGTCCTGCTTCATTTGGCATGAGCTTCGCATTTGCACTACAATTAGCCCTTTTACATTAACAAGGTCTAATTCAGCATTCCTAAATTCCTAAATTTAGGCCTGGTGGCTAAATCTCCCCTTTAGCCCCCTCTTACACAAAATACGGCTTCACGTCTTACCTTATTTCACAAAAACTACGCAAATGGCTAAGAATCCACGACTGCACACACAAGAAACAAAAACACATTACAAAGACAACAAAGACAAAGACAAAAAAAAAAAAAAAAAAAAAAAAAAAAAAACAACAGTGCACCTAAAACAAAAACAGAATCAACATGTACCTCCATCAAGAATCCAGGCGAGACTAAGGACAGTCTCGACCCTCGATCCATGACCCGTGGTCTCACGGCATCCATGCAGAAACGAATGCACAAACCCAGAGACGGCGTCACCCAGTCAAACGTCCCAATTGCACTCCAATCCAGGAGATGCATGAGGACCAACGTCGACGCCCACTCACCCTTATCGCCGGCACACTACTACCGACAAACCACCACGACCACATACGAGCATTCCCGCTGCCACTCCACTCCGAGGGGCCATGCTCGGTCTTCCCCTCAAAGTACTCCAAGATGTAGCTCGTCTTGAAAGTGTAAGGTGGAGCACCCTCACAAATCACCTCCAAACCACCGCCAATCGCAGCGGTCACAACCTCGTCCACAACGGACGGCGCAAACTCAAAGCTCATGTCACGGTCTCCGAACGGCAGCCCCGTCATGACCGCATACTCAGACAAGGTAATACCGGCCTCAAAGCCGGGCATATGGAACGTCGTCGTGGTGTCCCAGTACCTGTCTAGGAAGGCCCTGATCAACATCAGGTTCGCCGTCTGCTTCTTCCTTGCAATCTCCCTCCAATGGCCTACCAACGGGCCAAAAGCACTACGCAGCACCCAAGCTTGCGCTCTCGGCGAAAGTTTCTCCTCAAAAGCACACATCACGGACGAGACGCCCGAGAAAGTCCTCATCGAGCCTTTCTGCCAACCCATCGTCGCTCGATAGGAAACGTGTCTCTCCGGAGCAAGTAGAAGGTTATGGCCATCCCAACCCTTGGCAAAGGCCCTGTTCACGCGCGACTTTCGCGGCCTAGAGCTACTCGCTCTAGGCATAGCCTCCTCCTCGACGTCCATCCCAGCCTCTATCTCATCAACTAAAGCAAGCGCATCCGCCTCCTCCTCCTCAGGATCAGGCACAGGGACATTCCTCCCACGACCTCTACCTCGTGACTGACCACGTCTCGTGCGCAAGTCACGAGGGTCAGCATCCCTCTCACTACGCGTACGCCTCAAACCACTCGAGCTAGAGGCTCCCTCAGTCCTCGAGCTAGTACTCTTACGAGATCTCGATCTCGTAACACGACTAGAATCTTCCCCTGCAACCAAACACAACCAATACATACAGCTATAATACATGCAAGCATACAACTTGGCATACACATACACAAATACACACAAATAATATACACATAATACATATACATCCTTTTACAAATTGCACTATACGCCCTGCAGAGCATTTTTAGGCCTAATTCACAATTAAGCCGAAAACCGTTCTCTACACCTCAAAATTACAACTTTATGGTTTCTATGCGCCATAATAGTCCCCAACAACAACCCATTACAAGCAATTGCATTTTGGTCACTCCGATCAAAAACCCCCAATTCGCCTTAATTACTCCGTATAACTACGACTTAAGACGGCGATTTGAAAGCCCTAACTCGACATTTTCGCAAAACTAACGCTATAGGCATGCTATACACGCTATGGGCATCCTACACCGAAGTTTAATTGAAATTCCGGGTCGGAAAATCCGGGTTCATTTTCGGGCCCGAAACCTAATTTGGACGTTTTTCACACAAAGACGGTCTAAATCACAATCAATTCACACATACATGCTAGCACGGCATAATGCAACACAATGACGACAATTTCAAGCATCCAAACGGCAAATTTCGAGCAAAACTCGGGTTTTCATGCAAAACCCGTCTTTTCAACATTTCAAGGCAAAACTAGCTAATTACAACAACAAATAACGTAAAAGCAAGTTAAAATGGAGCATTACCTGGTTCCATAGCAAGGCAACGCAACGAAAACAAGCAAAAACGGTTGAGAAATCGAAACTTGGTGTATTTTAGAGTAAGAAACCGTAAATGAGTATAATGGCACACTCACGACATTTCCGTGCTTTATATAGCACTGCCAGCCAAAGGGTGAAACCGCATAGCCTTATGCGGTTCAACACCCAAACCGCATAAGGTTATGCGGTTTGGTCCCCTGGTTTTTCCTCGGTTTTTCTCGTTTTACGCCTACTTTTGAATTCCCAATTCATCTTGGCCCTAATGCAACTCCAAGTACGTCCCATGCTTGGGTTAAGGCGTCACCTACAGTCCGCCATACGCGTATATTGAGCATTTAATGTACGGTACAGAAGCAGAAGCACGAACGCTCTTCACGAGCATTGCATCATTTTCTCCTCAACAGAAGTCAATCATATGCAATTACGACTACATAGACACTCCTCGGCGAGCCCAAGCACAAGCGCTCTGCAATATACACCTAACTCCAAGCACTTCACCCTACATAGACACTCCTCGGCGAGTTCAAGCATTACACGGACGCTCTTTCACGAGACCTACATCTACATAAACACCCCTACTCAATTATACACCTCACGCATACCCAAACATCTTACAAGCACATGCACCCCTGCACTTTAGCCCCTTTTACACATGCAATACGAAGACATTACAAGCAGCAGCACCAGGCATCCGACGACACCAAGCATATACAAAGGCATCAACAACGACAAGCACGACGAAGACATTCAGCAGGCCGGCAGGCCCTTATAGCATGCACGGACCGCCAAGTCCTTAAAATGCGCACGCCCCTCCCCGTTTAGCCCGGTTCGAAGCCCTCGTCTCACCCATGGACACATGCTTCGCTCACCGATCAGATCGAGACTGTAATGGTCCGGATATGGTCGTGGAGTTTGACTAGCGCTCTAGTCCGAGCTCAGTCAAACTGGGGGCTCTGTGGATACCCATATCCGTACCCTCCCACACAAAACCCTGTGATGTAACACGGACTTCTATTACGCATGTTAAACGTCGACTTAAACGGTTCTAATTAATGTCGAATTCATTTTGAGTCGTTTGAAATGTTAAAATGATTTAGGTCGCTTTACATCGCTTTAAATAAACGTTCATTTTGTCCATTTGGAGTCTAGCTAGGTCCTAGTCCTGCTTCATTTGGCATGAGCTTCGCATTTGCACTACAATTAGCCCTTTTACATTAACAAGGTCTAATTCAGCATTCCTAAATTCCTAAATTTAGGCCCGGTGGCTAAATCTCCCCTTTAGCCCCCTCTTACACAAAATACGGCTTCACGTCTTACCTTATTTCACAAAAACTACGCAAATACACCCTTTTCATTTTTACGGGTCTCGGGCCCAAAACCGAGCCCAAACCCAGCCTTTGGCCCGCACTCCAAAGCCCTGAACATCAAAATATCTCAGAAATATCCTAGGGGTTTTCTTGGCGAGCAAGCAAGGATTATCCCGTAATCTTTCTAAGATATAATCAAACCGGAACTAGGAAACTACACTAAAAACCACACCTTCAAACCGCATAAGCTTATGCGGTTTGGGTGGGCAACCGCATAAGCCTATGCGGTTTGCCCTGGGCAACCGCATAAGCCTATGCGGTTTGCCCTGGCAACCGCATAAGGCTATGCGGTTTCCTGGCTTGTTTTTATTCCCGGGTTTCCTAATTTCTCCGAGGTTTTTAGTAAATATACACCCCTATACCTGACCTCGAAAGACACAATTTACAAGCACAATACATCAATCTCTCTTCAGAAGACACAATTTACACCCAGCTTTCACATCATACACACTTCAACACTCACAAAGCCTCAAGCACTCAAATCCTTGAGTTCAACACACCATCCCTTGTTGAATTCATCCTCCTTTTAAGTTCAAGAAACGAAGCTCTGCCCAGATCTGAAGCGTCAGGACAAGGTAGGTACCGATCCACTTGGATCAAACCTTTTTCTTATTTTCTATGGACTAACAAAGGGGTCTACACTTTAGCGGGCTTTGGCACCCAAATACGCTTGCACTCCAAGTGTTCTATTTACTTGGTACACTCCATATCCGATGACACGCCAAAAACGCATAAGAATCAATTCTTATAAAATAAACCAATGGACAATTGAACTTTATTTTATTTGCATGCATCTTGCACCCTTCTTATTTTGCATTAAAATCAACTTAAACAATGAATTCGACCTTTAACTGAACCGTATTCGTTAACAAGTTAAACATGCTAAACTGAGGGTTTTAATCAATCTTTTTGCATCTGCATCTGCATTCTTTTACAAACTTATCGCACTTGTACGTAGTGATGACATTAGCTCAAATATCATCTTACAAGGATTGTTCTAGGTCAGTAGAGGCTATTTTTACATAGGCTTTTCTAAAAGGTTTTCATAAATCATTAATTGAATTAACTCTTTTCTAAAGTACCCTCACCCCGAATCCAATCTGGTTTCACAAGCCTTAGATCTAGGAGTGTCGGCGTGCTCCAAAATCTAGGACATGTTTTTAACTTAGAACATGGTAGCAGGTTCCTAATTTCCGCGATAATTAGGTGGCGACTCCATAACAGTTCTTAAAGGTTTTTCCAACTTAATCTTTTTTAACTTTAAAATCCGCCCTTAAGCAAGACGCCGAGTTGGGTCCCTCGACGCGGTTCCCGGGTTCCACACTAAACATAGAACAATATTACTACAATAATCTATTTAGCATATTATTTAGTTATAATCATTTTATTATACAACACATAAACATACAAGTGCACTCATGTGATGTTTAACATATTTAACATAATTTTCATACTCATAAAATCATAATAACAAAACATATTAATTTACAAAGGAGGCTAATATGAGATATAGTTAGTCACCTCGGTTTGGCAAGCTCGAGGTTATCCGGGTCAATAATATTATCTAGGTTAAGTTCTTCACCCAAGTACTCGTCTTCACCTTCAAAAATACACCCGAAATAATAAGCTTCAATACCCACTAAATAGCTAAATAATACTAGGAATTAATAGAGTAATATTTAGGGTTTTATTTAGTGTGTTTTAGTAATAAAATGGAAGAAAAATAAAGGGAGAATATGGAGTAAAGGGGGCCGGCTATTTTGAGAAGAAAATGAGAGTGTTTTGCTCTTATGAAATAATGAAACAAGTTGTAGTAATTTAGGTTAAATGAATTAGGTTTTGTTTTGTTTATTTAGTAAATAAAGTTTAATGAAAATGAATTTATGACTCATAAAAATCAAGTTGATGCACTTGACTCATTTAGAAGGTTCTTAGGTGATATTTTGATGATAAAAAGTTTTCCACGAAATTAATCAGTTTTAAAAAAAAAAGTCGGGTGTCAAAAGCGATAAAAGTCAATGTGTGCGCGTTTGACTATTTTTCGAAATATTTCTACTTTTGAATTCTAAGACTAAAATATTTATTTCATTATTCAAAAATTTTCAAAAGTTTTAAAGAAGTCGATAAATTTTACAAAGTGAAAGTTTTGCAAAAATAGTGATTTTGAAAGGTTAAAAGGTTAGGAAATGATTTAAGAATTGAAATTTGTAACCGATGGCTAATTGTTGATTTAAATTAACACGGGGTGTTACAAACCTCCCCCCTTAGAAAAGTTTCGTCCCGAAACTTGAATGAAGGATAGGATTTTCACCTGAGATAAAAGTTCGGGGTATTTCTCCTTCATGGAGACCTCGGTCTCCCACGTTGCTTGTTCGGTCAATTGACCCTTCCATAGCACCTTCACTAAGGGGACCGTCTTCCGCCTCAGCACGTTGGTTTCACGTGCTAGGAGCTTGACAGGCCATTCTGAGTATAGCAAATTAGGCTCAACTGCGATCACGTCGGGAGTAATGATATGACTTGGGTCACTCCTGTATCTCCTCAGTTGAGAAACGTGAAAAACGTTGTGAACCTTGGATAAGTTGGGGGGTAGCGCTAGGCGATAGTGTGGATACCCATATCCGTACCCTCCCAAACAAAACCCTGTGATGTATCACGGACTTTTATTACGCATGCTTTAACGTTGACTTAAACGGTTCTAACTAATGTCGAATTCATTTTGAGTCATTTGAAATGTTAAAATGTTTAAGGTCGCTTCACATCGCATTTAAATAACGTTCATTTTGTCCATTTGGAGTCTAGCTAGGTCCTTGTCCTGCTTCATTTGGCATGAGCTTCGCATTTGCACCACAATTAGCCCTTTTACATTAACAAGGTCTAACTCAGCATTCCTAAATTCCTAAATTTAGGCCCGGTAGCTAAAACCGCTATTTAGCCCCCTCTTACACAAAATACGGCTTCACGTCTTATCTTATTTCACAAAAACTATGCAAACACACCCTTTTCATTTTTAGGGTCTCTGCCCAAACCGAAGCCCAAGCCCAGCCCTTGGCCCGCACTCCAAAGCCCTAAGCATCACAAAATATCTCAGAAATATCCTAGAGGTTTTCTTGAGCCGTACGTTTGAGATTATCACGAAATCTTTCCAAGATATAATTCAACCGAAACTAGGAAACTACACAAAAAACCCAACCATCGAACCGCATAAGCTTATGCGGTTTGGTGGGGCAACCGCATAAGCCTATGCGGTTTGTCCAGGCAACCGCATAAGGCTATGCGGTTCCCAGGCCTGTTTTTATCCCCGATTTCCTAATTTCTCCGAGGTTTTTAGTATATATACACCCCTATACCTCGACCTCAAAACAGACTTTCAGATCACAATTTCACACACAATTCACAACACACAAATCCTCTTTTTCACAAAAGCCTCAAGCACTCAAATCCTTGAGTTCAACACACCATCCCGTGTTGAATTCACCCTCCTTTCAAGTTCAAGAAGCGAAGCTCTGCCCAGATCTGAAGCGTCAGGACAAGGTAGGTACCGATCCACTTGGATCAAAGCTTTTTCTTATTTTCTATGGACTAACAAAGGGGTCTACACTTTAGCGCCGGCTTTGGCACCCAGTAGCGCTTGCACTCCAAGTGTTCTATTTACTTCGTGCAGCTCCATATCCGATGACACGCCAAAGTCGCATAAGCAACCGACCTTATAAAATAAACCAATGGTCAATTGAACTTTATTTTATTTGCATGCATCTTGCACCTTCTTATTTTGCATTAAAATCAACTTAAACAATGAATTCGACCTTTAATCGAACTGTTTCGTTAACAAGTTAAACATGCTAAAGCGAGGGTTTTAATCTATCTTTTGCATTTGCATCTGCATTCTTTTACAAACTTATCGCACTTGTACGTAGCGATAACATTAGCTCAAATATCATCTTACAAGGATTGTTCTAGGTCAGTAGAGGCTATTTTTACATAGGCTTTTCTAAAAAGTTTTCATAAATCATTATTTGAATTAACTCTTTTTCTAAAGTACCCTCACCAGAATCCAACTGGTTTCACAAGCCTTAGATCTAGGGGTGTCGGCGTGCTCCAAAATCTAGGACATGTTTTTAACTTAGAACATGGTAGCGAGTTCCTATTTTCCGCGATAAATAGGTGGCGACTCCATGTGATTCTTAAAGGTTTTTCCAACTTAATCTTTTTAACTTTAAAATCCGCCCTTAAGCAAGACGCCGAGTTGGGTCCGATCCCGGGTTCCACAGTTTGGCGACTCCGCTGGGGAGATCTTATTTTTAAAACTTAAAACTAGCTTTTTCTTTTTAAAAATAAAGAGGTGAAACTTGAAAGCCTTGAACAATCCTTGTGAACATATTTGAGCTATGCACATTCGTTTAGAGTCCATTCCTTTTGGAATCTAGGCACCCTTTGCACCCTCGAGAGGTGGTTCCCACATGCAGGCTTGTCCACTCGATAAAGCACATGCCGGACTAGCTTTCCTCTCGCCCCTCCACGGCTTGCCGTAAACGGCTATCTCGACCGCCCCAGTGCTCCCTCTAGAAAACCTATCGCTCCGGCGTAAGGAAATAGAGGGGTTAAGTATCTGCCAAAGCGTACTCGAGGTAGTTGGAGGTGTACCCGACTGACTCATTTTTCACCCCTTTTGAGTCATACGTACAAGTTCGAGGCTATGCACTCCATGGTCTTTTTCAAAACGAGCATTTGCATTCATATCTTCGAAAACTCGCTTAAACCTTTCAAAGATAAATGAACCTAACATCTAACAAACTAACACCTTTCAAACAAAACTCTCGCGAATTTTTGAAATAAGCTTTTTCAAAACTTCCTTTTTCACTAACAAGCAAAAACCCGAGCAAGGACTAAAACCCGAGCTCGTGGATTTCAATCCTCTAGGTCACACGGCCTAGACTCCGTTTTAACATCCTCGACTCGACTCGCTCGAGCCGAATCCTTCTCTTTTTACACATCCGACTCGAGCTCACCTCGGTAAATCACCGATATCAGTTCGACGGATGCAAAACAAAATCTTTTAACATCGAGACGAGATGTGCGCACGCATCCTCGCCTCAAAAGCTTCCCTTAGCAAAATCTTTTCGAAAACCTCCTTTTTCAAGCTTAAAAGGTCTTTCTAAACAAAGAAATGAGCTAAAATGAATGCCTAAAATGAATGTGAGTCTAGTGGGTCGAGTCGTGTCGCTAATATACAAAGTGAAATGCAGGCCTCAGCTGGATACTCGACGTACCAAACAACGTGTAATAATCCCTTACAAGAAACGAACCTACACCCGCAGAATGGCCGGCAACAACGAAGATGTCACCGCACTCCGTGATCAAGTTGCAAAGCTGACCGCTGACCTTGAGAACCTTCTGACCCACCACACCGTCGAGGTGGAACGAATGGAAGCCAAGATCAAGGAAGAGGCCGATAGGCACGCCAAGAAACTCCAAGCCATGGAGGAAAGGCTCTACGTCTCGAGCACCTACTCCATCCACAAGGAGAATGAAAACGTGCCTACTAGCATCAAGGACGAGCTCCCTAACAAGCTCGCCCTTAGTGACCTTCTTGTCTTTCAAGGACATGAGAGCCCGATCATTCACATCCGAGCTTTCAAATCCCAAATGGCCATCAAGGGGGTCGACGCTAAGCATTGGCTAACTCTCTTCCCGCACTCTCTAGCAGCAGTGCCCAAGACATGGTTCTACTCACTCGATCCACAACGGGTCCCTACTTTTGAAAAACTCACAGTCGAGTTCGATCGACAGTATCGAGACAATGAAGACACTCAAGTCTCAATTCGCACCCTAGAAGTCCTCTCTCAAAAGGACAATGAAGGCTTTACCGACTATCTTACCCGTTGGAAGAAGCTGAGCGCACAAATCCCTAACCGTCCCCGCGAGGACGAGCTCGTACCAAAGTTCATAAATAACCTGCGACCCGTGTATCAATTTTACATGAGGTACAGCAACATCCAGAACTTCAAAGAACTAACTAAGGTCGGCACTCAAATCGAGGATGACCTTAGGACAGGCACCATGGCTAAGTACACCGGCCATGCTTATCAAGGGAGCTCCTCTAAGTCCTCCCGCGCAGTCAAGAACGACGAAAATCGTACCGTCGGTAACCTTGATGATGACACCCTCGACGCTTTTGCAACCACATTCTCGCCGCCTCCTAAGGCCAAGAGAAACTTCGACCCTCTCTTTATGTCTTACTCCAAAGCATTTCAAAGGTTGGTCGAGAAGAACTACCTACAACCGATCGGGCCTACTAGCGAGCCGCCCGAAGACAAGAAGCCTAAGTCTTGGAACCCCAATGCCTTCTGTGCATACCACCGAGGCAAGGGGCACGACACCGAGAACTGCTTTAGGCTCAAGAACGCTATCCAAGATCTGATCGATCAAGGAAAGCTCAGCAAGCCATCTCAACCCACCAAGCCATCGAATAATGACAACCCACTCGGCAACCACGCCATCTTCGTAGGATCTATCCCCATATTGGATTGTTCTTACCTAATCACACCCTCCGACGACCAAGTCAACGCAGTCTACTGGTCTGATGACGAGGACGCATTTAATATCGGCTACCCACTGACGAGGTGATAAGCCACATCAATCAACTCGCAAAAGACATCGATCACCTAAAAGCTCTACATCGCACCGCAGTCGAGCGTTTGGAACGTCGTGTCCAAAAAGAACTAAGCAACCCGGTCTCGCTCGACACCCTCGAAGCTTTTCGTCAAAAGGACAACGAAGGCTTCATCAAACATCTTACATAGTGGAGGAAATTACTTTCCCGAGTACCGGATCACCCACACGAAGATGAACTCATATCCACTTTCCTCTTCAGCTTACGACCCGCTTGGCGATACTACTTTCACTTCTGCCACGCTCGGAACTTTGAACATCTCATCGAAATTGGCACTCGCATTGAAAAGGATCTCACGTCTAGCTACGAAGATCCCGCTTACCGAAGTACCCTTCGAGAACGCACTCTTAAAGGGCGAAAAACACATAACTCGCACGGCTCTACAAGGAACTTCGACAAACTCTATATGCCCTACGCTGTGGCATTACAAAAGTTGGTCGCAAAAGACTACCTCACACCAATCGGACCTATTAACGAACCACCCATGAGAAAGAAATTAAAATCATGGGATCCTAACGCCTTCTGTGCATACCACCGGGGCATGGGACATAGCACCGAGAGTTGTCTTAAACTCAAGCATGCAATCCAAGATCTCATCGATCAAGGAAGAATCAAGAAACCTCAGAGGAAAACCACACCTTCCTCCAGCAACGATGCAATCTACATTACAACTCAAGCAGCTCAAGCAGCTCAAGCACCTCCAACGACACAGAAGACGATGAAGAAGAAGAAGAAATTCTTTTAGATTCTAATGCTCTTAGTGTCGGGTCATCTGTTGACCCATCTATCCTAGACTCTAGCTTTAGTTTAGATTTTCTTTTTACGGAGGCTAGCTCCAAGCAATTTTCTGATTTGTCGAATAATACTCTTCAAAATAATGAAATGAATAAATTTGCTTACGTCTTGTCTCAAAATAACAAAATACAAACAAACAAAGATCAACAAACAATCAACAAAACACAAAGTACAAAAGACACCAACTCATGCGAAAATGAACAAACAAACGAATCATTAAACAAATACATTGCAAACCTTGTACACCCAAAAACACAAGACCCAATCATCGAGGAAACCATAACCATAAACGTGGGAACCCCCGAAGAACCAAGGGAACTACAACTAGGAGCCTCACTAGACGAACACGAGCGCACCCAATTTACACAACTCCTAAGCGAATTCAAGGACGTATTCGCTTGGTCATACAAAGACATGCCCGGCATCGAACGAAGCATCGCCGAGCACCGCATCCCCATCAAACCCGGTTATAAACCCATCAAACAAAAGTTAAGAAGACTACGTCCCGAATGGTCCCTTATGGTCAAGGAAGAAATCGAAAAACAACTACAAGCCGGTTTCATCCAAGTCATCGAGTATCCTGAATGGGTCTCAAACATGGTCCCAGTCCTAAAAAAGAATGGCAAAATTCGAGTATGCGTTGACTTTCGCGACTTGAACAAAGTTAGTCCCAAAGATGACTTTCCATTACCCCATGTGGATGTCCTAGTCGACAACACCGCCGATCACGCCCTCCTATCCTTCATGGACGGCTACGCAGGCTATAACTAAATCAAAATGTCACTCGAAGACATGGCAAAGACGGCCTTCATCACACCGTGGGGCACATACTGCTACACGGTCATGCCTTTCGGCCTAATCAATGCAGGCGCAACATACCAACGCACCGCTACAACCCTCTTGCACGACATGATGCACAAAGAAGTCGAAGTTTACGTCGACGATATGATCGTGAAGTCAAAGGAGAGAAGTGGTCACATCACTAACCTCCGCAAATTCTTCACGCGCCTACGACAATACAAAATGCGCCTCAACCCCCAAAAATGTACTTTTGGAGTTAAATCCGGTAAGCTACTAGGACATGTAGTGAGCCAGAGAGGCATCGAGGTCGACCCCTCGAAAGTCAAAGCAATCCTCGAAATGCGACCCCCGGAGAACCTCGACGAAATTCGAAGTTTCTTGGGCCAAATCCAATACATCTCACGCTTCATTAGCAAACTCACCATGATATGCAAACCAGTCTTCAAGAAACTCAAGAAAACCGATCACGTTGAGTGGGACGAAGAGTGTCAAAAAGCATTTGACAAGGTCAAGGAATTGCTAACTAACCCACCAGTTCTACGACCACCCCAAGCGGATTTACCACTATCCTTATACCTTACAACAACACCTACTGCCATGGGCGCTGTTTTGGTAAAAACTCTACAAGGGTGAAAAAGAGCTAAGATGGGCCAACTAGTACTGTTTGTGAAACAGAACAGAACATAGTCTACTCCGAACAGAACTGATGACAACTAGATTAACGAAACCAAGCAGAACATAGGCTTCTCCGAGCAGAACTGAGGGGACAACGAGATTGATGACGCAGAAACCCCGAGAAGAAGATGGGGAAAACTGCGGGCTACCAAGCCAGGACTTCTTTTATTAATCTCATGATGATTACAAGGCTTTTGATTACAATTGAATGATTTTCGTAGGAGAAACTAGCGAATAATGCTAATACATCGTTTATGTGTACTTCTATGTGAAAGTATAAGAAAAACCTATGAGAGAACATATGAGAGACATCCCGAAAAATGACTAAGTGAGCCTCTATATATAGGTAGAATGCTCACAATACAACTCCTAAAATCTAGGGCCACTATCTCATGAACTTAGGTAGTTGGATAACTACCCACTATGCATGACTTGTAACTTCCCATTATGACTTCTATTCTGATCCGCAGAACTGCATGCCAATAACTACCCATGATCTTAGGTAGTTAAATAACTTCCATTGACTCCACTTCTGCTCAGCTATGATATCTTCCATTATCCCATGATCTTTGTAACCGCTATAGTTGACCTCTGCTGACCACAACTGCCATGCCTCTTCTGACCTGTTCTGGGCTATAACTGCCATACCTCTTCTGACCTGTTCTGGGCTATAACTGCCATACCTCTTCTGACCTGTTCTGGGCTATAACTGCCATTGTTCTTCTGTCCTGCTCTGTACCATATTCGCAACGTCTATCCAGAACTGCCAATTCTGGGTAGTGTAAAATCTGGTCATAACAAATGCCCCTTGTTTTCTCAAGTGCAGCGTTCAGCAATCTTGAGGAAACAATCCTGTACAAACACTTCTATACAGAACAGACTAGAGTAGAAACAACGGCTATAAAATTTTGAACAACTATGCATCTGGCAAGACTTGTGTACCACATTCAAAGAGACAACGTTTAAATCAGAAGTAGGAGAGAATTAAAACCTGATTGACTGCTTCACGGTAGCGATGACTAGTAAATCGTAAGTTGAACTTGAACATACCACGAATAGATTATCGAGGGGTTACCTAGGGCTTATACCTTGCTTTGAAACACTAGAGTTTGAACCTTGATATGGCTTGTTGGACAAGAGATGTTTCCTTAGTATACATGAGCCTTGGACTTTCCTTAACCTTAAAAAAGGAAGGCTAGCCATATGTTGTGTAATCTGGGGATAGTTGAGACCCATTAGATTGTGCAACACTTGCGGTGACTTGATCTGTAGAATACTTCGTTTGTCTTTTGATAATGCATCGTATGAACTATTGTTTAACCTTCTCGAGGATGGTTAAATACTTTGTGCCTTGTCTTTCAAAGGGCTTCTTCGTATGTGTGCCTTATGTCATTCCAAAGGGCTTCATCGTATGTGTACCTTATGTCTTTCCAAAGGGCTTAACCACATTTGCTCTGTGGTCCTTTTGCTTAGTCTGCAGAGCAAGACATTTTTCTAGTCTGCTCTGACAGCTTCGGATGCTAAGTAATTAGCCTTGGGGATCCAAGGACGTAATCACTATTGTCGCTATTGCTTCTATTGCTTCTATTGTCCCGTGAATGCACTAACCTCGCAGGTGTACACCCCAGACTTATGTACGCATGATCATGGCTAACCTTGAGGGATATTATAGGACTCTCTTAACGGCGGCTAAGCCCTGGTCCGTCAATCCGAGGACGCATCCTCTACAGCAGGACTGGCTGCTCTGCAGGACTGGCTGCACTGTGGTCTGGAGGAAGATCTCCACTGCAGGACTGGCTGCACTGTGGTCTGGAGGAAGATCTCCACTGCAGGACTGGCTGCTCAAGGCTGAGGACTAAGCTCAAATCTGGAAGACAAATTCCATTCTTACAGAACTGGAGGGGTAACTCCAAAAATGTTAAGGACAAAGCTCAGAACTGGAGGTTAAGCTCCGTACCAGAACTGGAGGATAAACTCCTGAGTAGAATTGAAGGATAAACTCTTGATTAGATGTGGAAGATAGACTCCTGACTAGGACTGGAGGATAGACTCCTTTATTTGTAATATGTGGCATACTAGATTTTTAGTGGATTATTTGTGATAATAAAAATATTTACTCTTGTAATTAAACTGCAATCCGCAAAACAAGAATTAAAAATTAGACTATACCATTGGACATTGGCTCTACTTTTACAAGACTGGAGGTCTAGGCTCCAAGGTAATATACTCCAAGGTAATATATGCTCCAAGAACGGCAACGTGACCGTAAACACAAGATAATATGCTGCAAGATTCTGGTATAATATTATGAAGAAACTTTTGATATATAATAAGCAAGATTGAGAATACTTTGAGATTTTGGAAAAGTCTGTAAAATGTAAAAACTTGGTTAGTACTAGCCATTGATGTATTCAATGGTTTTTCTCATGATAAAATAATATAAAGTAAAGCGATATGTAAAATAAATTAATTGAAATTAAATAAATAGAGCTTGAGTTTGGTTGATTTCCAAGCTTTGGAATCAACTTTCCCTCAAGAGTTACCAATTCATGTGCCCCTTGACCGATGATGGAGTCAACGAGGTAAGGACCTTTCCAACTTGAGCAAACTTGTTTGATGCTACTTCTCTTGCATTCTTGAATATATTTCTCTAAAATAATTCTCCTTTGCCAAGGGCTCTCGCTTTGACATTCTTGTTGAATCTTCTCACCATAACACCTTGATACGAGGTCGATGTAATCTTTACTGCATTTCTCACTTGTTCGAAGATTTCAAGGTTAGTGAACAAAGAATAATTTTAGAATCTAGAATACATAGGACATACCTTGGTGTTTGAATAACCAATTCTAGAAGGATAACTCTTTCACAAACATAAACAAGTTAGAAAGAAAGAAAGAAAAATGTCTTATAAAAAACTATAATGAGCTATAAAACTATAAAGGTTGATGCAACTAACTTAACGTCCAACTTGTTATTAATAACAAGAAGCGATGAATTGCGTACCTTTAGATTTTGCTCTCCTTAACAACGAAATTACCTCTTTCACTGTTTCAAATATGTACAGCTTCTATTCTGGAGCAAACGACATCTTCTGTCTTGGAGCAGATGACTTCTTCTGTTCTAGGGCGAATGACAACTGCTGCTCTAGGGCAAACGACAACGTCTGTTCTGGAGCGAACAACAGCGTCTGTTCTGGAGCGAACGACAGCGTCTCTTCTGGAGCGAACGACAGCGTCTCTTCTGGAGCGAACGACAACGTCTGTTCTGGAGCGAACGACAACGTCTGTTCTGGAGCGAACGACAACGTCTGTTCTGGAGCGAACGACAACGTCTGTTCTGGAGCGAATGACAACTTTCTAGTGTCATCGATTGCCTCACTTTGTAGTTTAGAAAACAAGGACAACAATCTTCTATACAAAAGCTCTATCTTGACATTATTTCGTCATCTCTAACATCGTGAATTTTCACCTGCCACATACTTCTCAAAAAACATGTGAGCTCGCGTAAAAATTATAACCTTCACCCTTTCTTAAAACAACTCGTCAACCTTGAGCAATAAGAATATGAGACCGTTCAGAAAGTTCGATCACGTTGGTATAAGGTTGAAAACACTCCTACAAAAATAAACTCAAAAGCACCGGCTACATAGACAACATATAAAATTCTGAAAGACACGTACCAGATCAGGATTAAAATTCGGGATCAGAACTGAACGAAAATTCAAACCTGTTCTGACAATCACTTCTGTGAATGTCTTGCCGACCACGTACCAATGAATCCATCACCCTCATACTACTTGTTGGGTTGACTTGCTTTGACCAGCGGTGACTTGCGAATCTTGACTTTGTCAGTACTAGTGACTTGCTAAAACCTCAGAGCTGACAGTCTTGAAAGAAGAGAATTCAAGACACAAAAGATGCCCCTAGTTTTCTCAAGGGAAACGTTTAGCAAACTCAAGGAAACAATTCTGAAAAGATAATTCAGAACACAACGAGCAGAAGAGAATCAACCAGAAAATATAACGGGTAGGAAATAAAAAGGGTCAAGATTTAAGAGATAAGCATCAAGACTTATATATAGACGTCAGACCAGAATTGGTAAAAATTCAAACCTGATCTGGCTGCTCATTGTAACAATGATAAACTTCTGTAAAGTTTGAAATTCTTCCAACGGTAGAGTCCTGAAGACTATAGGATTGATTCTTGCTCAAAGCCGTTAGCAAGCAAATTTGAAAAAATACCTCATGCAAAATCAATCATCTTCAAACGTTAGAAAAACTCAGATTTGTAAAAAATAATTAATCACTTACAAAATTTAAAAAGATAATAGAAATAAAATAATAACACATGAGAAAATTAATCACAAGATCAAGACAAGACTGAAAATCAGATCTGTAGCAAGTTTCACACTTACAACCTTGGCTACTCTGCCCCTTTGTGGCGATTTCAGGACTATGTCAATCCTGGTTCTCTGACATTAGCAACTCTACCAAAGGTGGAAGGTCTAAGCTTTCAATATTCTTTCTTGACCAGAACTTCAAGGTCGAAGTTTTCCTCCAGAGCAGGACTGAAACTCGCCACAAAATCTGCCAAGGATTCTGACTTGATGGCAGTCTTGGGCCTGAAACTTATGTTATACATAATAATCTGCACAAAACCATTTAACCATTCTCCCGGACAGTTCAGACTTTCTCAAGACTGACTTGACTGAAAAAGTTAGTCCAGACAATCATATGATAATTCTAAAAATAAGATTAAACTTTGTAATATACATTAATTAAGTAAAAATGTATATTTCTCGAAGAGTGTACCTTATTCCGGCATCCAAGAGGTTCTTACTTGCACAATATATGGGATACTGTAGATTATCCTCTTCATCGAACAAGAGTACAAGACTGAAAAATTGGTATGATCTGCACAGAACTGGATAACAGTTCTGACCTGCACATCAATGGATAATATGATCAGCACATCACTAGAGAGTATGATCCGCACAGAACTGACTTCAGATCCACTCTTGCCAACAATGTGCCCTTAGAACTGTCTTGGTGAAACGCCAAATGAGTGCTTGACATGATTGAACTCCATGTTATATCTCTCCAAGAATACAAAGGATGCTTGCACGCGTCAAATGTGATTTTTGACACTCTTGGACTTCATCACCAAATCATACGTGTACACCTTCGTTGTGTCCCTAATAAAAATACTCCAACATTGTGCTAATTACCACCTTGGTAGGTTGCCCCTACATCTCTCAAAGCGTAAGGCGTAACAAATTAAAAATATATTATGCAAAAATAAAATTCATCTTTTGATGAGTAGGATACACTTCGATTCGATTGGACTTGATAAAAGCATCCACAATTGTAAGCTACTTGTATCCTGAAATCTTGGCAAGCACAACATTAGTATTGGTAGATGAAAAGAATCTATGTGCAAACTTTATCTTAAATAAACATAATCAACACTTGAAACATACCATGTTTTTGTCGGATGGTTACTACGATGGTTAACCAATCAAGATACATTACCTCTCTTACCATTTTATGTCTAGAAACTTTTGAACCTCGTCGTTAATTATTTCCTTTCTAGAGGAAATCTCTTGCACCTCCACTGTACAGACTTGAACTACCGGCCAACGTCAGACTTGTGAGCGATCAGACCAGGACATGACTTATACCAGTCCTGTCAAAGCGAGTCCACGCAGAACAGGATACTTTGGACTGTAAAAAAGGTTAACTACCAAGGTCATACCTGATTCTGGTCGGTACATCACCTACCAGTAGTTTCTCACCAGAACAGGAGTGGTTGAGGACGTCTCTTCTCTGTCTTGTCTGACCTATCCGTTGACTTGTTTCTTTGATTGCAATATAATGAATTTGTTGCTATGATAGCTTCAAGCCTATTCTGTAGCACTCTGGTGTATTCTGGCACTTTCCGTTGATCACCATTATTCCCTACTTGATTGACATTTTGACGTATTAGTGGTACGTCGAAGGCACAAGCATGATATTATGAATTAAAACATATCAAGCAAGATATACAACGTCATCGAATTAAATCAATAAAATAATTAGGAGAAGAGACTCCCTTTGTAGGTAGAGAAATTTTGCCCAAAGTATGTTGACCTAGGTCTCTCCGTAGAATCCACAAGCATGTTAAAATTTGTAGTGAGTTTATCATGGTTGATCCTCATTTCTTCCAAGACACCACGCATAACCATTCAGAACTGCCTTGACGATCTCCGTGACCAAGAGTCACTAGTTTCCAGTTCTGTTTAGTTCTGTTGGGGACGACATCATTTCTTCTTAAGTTATCAATTCTGGTTCTGTAACACAAGCCAAACCACAAATATTAGAACCGTCATTAGCATAATAAACTTTATGAGTGTAAGGAGAAAAAGGTGGAGATTGATTTGGCTCTTGTGATTGTGGTTGTTCAGTCTTGTTCGTATTCCTCCGTGCAGGACTGGTTGTGTCCTTTAAGCGTCCAGAACTGAAACATCTATAACAAGATTCTCAAGCTTGAAAATCAATCCTGAAAAATCTATAACAAGAATGTTAATATCAAAATCGTCAATCCAGAATTGAAAACAAAACTATTAATATCGAGACTATCAGTCCAGAACAAGACTGTTAATATCAAGATTATCAGTCCAGAACTGAATACAGGACTGCTAATATCGAGATTATCAATCCAGAACAGAGAACAAGAGAGTATTCAAAAGCTCTTATCTTAGGGCTAGATGAGTGGACATGTGTTCACTCTTGTCTCCGGTATGAACCAATTCTGTTCTGCTGACGACCACTTCCAGCTTTCTTGTTAGGCCTGTTCTGACACAAACTCCGCTGTTCTGTTTGTTGAAGGCATCATCTTCAAGTATGACGACCCTTGCTTGTAAGTACGAACAGTCCCAGAACTGTCACAGTTCAGAATTGAGATCTTTTCTTTGTTCAACTCTGCACTACTCCAACAAACGACGGAAGCTATTCTGGCTGGTAGTTCTGACGTGGAACCTCCACTCATTACAAGTGGAGTTATCACACCTACTCCAGGGTTCCAAGAGTTGAAAGCTGAGGAGCAAAACAAACCGGAGGTCCTACCCAGGACATCACTGTCTAACATGCCATCTACAGGCGTGGAGAAAATTGTCCAGAACACGACGGAAAAGATTAGCCCAGAATTGCTCAGGACTGACATTACAGAAGTGGAGCCTTTGCACATGCAATTCTTCCTTAGATCTTTGGGAATAAGAACTATGAGCGTCCTCTATTTGTATTGCGCAACGTGGTCTTGAGGATGTTCTGTACTATAGCACAACTTCAATTGATGGAATGTTGAATTTCTTCGGAACATCCTTCAAAACCGCGATATTGTCGAAAGGGGAGGATCCTTCTTTTTCTTAGGAGAAGCTTCTGGTTCCTAGGATCGAGTCCTCTTCGAATTGATCTTCAAAGCCTTTGTCCCCATCATGATAGGAAAAAACTTTTCTTTTTATGATGAAAGACAAGGACAATTCTGGCCTGATTCTTGTGTTGTAACCACTAGTATCGCTGGAGTTCTGTTCCGATTCAAGAATGACTCAATTCTCTTTGAGTCTTGTAACTTTTTTTCGTAGAATTGAAGCAATCCTTGAGCAAGATTTCTCCAAATATTGTGCTAGTTGTTCAAGGGTCTTGTCAACCATGTGGTCGTGACAAGAGTGTGTTTTTTGTGGATTTTTGAGAAGAGAGTTTCACAAACTAATAAACTAGATGCCCCACGGTGGGCGCCAATTTGTTTTGGTAAAAACTCTACAAGGGTGAAAAAGAGCTAAGATGGGCCAACTAGTACTGTTTGTGAAACAGAACAGAACATAGTCTACTCCGAACAGAACTGATGACAACTAGATTAACGAAACCAAGCAGAACATAGGCTTCTCCGAGCAGAACTGAGGGGACAACGAGATTGATGACGCAGAAACCCCGAGAAGAAGATGGGGAAAACTGCGGGCTACCAAGCCAGGACTTCTTTTATTAATCTCATGATGATTACAAGGCTTTTGATTACAATTGAATGATTTTCGTAGGAGAAACTAGCGAATAATGCTAATACATCGTTTATGTGTACTTCTATGTGAAAGTATAAGAAAAACCTATGAGAGAACATATGAGAGACATCCCGAAAAATGACTAAGTGAGCCTCTATATATAGGTAGAATGCTCACAATACAACTCCTAAAATCTAGGGCCACTATCTCATGAACTTAGGTAGTTGGATAACTACCCACTATGCATGACTTGTAACTTCCCATTATGACTTCTATTCTGATCCGCAGAACTGCATGCCAATAACTACCCATGATCTTAGGTAGTTAAATAACTTCCATTGACTCCACTTCTGCTCAGCTATGATATCTTCCATTATCCCATGATCTTTGTAACCGCTATAGTTGACCTCTGCTGACCACAACTGCCATGCCTCTTCTGACCTGTTCTGGGCTATAACTGCCATACCTCTTCTGACCTGTTCTGGGCTATAACTGCCATACCTCTTCTGACCTGTTCTGGGCTATAACTGCCATTGTTCTTCTGTCCTGCTCTGTACCATATTCGCAACGTCTATCCAGAACTGCCAATTCTGGGTAGTGTAAAATCTGGTCATAACAGGCGCCATGCTCGCTCAAGAAATAAACGGCGAAGAACACGCAATTTACTACATCAGCAAGAAATTTCTCGATTACGAAACTCGATATTCACCCGTCGAGAAGAGCTGTCTAGCTTTAGTGTGGTCATCCAAGAAACTCCGTCATTATATGCTAGCTCACCAAACGAAGGTCTATTCCCAAATGGACCCTGTAAAGTACCTTTTCGAGAAACCTGTGCTTAACGGACGAATGGCCAGATGGACATTGCTCTGGCCGGTCGATCTTAAATCGCACCCTCAAAGCAATCAAGGGACGGCGGTCTCCGATTTCTGGCGAAAATGCAATCAACGAAGAACCAATCATCGACACAACATCCCTTCCGCATTTACGGGATTTACAACATCAATCAAGAACAATGGGAGTTATACTTCGATGGCTCCTCCAACTATCGAGGATGTGGAGTAGGAATACTTCTCATATCCCCGAATGGCGAACACACACCCTTATCAATCAAACTAGATTTTGAAGTTACAAACAACGCCGCGGAATACGAAGCATGCTTGCACGGTCTCCAAGCAGCGCTTGTACTCAATGCCCGCAATATAAGAGTCTATGGGGACTCCTCCCTCATAATCAACCAAGTATCCGGAGCATGGAAGATACTTAATGAAAACCTAGCATTATACCAAAGCAAAATACAAGAGCTCATAAACGAATACTATCACGTAGAATTCATACACCTCCCACGCGAAGAAAACCAATTCGCCGACGCTTTATCCAAACTCGCATCACTAATCAATATACCCCCAGGAATGGAAACACTACCCATTGTCGTGGAACGACGGAACGAACCCGCCTACATCTGTGACATTGAAACCGAGGAAGAACAAACCGACCCTTGGTACCAAGCAATCATCAACTACAAAACAAACGGTGAATACCCACCAAACACTGACAAACGGGCCAAACGAGCCCTACGCCTATTATCATCACAATTCGTGCTGGAAATGGACAAACTACTCAAAAAGACACCTCAAGGCACACTACTCTTGTGCGTCGACCACAAAAAGGGACACGAAATCATGTCCCAAGTACACGATGGCGAGTGCGGACCACACATGAACGCACGAGCCATGTGCAAACAAATCATAAGGCTAGGATGGTACTGGACCACCATGGAAGCCGACTGTGCAAAATATGTCAAACATTGCCACAATTGCCAAATTTTTGCAAACGTACAACACATCCCTTCTTCACCGCTATACAGTTTAACCTCGCCATGGCCTTTCTCCACATGGGGGATTGACGTCATTGGCAAAGTACAACCCGTGGGAGCAGGAGGACTCTGCTTCATCCTCGTGGCCATCGATTATTTCACCAAATGGGTAGAAGCCGCATCATACCGTACGCTGGGCACGAAAGAAGTTGCGAAATTCATACAAAACAACATCATTTGTCGCTACGGTATACCCCATGAATTCATCAGCGACCAAGGCACACACTTCCAAGGAGAGGTGGAACCACTCCTCCTCAAATACAAGATACAACGACACAAATCATCACCCTACCGACCACAAACTAACGGCGCGGTCGAGGCAGCAAACAAAACCGTCGTATCAATCCTCAAAAAGATGATCGACACCTGCCACGACTGGCCCAACAAAATCCCATTTGCATTATGGGGATACCGCACAACCATCCGCACACCCACAGGCATGACACCCTATTTCCTAACCTACGGGATGGAAGCCGTTCAACCTGTAGAAATCGAGATGCAATCCCTTCGAATTCTCATGGAAGCCGACATCCCTGAGGCCGAATGGGCACGCGAACGATACGAACAACTCATCCTCTTAGGCGAAAGCGGTTACATTCACTAAATGCGGTCAGAATGTATCAATCTCGCCTACAACGCGCCTACAACAAAGGGGTTAAGCCACGGAACATCAAAGTGGGTGACCTAGTACTCATATCAGTCCGAGCACCATTACCAGTCGACCCAAGAGAAAAATTCAAACCCAATTGGGCGGACCGCATTTGGTCAAGGAAATCTTTCCTGAGGAGCCGTGAAACTAATCGACCTCGGCGGTCGGACTTCCGACACCAACAAATCTTGATCAACTCAAGAAATACTACCCTTAAACACAAACACTTTTGCAATGTATTTCAAAAACAAAGCTCACTCTCGCATGGGTGAACTACGCCGGTTTGATTCCACGACCTTTGTGGATACGTGGCGACTTTGCAAAGAGCTCAACCGAATCACACGAACTACGCCGGTTTGATTCTGTATTCAAAAAGCAGATACGTAGGCAGCTTGTCAAAAGTACAACCGAACTTTTCTAGCACGCATGCCCAAAGCTTAAAAAGGTCAAGGGCGTTGCACTCACAAAAAGACACGCTCAAAGCTTAAAAAGGTCAAGAGCACAGTCAACACAAAACAAAACAAAGATCCAAGTCTAAAGCTTAAAAAGATCGAGGACTTAAAGACGGAACAAATCAAACAGACGGATCCAAAGCTTAAAAAGGTCGAGGATTTTAAAACAAATACGAATGTTCGAAGCTTAAAAAGGTCGAGAACATTTAAAAACAAACAAAAGGAAGCAACGAGACAAGGCAAAAGCAAATTAATTCTATTTTATTAATTTATTTAGAATTTTCGCAATCTAAAAATGAGCTAGGAACAAGCCTCCTTAGCCCTTTATTTGAATCTAAAAACATGCATCTGAATAAAGGAATTTTTCGAAACTAAACAAAACAAACTACTCAAGTCATTTTCTGACGCTTTGGGTTGACCTCTTCATCTTCAAGAGGCCGATCCGCCACAACTTTCGACCTAAGGACGGGAGTAGATCTCTCGAAACCTGGGGGCTCCACCGGGTCCTCATCCTGCTCGACTGGGGGCTCCTCGATCCTTGACCCTAGACGATCTTTAACGGTCACCTTTGGTCCAAGCCTTTCCCGCACCGCTCTCGAAGTAGAAGCACCTGCACTAACAGTACAAAGATCACCATAGTCTCTCCTTTCGCGCACCGCCTCATACGCCAAGGAGGGCCTTGGCCCATTCTTTTCCCTCCTCCTTTGATTCTCACGTTCCTTAGGATCATTGGAACGGTACCACCGTGTATAGAAGTCCGTAACACGGCTAGACTCTATATGCTCCGGAACAGCCCAAGTAACACGGTCCGACCATCCTCGGATCCAAGCATCAATCGTTTGGTTGTTTAGGACAACAACCCCTCCAACCTGAGTATCCTGCTCGGGTATGGTTTGAGCAAGCCCGATTTGCCTCTTCAAGCGAAGAGGATGAATCCACACTCCTCGTTCAAACCCGCACAACATCAACCCACGAGACGCATTCGCAATAGACGGCGCCGTAACCGCCGTAATACCCCACCAAGACACGTACCAACGAATGGTGCTCTCCTTCACAAACCACCGGTAGTAGTTTAGCGAACGCTCCCGAGGATCAGCCCACTCCATCTTCCGCGACGTCGTCCCCGCCGCCTTGAAAACACTTCCAAGGGGAAGAGCTTTATACACACTTAGCCTCTCCATGAGCCAAACGTTGAGAATCCTAGCGCAACCCCTGTACGAGCTCAGACGATTAGCATAACGGTCGTCTAAGCCCAGTATGGTCTCCGCCAGGTTCAACGCAGAAGGATCATGTCCCCTCTCCATCTCTTCGACAACACGAGCATACCTCGCGTTCCCGAACACTCCATCTGGCATGGACCCCGCAAAAGCATAACGATGAACCAAACAAAAAGCAAGGGCCCTCCGCCTAGAACGGTCCGAAATACTAGTATCAACTTTATTCATGTATCGTTGACACAAAAGAAGCATGTTTACCTTGCCTCCCTCAAACAAACCTGCAGCATGAGCATTCGTCATCCCAAGGAAGCTTCGCAACATCGTATTATAGCAAAGCTCACTCCTTACAACCACGGGAGTCGTCCGTTTCGACCACCCCGCAATGGCCGAGAACTCCTCCATCAAAGGGCACACCTCTCCCCCGGGAAACCTAAAAACATGCAAGCTAGGATCCCAATAATCTAAGCACGAATCAAGGAAGTCAAGATCGACTTTCATTTGGCGAAAGCCAATAAAAACACCCGCGCCATCATCATACACCGCCTTCTTCATTGCCGAACTTAAGGAGGAAGTCCACTTCTTCAAAAGAGCGTCAAAATGCTCCTCCATTTTCTTGGATACAAAAAACTTTTATAAATATACCTAATATGTTTATGAGAGCAAAAACTTGTATTAAAAGAGAAGGAGAGAAGTAATTGTGAATGAGGATTATAGCACGCACCCCCCTCCTTATATACAAAACACCTTACGGAATATGGAAACTCAAAGATTAAAAGTTGCCGTCAAACCGCATAGCCCTATGCGGTTTGCCCACCAAACCGCATAAGCTTATGCGGTTTGAAGCTTGAACCGCATAAGGCTATGCGGTTCAAGGGGCGGGCTTTCTCACAACTTTCCTAATTTCGTTTCTTCTAAAACACTACGACCTACATTCGGCTACGACATTCTTTTGTTGTTCCCATGCACCGGCTTTACATTTCACTTTGGCAACAACGGTTCTTACCACGAGTCAAAACACAAACATTTTCGACATTCATGCAAGCTCATTTCGCATTTAAAATGAACTTTTTACACATACATTTTCACAATCTAAAATCAACATCAATGCATCCCACTCGGGAATCATATCATTTTTCAAACAAGCGTACCAAACAGGTTTATCGACAACAATCAAGTTCAAGCTACAACAACCAAGTTCAAAGATCAAGTTACAACGGCATGTACATAAAGATTCATACAATCTTTAAATACACAAATTCACTCGGGGTGACGGCGCCGATACTCGTCAAACTCACGTCGAATCTGGGCCGTCTCAGCCCGGCTCTGACACAACTGAGCAGCCTGCTCAGCCCAAGCCATCCTCCACCTGTTGGCTATCCGCCATAGCTTCTTATGAGCCTCCTTAGCCACCTGTGATACACAACACAAAAACAGTTCACATTTCTCTCCATTTTGCCTTAATTTCACCCAAATTAAGCCAAACTCGAGGGGGTAACACAAAAGCATGACTCTCACAAGTTTGATCATCACTATAAATCATACCTCGATCAAACTGGGGGCTCACTCACATATACAACAAAGATACATACCTTCTTCACTCTGCCCGTCCAGCTGTCCATGCCCGCGTCAGTGGTCACCGGCAAATACGTCGGCAAAGTGAAAGTACGACGCACACCAGACTCGTCGTACTCAACGGTGGTAGGGAAGTCACCGGGCTGCTCCGCCATCTCCGGATCAAACTCCTACAAAACAATTTCAGAACGCACACGTCAGGGAAATTTTTCGCAAAATTACCCTACGCACCTCAAAAGTAGCAAGCATACCTCAATCGGCCCACAAGCAAGCCGAGACTCCGCAAACTGCCCATAGTCTTCCTCAGGACAGAGAAGACTCACTGACTCTCCTTCCCCGTACAACGCCACCCGATCCTGAGCGGAAACCCCTCGCTCAAACAGGACCCTCGGCGGATCCTTAGGCACCATCGGAGCTGGCCACCCGGCCTGAAAAACCAAACGCTCCCCAAGGTACCAAACCGGCCCATACGGCGTCGCCAGATACAAGCGCTGGGTCTCTCGCACTGCAAACCTAGCTCCAATGCCCTCAGGAATATCCTCAGATCGGCCCCACTGAAGAGGTGGCACGAACTACAAAGAAAGCAGAACACACTCATAAATACAAAATACAATCATTTTAAGTACACTTTATTTAAAATGGTTCAAGCACAAACCTCATCAAACCGCATCCGGTTCAGACGATCCCGAACCTCGTCATACGACCAGTTAAACGCAAAGACGATTACATCGCACCCCACGCATCACGGTACTCCCTCACGATCCTCACAGCATGTGGGGGAAGCAGAAAAGGAAAATGGCTAAGAATCCATGACTGCACACTCAAGAAACAAAAACACGTTACAAAGACAAAGACGACAAAGACAAAGACAACAAAAACAAACAACAATGCACCCGAAACAAAAACAAAACCAACACGTACCTGCATCAAGAAGCCAGGCGAGACTAAGGACAGTCTCGACCCTCGATCCATGACCCGCGGCCTCACGGCATCCATGCAGAAACGAATGCACAAACCCAGAGACGGCGTCACCCAGTCAAACGTCCCAATTGCATTCCAGTCCAGGAGATGCATAAGGACCGACGTCGATGCCCGTTCACCCTTATCGCCGAAATACACGGCGCTCACAAACCACCATAACCACATACGAGCATTCTGCTCGTCGCTCCACTCCGAGGGGCCATACTCGGTCTTCCCCTCAAAATACTCCAAGATATAGCTCGTCTTGAAAGTATAAGGGGGCGCGCCCTCACAAATCACCTCCAAACCACCGCCAACCGCGGCGGTCACAACCTCGTCCACAACGGACGGCGCAAACTCAAAATCCTTGTCGCGGTCCCCAAACGGCTGACCGGGTTATGGCGTACTCGGACAAGGTATACTGGCCTCAAAGCCGGGCATATGGAACGTCGTCGTGGTGTCCCAATACCTATCCAAGAAGGCCCTGATCAACATCAGGTTCGCCGTCTGCTTCTTCCTCGCAATCTCCCTCCAATGGCCAACCAACGGGCCAAAAGCACTACGCAACACCCAAGCTTGCGCCCTCGGCGGAAGCTTCTCCTCAAAAGCACACATTGCGGACGAGACGCCCGAGAAAGTCCTCATCGAGCCCTTATCCCAACCCATTGTCGCTCGATAGGAAACATGTCTCTCCGGAGCAAGTAGAAGGTTGTGGCCATCCCAACCCCTCGCGAAGGCCCTGTTCGCGCGTGATTTTCGCGGCCTAGAGCTACTCGCCCTAGGCGCAACCTCCTTGACCTCCTCAGCCTGCTCCTCAGCAACATCCATCTCAGCCTCCAGCTCATCCACAAACTCCTGAGCAAACGCATCCGCCTCCTCCTCCTCAGGATCGCGCACAGGGACATTTCTCCCACGGCCCTACCTGCGTGGTGACCACGCGTCTCGTGGGCAGGTCCCGAGGGTCAGCATCCCTCTCACTACGAGTACGCCTCAAGCTACTCGAGCTAGAGGCTCCCTCGGTCCTCGAGCTAGCACTCTTGCGAGATCTCGACCTCGTAACACGACTAGAACCTTCCCCTGCAACCAAACACAACCAATACATACAGCCATAATACATACACACATACACACAAATAATACTCACATAATACATAAACATCCTTTAACACATTACACTATACGCCCTACAGAGCATTTTTAGGCCTAATTCATAATTAAGCCGAAAACCGTTCTCTACATTTCAAAATCACAACTTTATGGTTTCTACGCGCCATAATAGTCCCCAACAACAACCCATTACAAGCAATTGCATTTTGGTCACTCCGATCAAAAACCCGGTCGCCTTAATTACTCCGTATAACTACGACTTAAGACGGCGATTTGAAAGCCTTAACTCGACTTTTTCGCAAAACTAACGTTATAGGCATGCTATACTCACTATGGGCATCCTACACCGAAGTTTAATTGAAATTCCGGGTCGGAAATTCCGGGTTCGTTTTCGGGCCCGAAACCTAATTTGGACGTTTTTCACACAAAGACGGTCTAAATCACAATCAATTCACACACACATGCTAGCATGGCATAATGCAACACAATGACGTCAATTTCAAGCATTCAAACGGCAAATTTCAAGCAAAACTCGGGTTTTCATTCAAAACCCGTCTTTTCAACATTTCAAGGCAAAACTAGCTAATTACAACAACAAATAATGTAAAAGCAAGTTAAAATGGAGCATTACCTCGTTCCATGGCAAGGCAACGCAAGAAAAATGAGCAAAAACGGTTGAGAAATCGAAAAATGACGTTTTTTGAGTTGAAAAACCGTAAATGAGTTATGAGGCATGCTCACGGTTTAGTTCGTGTTATATAGCCCCCAGCAGCCAACTAGGGAAACCGCATAACCTTATGCGGTTTGCCCCACGAACCGCATAAGGCTATGCGGTTCATACCCCTGGTTTTTCTCGGTCTTTTCTCGTTTTACGCCTACTTTTCGATTCCTAACTCATCCTAGCTCTAATATAACTTCAAGTACGTCCCGTGCTTGGGTTAAGGCATCACCTACAGTCCGCCATCCGCGGTACAGAAGCAGAAGCACGAACGCTCTTCACGAGCACTACATCATTTTCCCCTCAACGGAAGGCAATCATATGCAATTACAACTACATAGGCACTCCTCGGCGAGCCCAAGCACAAGCACTCTGCAATATACACCTAACTCCAAGCATTTCACTCTACACAGACACTCCCCGGCGAGTTCAAGCATTACACGGACGCTCTTTCACGAGACCTACACCTACACCTACATGGACACCCCTACTCAATTATACACCTCACGCATACCCAAACATCTCACGAGCACCTGCACCCCTGCACTTTAGCCCCTTATACACATGCAATACGAAGACATTACAAGCACCAGCAACAGGCATCCGACGATACCAAGCATGTACAAAGGCAACGACAGTACAACAAGCACGGCAAAGACGTCCAGCAGGCCGGCAGGCCCTTATAGCATGCACGGACCGCCAAGTCCATAAAATGCGCACGCCCCTCCCCGTTTAGCCCGGTTCGAAGTCCTCGTCTCGCCCATGGACACATGCTTCGTTCCGCTGACTGTATCGAGACTGTAATGGTCCGGATATGGTCGTGGAGTTTGACTACCGCTCTAGTCCGAGCTCAGTCAAACTGGGGGCTCTGTGGATACCCATATCCGTACCCTCCCAAACAAAACCCTGTGATGTATCACGGACTTTTATTACGCATGCTTTAACGTTGACTTAAACGGTTCTAACTAATGTCGAATTCATTTTGAGTCATTTGAAATGTTAAAATGTTTAAGGTCGCTTCACATCGCATTTAAATAACGTTCATTTTGTCCATTTGGAGTCTAGCTAGGTCCTTGTCCTGCTTCATTTGGCATGAGCTTCGCATTTGCACTACAATTAGCCCTTTTACATTAACAAGGTCTAATTCAGCATTCCTAAATTCCTAAATTTAGGCCCGGTAGCTAAAACCGCTATTTAGCCCCCTCTTACACAAAATACGGCTTCACGTCTTATCTTATTTCACAAAAACTATGCAAACACACCCTTTTCATTTTTCCGGGTCTCGGGCCCGAAACCGAGCCCAAGCCCAGCCTTTGGCCCGCACTCCAAAGCCCTAAGCATCACAAAATATCTCAGAAATATCCTAGAGGTTTTCTTGAGCCGTACGTTTGAGATTATCACGAAATCTTTCCAAGATATAATTCAACCGAAACTAGGAAACTACACAAAAAACCCAACCATCGAACCGCATAAGCTTATGCGGTTTGGTGGGGCAACCGCATAAGCCTATGCGGTTTGTCCAGGCAACCGCATAAGGCTATGCGGTTCCCAGGCCTGTTTTTATCCCCGATTTCCTAATTTCTCCGAGGTTTTTAGTATATATACACCCCTATACCTCGACCTCAAAACAGACTTTCAGATCACAATTTCACACACAATTCACAACACACAAATCCTCTTTTTCACAAAAGCCTCAAGCACTCAAATCCTTGAGTTCAACACACCATCTCGTGTTGAATTCACCCTCCTTTCAAGTTCAAGAAGCGAAGCTCTGCCCAGATCTGAAGCGTCAGGACAAGGTAGGTACCGATCCACTTGGATCAAAGCTTTTTCTTATTTTCTATGGACTAACAAAGGGGTCTACACTTTAGCGCCCCGGCTTTGGCACCCAGCGCGCTTGCACTCCAAGTGTTCTATTTACTTCGGGTACACTCCATATCCGATGACACGCCAAAGTCGCATAAGCAACCGACCTTATAAAATAAACCAATGGACAATTGAACTTTATTTTATTTGCATGCATCTTGCACCTTCTTATTTTGCATTAAAATCAACTTAAACAATGATGTCGACCTTTAAGCTGAGCAGTTTCGTTAACAAGTTAAACATGCTAAACTGAGGGTTTTAATCTATCTTTTTGCATTTGCATCTGCATTCTTTTACAAACTTATCGCACTTGTACGTAGCGATAACATTAGCTCAAATATCATCTTACAAGGATTGTTCTAGGTCAGTAGAGGCTATTTTTACATAGGCTTTTCTAAAAGGTTTTCATAAATCATTATTTGAATTAACTCTTTTTCTAACGTACCCTCACCCCGAATCCAATCTGGTTTCACAAGCCTTAGATCTAGGGGTGTCGGCGTGCTCCAAAATCTAGGACATGTTTTTAACTTAGAACATGGTAGCAGGTTCCTATTTTCCGCGATAAATAGGTGGCGACTCCATAACAGTTCTTAAAGGTTTTTCCAACTTAATCTTTTTTAACTTTAAAATCCGCCCTTAAGCAAGACGCCGAGTTGGGTCCGATCCCGGGTTCCACAGATAGGCTACCTCACCAATCCTTTCAAGTACCTCGTACGGTCCAATGTATTTAGGGCTCAATTTCCCTTTCAATCTGAAACGTCGAACCCCCTTCATGGGCGATACTTTCAAGAAAACATGATCTCCGACTTTGAATTCAATAGGTCGGCGATGCTTGTTAGCATACATCTTCTGACGGTCCTGGGCCGCTTGTAGTCGTTCACGAATGATTTTGATGTGTTCAATCTGGTCTTGAATAACCTCTGGTCCAGTACCCACGTTATCACTAGCATCGTCCCAACAGACTGGGCTACGACACTTCCTCCCGTAGAGTGCCTCGAATGGGGCACAACCTAAGCTTGCATGGAAGCTATTGTTGTAGGAGAATTCAATCAAAGGTAGACTTTTCTCCCAATTCTTGTTGAATTCTAAAGCACATGCCCTGAGCATGTCCTCGACCGTTTGGATAGTTCGCTCAGTTTGACCATCGGTCGCAGGGTGGAAAGCGGTGCTCATCTTCAGTTGACTTCCCAATGATGCTTGGAGCTTGTCCCAAAAATGTGAGGTGAATCTCGGATCCCTGTCCGAGATAATGTCTAGCGGTACACCGTGTAGTCGGATCACCTCTTTCTCATAAGCCTTAGCTAGCTCTTCAAGGCTCCAAGTATCTTTGATTGGTAGAAAATGGGCCGATTTGGTCAGGCGGTCCACTATTACCCAAATTGCATTATTTCCTTTATGAGTCCTTGGTAAACCTGTTATAAAATCCATGGAAATGGAGTCCCATTTTCCCAATGGAATGTCCAAGGGTTGTAGTAGTCCTCCAGGTCGCTGATGTTCGAATTTCACCTTCTGGCAGATTAGGCACTTTGCAACGTACTCGGCAATCTCTGCTTTCATTCCTACCCACCAGAACCTCAGTTTTAAGTCTTGGTACATCATATCGGACCCTGGATGTATGGAGTATCGTGTGCTATGTGCCTCGTCAAGGATCTTTCTCTTTAACACTGGTACGTCGGGCACACACCACCTTTCTTTGAATCTCAAACTCCCGTCAGGTTTAATCTCAAACCTCTCTCGGTTTCCTGAAGGAATTTCCCGTCTGATCTTAACAAGCTCTTCATCTTCCCATTGTAGAGCTCTTATCTCGTGATATAACTCCGGTTCTGCGATCATTGCGTTCAAGTCGGCATCATCAGACTGAACCAACTCAAAATTCATTCTTTTGAAGTCTTTAACGATCCCAGCCGGAATTTCCCAGATGTTGCTAAGGGTATGCGTAGTCTTTCTACTCAGAGCGTCAGCAACGACGTTCGCCTTACCCTCGTGGTACAGTAGTTCAATCTTGTAGTCTTTGATCAGTTCTAACCACCGGCGTTGTCTCATGTTGAGTTCTTTCTGTGTGAAGATATATTTCAGGCTTTTGTGGTCCGTGTAGAACTTGATACTCACCCCGTAGAGGTAATGACGCCAGATTTTTAAAGCAAACACCACAGCTGCTAATTCAAGGTCATGAGTTGGGTAGTTTCGTTCATGAACCTTTAACTGCCTTGACGCATAAGCAATGACCTTTCCTTGATGCATCAGTACGCAACCCAGGCCATTCAGTGAGGCGTCACTGTAGACTTCATACTCGTCTCCATCCGTAGGAAGAGCTAAGACGGGTGCCGTGGTAAGTCTTGTCTTAAGTTCCTGGAACGCATTCTCGCACTCGTCACTCCAAATGAACATGGACTCCTTCTGTAGTAACTTGGTCATCGGTCGTGCTACCTTAGAGAAGTCTGGGACGAATCTTCTGTAGTATCCTGCCAAACCTAGGAAGCTGCGTATCTCAGTTATATTTGTGGGAGCCTTCCATCCTTTTACTGCGTCGATCTTTGCAGGATCTACCATCACTCCGTCCTTCGAGATGACGTGACCCAGGAATGCTAACTTTTCAAGCCAAAACTCGCACTTGGAAAATTTAGCATACCACTTATATTTTCTCAGTATTCCCAGAATAATACGGAGATGTTCCTCGTGTTCTGCCCCAGTCTTGGAATAAATCAGGATATCGTCAATGAAAACCACCACGCATATGTCTAGATACTCGTGGAAGGTCCTGTTCATTTGATCCATGAACACTGCTGGAGCGTTTGTCAAACCGAACGGCATGACCTTAAACTCGTAATGACCATATCTGCTTCAGCGATCTTACGGATGTCCTGTTCTCTTACCGCAATCTGATGATAACCTGACCTCAGGTCGATCTTAGAAAACACTCCCGCGCCCTTCAATTGATCAAAGAGATCGTCGATTCTGGGTAAAGGGTAGCGGTTCTTAATGGTCACCTTGTTTAACTCCCTGTAGTCGATGCAGAGTCTCATACTGCCATCCTTCTTTTTCACGAAGAGAACCGGTGCTCCCCAAGGCGAGACACTTGGTCGTATGAAACCCTTTTCAATCATTTCCTCTAGTTGTTTCTTCAATTCCTGTAGTTCTACCGGTGCCATCCTATAGGGTGCCTTTGAGATTGGGGCCGTGCCTGGCACAAGGTCGATAGAGAATTCAACGTCACGTGCAGGTGGCAAGCCTGGTAAGTCGTCTGGGAAGACATCAGGAAATTCCCGTACTACGTGAATACCTCCGATGTCTACGCTTTCCTTGACTTCATTGATGCTGCACAAGAACACTTGATGTCCTTTTCTTTCTAGCCGCTGTAGTTGTAACATAGAGATGATTTTCGCCCCCTTAATTGGCGAAGTCTTCTGATACGTGACTCTAGTCCCTGTAGGATGCTTCAAGCGAATTTTCCGATCTCGGCACTCGAACAACGCATGATACTTAGTCAACCAATCGATACCCAGTATGACATCGAACTCCGGCATGTCGAAAAGAATAAGGTCGGAAGGAAAGATTGTTTTATGAATTGTGATTGGAGTTTCTTTGAAAAATTTGGAGCATTTGAAAATTTTTCCGTTTGGTAAAGAAATATTTGCGTTGATTGATTCGGATTTTGTGAGATTAGCCTTTGAAACAAAATTAGAAGATATAAAGGACAATGATGCCCCAGTGTCAAACAAAACGACAGCGTTCACAGAGTTTATAAGAAAAATACCCGTGATGACGTCAGCCTCAGGTGACTCCTCTGCCTCAGCTTCAGTGAGCACATAAACTCGCCCCTGTACCACCACAGATTGTGGTACTCCTGCAACAGGTGCTGTGTTCTGGTTGTTGGGACACACATTCGACTTATGCCCCACCATTTTACACTTGTAACATGTAATCGGCAGACCGTTGCACTGTCTCCCTTCGTGTGACGCCTTGCGACACATACGACAAGTCCCCGGTAAGACTCTTGGTTGAGGAGCCCTTCCTGCAACCATAGCTCTCTCATTATTCCCCGCAGGGAGCCTGTTCTGGAACGCAGACCTTGGAAAGTTGGGCCTCTGATGGACAGGGCGTTGGTAGTTCGGCTTCTGAATGAAGCTCGACTGTGATACGGAAGGCACAAACACCTTCTTCTTCTTTTCAGCCTTTTCCAACTCCAGAGAAGCCCATAAGCTACACGCGCGCTCATACGCTGCAGCAACAGTAGTGTAGGTGTTGGTACTCAAGTAGGTACGCATAGTGTTGGACATATTGCGCAGATACCTCTGGGTCATAGCCCTCTCGTTGGGAGCCACCGTAGCCCCGAATTTGGCCAGCTTTTGGAATTTCTCGGTGTACTCCTGAAGTGTCATGTCCCCCATCTTGAGATTTATGAACTGTTCCTCTTTCGGCATCGGAGTTCATACCCGAAGTATTTCTCCTTGATCTTTGTTGTGAACTCGTACCACGTGAATGTAGTGTCAGGTTCATTAGTCTTGACCACGTTCCACCAGTCATTAGCCTCGGCCTTCAGGTAATAGGCGGCTATGTTGACCCTATCCTCTGCAGGTGTCCTAGTCAGATCCATGAGTTTTTTCATTTCTTCGGCCCGATGCAGCGAGGTCAACAGGGTCAGTTGAACCCGAATACTCTCGTGGTCGGTGACGTGAAACACGATCAAACGCGCTTGGCTGATGTTGGCGATTTGCATTGTCCGTGGCTATTTCAGCCAAACGGATTAAAGATTCTTCGGCCAGAATTTGTCTTTCCGCAGCAGTCATCGGAGGTGCAGCCATTCTGAAAGAATTAGAAAGCGAAGAGACTTATTAGCATTGCAAGGTGTTAGATAGCATGCTTGACATTGATAGAATTTATTTGAAGTAAAAGTGATAACAGCAGTCATGCATGTAAGCACAGAAGTTAGGTATATTATTCCATTGAAATGCATCTGGTACATTTTCTGAAGGAGATAGAAGAAAGGTTGGAAGTAGAGAGTGTATTTTTGTGGAATTGTTTATGAATTTAACAGATGTCTTCACTCCGTGCCGTCTGGTACTTCTTCGACGCTTCAATCCTCGGAAGTTGAATTTATTATTTTGATTTTATATCCGAGGATAGTTGTTAGTTTAAATCAGTCACTTCAGCAAGTAGCAAGCATACGCTAGTTAGTGTATTTTATTTTGAGGGAAGTAGTTTGTTATATTTAAAAATCCTAAGCCTATGGTCGGTCCTTAAGGTTTCTACCCATCCTCACACTTTAAAGCGATTTCAAGTTATTATTTAAGTGATCTAATAAAAGAATAATCTAATTCATTATTTGATCCTAGTAGTCTTGCGGTTTAGCATGTTAATATGTTAACCCGCCCAGGTGTCTTTCGTTAGGTAAGCATAAATCGCATTAGGCCATTTATGTTACGGTCACGAGTCAGCTCTGATACCAACTGTAACAACCTGGTTTTTAGTCGACTTTAATTACTAAGGCGGAAATTAATTAAGTCTTAAACCAGCGTTATTAATTATACAATAACCCAAAATATTACATCATCGTTTAAGAGTTGAATAAAACAACTCTAAATACGGAAATTCAAAAGAGTAGCGTTATATATATTACATCTCTCTCGAAACAACTAAGGAAAAGCAATAAAAACGTCTCGTGGCTCCATCCAAAACCCAGCTCCTGGTCCACGAACGTCCTGCACAATAAGCGATGGGGGATGCTCATTGAGCGGTGATGACTAGCTATGCTCATACTTACCCTCGATTTCAATTACTTTGGTTTAATATTATCGCTTTATAAACATAACATTATGATAAAAACATAAACATGCTTAATACATATAGCATATAAAGACATATAAGTCATAATAAGCATGCGGTTTAAAGCGATAACTCATATAAGCATGATATTCAATTATGAAGGCAAATAACACATAATAGCATAGCAATAGTATCACAATAATCCAATGGCATTACAAGGCGATATCGGATCGCAATCAAACATACATATCTTATCATTCTCCTCATGCAAACTCGATTCCATTAAGAAAGTTGTGGTCTTTAGTTTTCGAAGATGGTACACACTCATTCTCAATTAAACATACAACAGACAACAAATACTGCTTACGAGCCTGACCACTGAGTAGGCCTTTGTACTCTGATCGATTGCATCTCACTTCCATAGTGCAGAGACTTACTCGACTCGTAAACCACGCCGAATACTATAATACTTACATCTCATCCTCTAGTGTTCGAAATGATTCGAACTTCAGATACAATCCCGTCAAGTGATCTGTACAAGTGGCAAGAACGAATGCAAGTGTCGCGCCCACTAAGAACGAAACACGGCAAGGAGACAGAACCGCGAGATGACAATCGCAATAAGGTCGCGGTGGCCCTGGTAACTTTAGCGAAATAGAGTGAATTAAACCCAAGTCTAGTATGCATACACTAATATCCACTTTAAGAATGGGCTATGCTATTCATAGAGCACCTTAACTCTGGATAAAACGACTATTTCCTAAAGCCTGACCCAAAAGAGTTGGCATATTCAATTATCTTGTACGGCAATGGCGACCGCTACAAGACTATCTTAAACCCCACTTCACTCACGATTGACGTTTTCATATCTGAGGCCCAAGCTTGACCTTTTATTTAACTTACTCATGATTTATTATTTATTTGATATTACATAACACATGTTTCTAGACTCTCCTAGTCTCATCGTCAAACGTTTAAGTATTTGTATTCGGTTTCATATGATCACATAACATATTCGTGTATTATTTGAAGTGCTGTTAATTATTAACGTTTTCAAGTTTCTATATTGGTACGTTTATTTAGTATGTCCAATTTTATTTAAGTGTTTTTCAAAACACTTTAAGTCATTTACTTATTTATTTTAAATTTTCCTATACTTAGTGAATTTTCAATTATTTTCAGTATTTTACTATTCACTATTCACTATTCACTATTCACTATTCACCGTATTTTATACGTATTTTTATACGTATTCGTATTTTTATACTTCGTATTTTATACGTTGTGGATACCCATATCCGTACCCTCCCAAACAAACCCTGTGATGTAACACGGACTTTTATTACGCATGCTTTAACGTTGACTTAAACGGTTCTAACTAATGTCGAATTCATTTTGAGTCGTTTTAAATGTTAAAATAATTTAGGTCGCTTTACATCGCCTTAAATAACGTTCATTTTGTCCATTTGGAGTCTAGCTAGGTCCTTGTCCTGCTTCATTTGGCATGAGCTTCGCATTTGCACTACAATTAGCCCTTTTACATTAACAAGGTCTAATTCAGCATTCCTAAATTCCTAAATTTAGGTCCGGTGGCTAAATCTTCCCTTTAGTCCCCTCTTACACAAAATACGGCTTCACGTCTTACCTTATTTCACAAAATCTATGCAAATACACCCTTTTCACATTTTCGGGTCTCGGGCCCAAAACCGAGCCCAAACTCAGCCTTTGGCCCGCACTCCAAAGCCCTAAGCATCACAAAATATCTCAAAAATATCCTAGGGGTTTTCTTGAGCTTCACGTTCGAGATTATCTCGAAATCTTTCAAAGATACAATGCAACCGAAACTAGGAAACTACACAAAAACCCGACCCTCGAACCGCATAAGCTTATGCGGTTTGGGTAGGCAACCGCATAAGCCTATGCGGTTTCCCCTGGCAACCGCATAAGGCTATGCGGTTCCTAGGCCTGTTTTTATCCCCGATTTCCTAATTTCTCCGAGGTTTTTAGTATATATACAGCCCTATACCTCGACCTCAAATCATACTTTCAGATCACAATTTCACACACAATTCACAACACGCAAATCCTCTTCCACAAAAGCCTCAAGCACTCAAATCCTTGAGTTCAACACACCATCCCGTGTTGAATTCATCCTCCTTTTTAGTTCAAGAAGCGAAGCTCTGCCCAGATCTGAAGCGTCAGGACAAGGTAGGTACCGATCCACTTGGATCAAAGCTTTTTCTTATTTTCTATGGACTAACAAAGGAGGCTACACTTTAGCGCCCAGGCTTTGGCACCCAGTAACGCTTGCAATCCAAGTGTTCTATTTACTTGGTACACTCCATATCCGATGACACGCCAAAGTCGCATAAACAGCGAGCCTTATAAAATAAACCAATGGACAATTGAACTTTATTTTATTTGCATGCATCTTGCACCTTCTTATTTTGCATTAAAATCAACTTAAACAATGAATTCGACCTTTAAACTGAACCGTATTCGTTAACAAGTTAAACATGCTAAACTGAGGGTTTTAATTAATCTTTTTGCATCTGCATCTGCATTCTTTTACAAACTTATCGCACTTGTACGTAGCGATAACATTAGCTCAAATATCATCTTACAAGGATTGTTCTAGGTCAGTAGAGGCTATTTTTACATAGGCTTTTCTAAAAGGTTTTCATAAATCATTATTTGAATTAACTCTTTTTCTAAAGTACCCTCACCCCGAATCCAATCTGGTTTCACAAGCCTTAGATCTAGGGGTGTCGGCGTGCTCCAAAATCTAGGACATGTTTTTAACTTAGAACATGGTAGCAGGTTCCTATTTTCCGCGATAAATAGGTGGCGACTCCATAACAGTTCTTAAAGGTTTTTCCAACTTAATCTTTTTTAACTTTAAAATCCGCCCTTAAGCAAGACGCCGAGTTGGGTCCCTCGAACGCGGTTCCCGGGTTCCACATACGTATTTTTATACGTATTCGTATTTTTATACTTCGTATTTTATACGTATTTTTATACTTATACGTATTCTTATACTTGTACGTATTCTTATACTTGTACGTATTTCTATATTTATACGTATTTTTATACTTAAGATATTTTAGGTATTTATACTTAAGGTATTTTAGGTATTTATACTTAAGATATTTTAGGTAATAAACTAAACCCTTTTATTTTCTAAGTATAAATTTTTAGTTTCAAAGTCGTTAAGTTCGTTTTGTACTTAGTGAGTTTTGAAAATATTCTAAAAGTCTAGTTTTAAAAACGTTAAGTTCGGTTTGTAAAAAGTGATAATGATATTCATTTTAAAATTCTAGTTTTAAAAATGTTAAGTTCAATTTGTAAAAAGTGATAATGATATTCATTTTTAAAATGAGACTTAGTTATTTTAGTCGTCTATTAACTAAATTTAGCGATTTTCATTTTTAAAATAATAGTAACGTGGGTGATTCATTTTAGTCCGTATGTCCAAGATCAACAGTCCAAATAGCAAAGGCAGTAACACACGATTTAGTTCATTTTTATAACGGTTACATATTTTTGTCGGTTTATAATATTTCATTTATAACTAAATCGATTTATACTAAAATTCAATTCTAATTATTATTTAACTTTAGTGACTTAGTGATAATTTCATTTTGATTAAATTTGGTCCATTTTAATTAGTGAAACCGTGTGGTATTATATATGTAATAAAATTGATTTATTTCTTTTAATTTCTTAATTCAATTCATTAACTATTAATTAAATTATTTTAACAATTAAACTAAAAAGTGATAAAAGTAAATTTTAACCTAAAAACATTACAAATGCCGTGAGCAACCTAGGTAGATGTTCAAATTTTCATTTTTCGATTTTATCGGTTTTTAGCTTAAAGTCTTTATATTTTAATTATTCTAATTATACTAGAACGGTTTAAACTAAAATGAAATTTACTAAATATTTCATTTATATTTATGAATAGTGTTTTTCAACACTTTAATTTTCTAATTTTTTTATCTAAATGATTTATAATGTTTTAAGTTGTTTTATATCATATTACTAATAATATATAAAACAATAACTAAACATAAACACAAAATATTAACAAACATAACATAAAACAAAATCAAAATAAACAATAATGATGAACATCAACATGAAGATCACATGAACATTATGAACATCAAAAATAAACTCAAGAACACCATATTCAATTTTAACAACTTATAAATTATTTTCCTAATTTAATTCTTTTTACATGGTAGCATCCATTTTAACTAACTTATTCTAACATATTATTTACAAAAATTAAAAGTGAAAATATATTAAAAAAAATTAAAAATGCCGTGTATATGTATGTTTTTGTATAAATTTTCATTTTCGATTTTAATCACTTTAAACTCATTGTTAATATTTCACATAATTTTTATATATGATTACTACTTAAATAAAACATAACTAAACATAAAAAAATCATATGAACATAAATTGAAAATGCTCAAAATTAATTTAACTAAACATAGAACAATATTACTACAATAATCTATTTAGCATATTATTTAGTTATTATCATTTTATTATACAACACATAAACATACAAGTGCACTCATGTGATTTTTAACATATTTAACATAATTTTCATACTCATAAAATCATAATAACAAAACAAATTAATTTACAAAGGAGGCTAATATGAGATATAGTTAGTCACCTCAGTTTGGCAAGCTAGAGGTTATCCGGGTCAATAATATTATCTAGGTTAAGTTCTTCACCCAAGTACTCGTCTTCACCTTCAAAAATACACCCGAAATAATAAGCTTCAATACCCACTAAATAGCTAAATAATACTAGGAATTAATAGAGTAATATTTAGGGTTTTATTTAGTGTGTTTTAGTAATAAAATGGAAGAAAAATAAAGGGAGAATATGGAGTAAAGGGGGCCGGCTATTTTGAGAAGAAAATGAGAGTGTTTTGCTCTTATGAAATAATGAAACAAGTTGTAGTAATTTAGGTTAAATGAATTAGGTTTTGTTTTGTTTATTTAGTAAATAAAGTTTAATGAAAATGAATTTATGACTCATAAAAATCAAGTTGATGAACTTGACTCATTTAGAAGGTTCTTAGGTGATATTTTGATGATAAAAAGTTTTCCACGAAATTAATCAGTTTTAAAAAAAGTCGGGTGTCAAAAGCGATAAAAGTCAATGTGTGCGCGTTTGACTATTTTTCGAAATATTTCTACTTTTGAATTCTAAGACTAAAATATTTATTTCATTATTCAAAAATTTTCAAAAGTTTTAAAGAAGTCGATAAATTTTACAAAGTGAAAGTTTTGCAAAAATAGTGATTTTGAAAGGTTAAAAGGTTAGGAAATGATTTAAGAATTGAAATTTGTAACCGATGGCTAATTGTTGATTTAAATTAACACGGGGTGTTACAATTATTATTGTTACCACTTACTTTCAATAAGATTGAACTTAATATAATTACTCGACTTTAAAATATATATAAAACTCGACTTACAACTGTAATTTTAACTTAAATTAAGGTACTAAAAATACCGAGTATTACAACGATAATTAAAATGCTCTAATATTCCATTAGGAGGCGCATGCTTATATTCAGTCGTGTGGTTTTTAACGTAGGGATGGCTAATAGAAGACAAATACCCACGTGTATTTGGATAACCTGAGTCCACCAAATAATATTTAGATATTTACCTACAAATGTTCATATATAAATAAAAAAATTACTATACTTTAGATTAAAATAAAAAAATAAAAAAATAAAAAAAAATTATATACCAAATTAACCTTGAGGTGGATGTGGGAAACAAAATTTTGAATTAGTTAACGAATCACGTCACACAGTTATATATTATGAGCACTTCCTTCCCAACCCACGTTAATAAATGTAAAAATTGTGTCAAACGAGCAACAAGCTAACACATTCCAAGATTTCTTTTTATAACGGCCACGAAAGAGCACCCCATCCTTCTCGCCAGTTACTGCTTCTATATGTGTCCCATTGATGGGGCTAAGTCATATCACCTCAATCAAAAATAAACCTACAAAACAACTAACTAGTAGCTAGCAGCAAACAGGATCGAATCCACAGGGAAAAGGTGTAGTTAAAGGATTACTCAGTTAAACTAGGTGTTTCGGGTACAAAGTTGGGGAACTAAGTACACAATCTAAATATGAATGATTACAAGTTGAATACAAATTAAAGGCTAAGTAAACTAAGTCCCGGGTGGTCCCTAGCTCCTTGGATGTCTTGGTCTTTCTCTCGGCCTGAAAACACAGAACAAACCTAGCCCCGGGGGTCCCGGGGAATGGCCCTCCGACGGTCAAGTCAGCTATGTAATCAAATAAATTTAGAGAGAGAAAAGAGAGAGAAAAACCTTTTGTGTAGTATTTTGTGTGTTATGTGTGAATGCCTTGTTCTTAGAGTTTAGCTTTCCATTTATACTTGCTATTGATTTGTCTTTTAGCGCTGCTAAGCCGTACAGTACGGACCCGGGTGGGGTAAGGATGCCCCAGACCCGGAAGAGGCTGATGGCCTCCTTGGTATATGGGATGCCCCCGGCCCATGACCCATCCGGCCCGAGGTAGTCAGGCCCGGGAGCTTGTCACCCCCAACACTAGGCTAACTCAAGGGTAATAAACAATGTTTAGGAATAAAAACTAAACTAAGAGCGAATAATAAATAGGATTAAAATATAAGGGAGAAAGATTAAGGCATCGGGTTCAAGGTGATATTAGTTCAGAAACTCAACTCAATAAGAAATAATAATCAAATGAAACTATGCAAGTGACTAGGCATAAAATACGCTCTCTCGAGTCAATATTAACCTTAAGCAGATTTAGCGGGCTCTCGCAACTTACTAAACCTAACTCATCAAATACGCATAAGCCTAGTTTCAATTAGGCTTTCGATCTTAAATCAAAACTACCAAGATTCAATTCAATTAAGGCGTCCCTAAGTTCAATTGATAATATAAACGCGTAGGAAGAAATCAACTTGCACAAGTTCAATCAATTAAAGCAATTAAAACATGTTCCCGAATCAATTATCACAAATCACCCTAAACCCTAATTAAGAATTTAGCTACTCATATTAAAAATCAAAGCTAAACAATCAATAATAAACATGATAAATAAATAAGAACAATTAAAATAAACCTGAGATGAATCTTGAAATTAAAGCAGAGTACCGACGGTTACAAGAAATTAAATCTCAACTTAAGTTCTAAAGTTTGTGAGAGAAAAGAGAGAACTTCTAAGTAAACCTAAAAACTGTAAAATAAAGCATAAGTTTCCAAATTTCGTTCTAAGAGTATTTAATTATATACAACTTCCTCCAACAATTCGGATTAAAATAGAAACCGACGCAAAAATAGCACCATAGCCGGCCGGCCGGCCGCCAGCCAGACCTGACCAGCCGGCCTCCCTCAACTGGACCGGCTTCTCCAATCTTCAATATAAGCCTGAGATTCATTTGGGCCTTTATCTTCTTGGTCTTTTATTCGTCTTTATTCTTATCCTGAGCTCCCGTGTAAGCTCGAGCTTGGTCTTGATGTCTCGGTACTCGTATTGTTCCACTCGACTCAGGACCGCCAAAACCTCCAAAATATTAACGGGAACAACAGTACCGCAATTCAAAGCAAATAGCTCGTAAAATAATAATGAATTCAATTAAATGCAAACTAAATGCGACTAAACCGGGGGCATATAATCTATATAAAAGGCATACATCACCCATCTAATGCACCAATCACATCCTGAAAAATAGATAATAACGTAGAATAATGTATTAATAAATTATTTAAGTAGAAGATAAATCTATGACAATAAAGTTGAACAAAATGTAATACCTTGAAATAAGGCCAGTAAAGTGAGTTATTTTGTACCTCTTGACCTGGGACACCTCTAGTAAATCATGATGTGGCCTGATGATATCACCAAAGCATCTAAACCTTTAATGAAATACTTACATACCGTAAAAACAGAATGATTGAATCTATGGGCAACATCACGGTAAAAAGCTCCTTTAGCCATTATATATAATAAAATTCCAACTTGTTAATCATAGATGAACGAGTGGCAAAATGTTAAAAAAAATTTTTAAAAAAAAAAAAAAACGTTTATTTTTGGGTTAAATGAAGTTTTCAAGCAAAGTGGTACCATTAAGAATAAAAAAAGGCGTTATAAGTTAGTTATTTGCAAAAATAAATTATATATGGTAGTTATTTGCAAAAAGTTGATTTTATAAGGTAGTTTTTTTTTTTATATAATTTTGCCTAATAATAATATTGTGTGTTGAACTTAATATAGTTGAAATTTGAATTGAATGAAGGTAAATCAAAAGTAAGTGAAGAATAAGTGAATTGAATCAATGAATCAATCGAATTGAACTTAAGCCAGGCTGAATGGAGCTAAACTGAACTGAAAATAAGCCGGAAAGAACAGGTCCTAAATACATGATTTTTTTATTTTTTTTTGGAAAGATTAGATAAAAAAAAATATACCTTAAATAGTTATATCATAAATTGAATAGATTTAAAAACTGAAATTAAATGAAAATTTTGATTGACATAAGAATAATATGGGGGTTTTGTTAGGGATTGCTCTTTTATAAGGAAAGTATTTGGTAGGTTAGGGTTGGAAATTGGAAGTCAGATTTTTTTTTTTCTTCTTTTAAGATTTGTATGTTTACAATAAAAATGGTGTCTCCATGCATCAAACAGTTTACTGTAAAAATAAAATAAAAATCAGATGTTCCCAAAAGTGGGACTATTGAATTGGTATTTGTCAATATTTTATGGTTAAATACATCCTCATGCTATTGCTTGATAAAAATTTGTTAGTTACAACTTTGTTGGTTTTTGTAACTACTACTAAAAACAACAAACGATAACTCGGTAACGAAAATATTTTGAAGTATAATATCATCCTGCCATTACTTCATAAAAATTTGTGAAAATACAAAAATTTACCTCATGTGTGTAAGGTGGAGGATTTGGAGGTCTATCTAGTTCCTGAGGTTTGGAGTCCTGAGATTTGGCTCCCTCAGTCTTGCCGGAATTCTTCTGAACTGGCCTGATGATATCTTTCAGACGTGCTGTTCTAAGCTGATACGCTATCTCTTTCTTGAAGGCATAGAAGTCGCCTCATTGTTATGGCCAATGTCCTCATGATATTCGCAGTACTTGTTTGGATTCCTGTTCGGATTTGGGTGCTCGTTCTTCTTGGGCCATCTTGCTCCAGATCCAAAGGTTTCTAACTTGGCAATCAACTGCGGAACACCAACACTGTTAATATCAAGAGAGTCGTTAGAATTTACCGTCTCAGAACTGACTGTGTTGACATGACTTCTAGATGGCCTTTGATATGGTACTGGTCTACTCTGGGTAAGTCCATTGTCCGCTTTCCTGTTCACATGAGTTGTCCTGCCAGCTGAAAGCGTCTTCTTCAAGTCTGATCTGGGCTAAAGTCTTTGCCTGCACATCCTCAAAAGTGTTGCACGGATACTTAGTCAGTTCACGATATAACTCAGAGTTTCTTACCAAGCCCTGTCTGTAAGCCTGGATCGCAGTGGCTATGTCACAGTTGGGGATATAAATCTTTTCCTTGTTGAATCTCTGGAGAGAATTCCGAAGGGATTCATCCTGCTTCTGCACGATTCTGTACAGATCGCTAGTCTGTTTTTCTAACTTTATGCTACTAGCAAATTGCACAACAAACATATTCACAAGGTTAACAAAAGACTTAATAGTGTCATTGGGTATATTAACAAACCATTGCAAGGCTGGCCAGACAGAGTAGAACCGAAGTCTTTCAGGATTGGAACAGTGAACATCCTCTACTTGTACTGGGCTATATGATCTTGGGGATCGGGGATCTCTTGTCCCATTGTACAACTTCATGCCTAGGACGCTGAATATCTCAGGAATCTCTCGCAGAGCAATTGTATCGTTGAAAGGCGAGTCTGCAAAGCTGTCTTGTGTAGCTTCCTCTATTGGTGCAGGTACACCTGGAATTTTGGTGATTTTTTCATTCAGCCTCTACAACTCCTGCATTATCATCAGGGTGATGTTAAACTTCCTCTTCCCCTTCCTTTTGTAACCATTTTCGGTCGCCTTTTCTTCAGACTCCCTTCCCAAGAGTTGGTCCTCCAAGTCTTCGTCCCCATCAAGATTGGAAAAGTCTATGTTCCTTATGATGGAACTCAGAGATGACCTAGGCTTAATATTGGAAGCACTACTGTTTTGGTAAAAACTCTACAAGGGTGAAAAAGAGCTAAGATGGGCCAACTAGTACTGTTTGTGAAACAGAACAGAACATAGTCTACTCCGAACAGAACTGATGACAACTAGATTAACGAAACCAAGCAGAACATAGGCTTCTCCGAGCAGAACTGAGGGGACAACGAGATTGATGACGCAGAAACCCCGAGAAGAAGATGGGGAAAACTGCGGGCTACCAAGCCAGGACTTCTTTTATTAATCTCATGATGATTACAAGGCTTTTGATTACAATTGAATGATTTTCGTAGGAGAAACTAGCGAATAATGCTAATACATCGTTTATGTGTACTTCTATGTGAAAGTATAAGAAAAACCTATGAGAGAACATATGAGAGACATATGAAAGACCTCCTAGAAAAATGACTAAGTGAGCCTCTATATATAGGTAGAATGCTCACAATACAACTCCTAAAATCTAGGGCCACTATCTCATGAACTTAGGTAGTTGGATAACTACCCACTATGCATGACTTGTAACTTCCCATTATGACTTCTATTCTGATCCGCAGAACTGCATGCCAATAACTACCCATGATCTTAGGTAGTTAAATAACTTCCATTGACTCCACTTCTGCTCAGCTATGATATCTTCCATTATCCCATGATCTTTGTAACCGCTATAGTTGACCTCTGCTGACCACAACTGCCATGCCTCTTCTGACCTGTTCTGGGCTATAACTGCCATACCTCTTCTGACCTGTTCTGGGCTATAACTGCCATACCTCTTCTGACCTGTTCTGGGCTATAACTGCCATTGTTCTTCTGTCCTGCTCTGTACCATATTCGCAACGTCTATCCAGAACTGCCAATTCTGGGTAGTGTAAAATCTGGTCATAACAAATGCCCCTTGTTTTCTCAAGTGCGGCTCAAAGAATCTTGAGGAAACAATCCTGTACAAACACTTCTATACAGAACAGACTAGAGTAGAAACAACTGGTATAAAATTTTGAACAACTATGCATCTGGCAAGACTTGTGTACCACATTCAAAGAGACAACGTTTAAATCGAAGTAGGAGAGAATTAAAACCTGATTGATCGCTTCACGGTAGCGATGACTAGTAAATCGTAAGATAAACTTGAACATACAACGAATAGGTTATCGGCCAGACTTCACCGAGGGCTTGTACCTTGCTTTGAAACATTAGAGTTTGAACCTTGATATGGCTTGTTGGACAAGAGATATTCCCTTAGTATACACGAGCTTTGGACTTTCCTTAACCTTAAAAAAGGAAGGCTAGCCACATGTTGTGCAATGTGGGGATAGTTGAGACCCATTAGATTGTGCAAAACTTGCGGTGATTTGATCTGTAGAATACTTCGTTTGTCTTTTGATAATGCATCGTATGAACTATTGTTTAACCTTCTCGAGGATGGTTAAATACTTTGTGCCTTGTCTTTCAAGGGCTTTACGTGTGTATGCCTTATCTTTCAAAGGGCTTCTTCGTATGTGTGCCTTATGTCTTTCCAAAGGGCTTAACTTCTGTTACTGTGGATCTTTTTCTTAGTCATGTAGAGCAAGACATTTTTCTAGTCTGCTCGACAGCTTTCTTGCTAAGTAATTAGCCTTGGTGGTCCAAGGACTTAATCACTATTGTCGCTATTGCTTCTATTGCTTCTATTGTTACGTGAATGCACTAACCTCGCAGTGTACACCCCAGGACTTATGTACGCATGATCATGGCTAACCTTGAGGGATATTATAGGACTCTCTTAACGGCTAAGCCCTGGTCCGTCAATCCGAGGACGCATCCTCTACAAATAGACTGGCCGCTCTGCAGACTGCCGCACTGTGGTCCGGAGGAAGATCTCCACCTGCAGATTTGCTGCTCAAGGCCGAGGACTAAGCTCAAATCTGGAAGACAAGTTTCATTCTTCTGAATGGAGGGGTAACTCCAAAAATATTGAGGACAAAGCTAAGAACTGGAGGTTAAGCTCAGTACTGTAATCGGAGGATAAACTCTGAGTAGAATTGAAGGATAAACTCTTGATTAGATGTGGAAGATAGACTCTTGACTAGGGTGGAGGATAGACTCCTTTATTTGTAATATGTGGCATACTAGATTTTTAGTGGATTATTTGTGATAATAAAAATATTTACTCTTGTAATTAAACCGCAATCCGCAAAACAAGAAATAAAAATTAGACTATACCATTGGACATTGGCTCTACTTTTACAAGACTGGAGGTCTAGGCTCCAAGACTGACGATATGCTCGAGACCAAGGACTAGGCTCAATCTTTGGAGGGCAAGCTCCAAAGATGCTGAGGACGAGCTCAAAACTATAGATATGCTCAAGATTGAGAACTATACTCAAGATTAGAAAACCAGCTTTCAAGAGTGTCAAGATCCGCCAGACTGAAAGGTAAGACTCAATATCAAGATTGCATAGAATAAGCTCCAAAAATAGTAGAATAAGATATATGGTAGAACTTGATGCAATTAGGATCCAAATAAGATGCTTAGTATTCATATAATTCAAGGGCTGACAAGATAAGGTTGCAAGAGCGCTAGGATGAACTCCAAGGTTGGCCACATAGTGCGAGACTGTAATAAATAGAAAATATTCTTCAAGGTGCAGAGCGCAAGACCGCAAAAATAAGACAATATGCTCAGAGATAATATATATGCTCCAAGATAATATATGCTCCAAGATTGGCGACGTGGCCAGTAAACACAAGATAATATGCTCCAAGATTCTTGGTATAATATTATGAAGAAACATTTGATATATAATAAGCAAGATTGAAAATACTTTGAGACTTTGGGAAAATCTTTGTAAAATGTAAAAACTTGGTTAGTATTAACCATTGATGTATTCAATGATTTTTCTCATAATAAAATAATATAAAGTAAAGCGATTATGAAAAATAAATTAATTGAAAATAAATAAATAGAGTTTGAGTTTGGTTGATTTCCAAGCTTTGGAATCAACTCTCCCTCAAGAGTTACCAATTCATGTGCCCCTTGACCGATGATGGAGTCAACGAGGTAAGGACCTCTCCACACTTGAGCAAACTTGTATGAACTACATCTCTTGCATTTTTGAATGTGCTTCTCTAGAATAATTCTCCTTTACCAAGGGCTCTCGCCCGATATTCTTGTTGAATCTCTTTCACTATAACACCTTGACACGGGTCGACTTAATCTTTCTTGCATTTCACACTCGTTCAAAGTTTTCAAGGTTAGTGAACAAAGAATAATTTTAGAATCTAGAATACATAGGACATACCTTGGTGTTTGAATAACCAATTACGGAAGGATAATAACTTCACGACCATAAACAGGTTAGAAAGAAAGAAATATGTCTTATAAAAAGCTATAAAGCTATAAAGCTATAAAGGTTGATGCACTAACTTAACGTCCGACTTATCGTTATAAACAAACTATAGATGAATTGCATACCTTTAGATTTTGCTTTCCTTAATAATGAAATTACCTCTTTCCTTTGTTTCAAATATGTACAGCTTCTATTCTGGAGCAAGCGACATCTTCTGTCTTGGAACAGATGACATCTTCTCGCTCTAGGGCGAATGACAACTTCTGCTCTAGGGCGAATGAAAACGTCTGTTCTGGGGCGAACGACAATGTACGTTCTAGAGCGAACCACAACGTCTGTTCTGGAGCGAACCACAACGTCTGTTCTGGAGTGAACCACAACGTCTCTTCTGGAGCGAACGACAACGTCTGTTCTGGAGCGAATGACACCTTTCTAGTGTCATCGATTGCCCCACTTTGTATTTAGAAAACAAGGACAATAATCTTCTACACAAAGCTCTATCTTGACATTATTTCGTCATCTCTAACACCGTGAATTTTCACCGCCACATACTTTTCAAAAACATGTGAGCTCGCGTAAAAATTATAACCTTTACCCTTTCTTAAAACAACTCGTCAACCTTGAGCAATAAGAATATGAGACCGCTCGGGAAGTTCGATCACGTTGGTATAGGGTTGAAAACACTCTTGCAAAAATAAACTCAAAAAGCAAGCGGCTACAAAGACAACATTAAAAATTCTGCAAGACACGCACTGCATCAGGATTAAAATTCGGGATCAGAACTGAACGAAATTCAAACCTGTTACGACAATCACTTCTGTGAATGTCTTGCCGACCACGTACCAATGTATCCATCACCCTCATACTACTTGTTGGGTTGACTTGCTTTGACCAAATACGACTTGCGAATCTTGACTTTGTCAAGACTAGTGACTTGCTAAAACTTGGTGAGTCAGTCTTGAAAGAAGAGAATTCAAGACACAAAAGATGCCCCTAGTTTTCTCAAGGGAAGCGTTTAGCAAACTCAAGGAAACAATTCTGAAAAGATAATTCAGAACACAACGAGCAGAAGAGAATCAACCAGAAAATATAACGGGTAGGAAATAAAAAGGGTCAAGATTTAAGAGATAAGCATCAAGACTTATATATAGACGTCAGACCAGAATTGGTAAAAATTCAAACCTGATCCGTTGCTCATTGTAACAATGATAAACTTACGTAAAGTTTGAAATTCTTCCAACGGTAGAGTCCTCAAGACTATAGGATTGATTCTTGCTCAAAGCCAGTTAGCAAGCAAATTTGAAAAAATACCTCATGCAAAATCAATCATCTTCAAGCGTTAGAAAAACGATTTGTAAAAAATAATTAATCACTTACAAAATTTAAAAAGATAATAGAAATAAAATAATAACACATGAGAAAATTAATCACAAGATCAAGACAAGACTGAAAATCGGATCGTAGCAAGTTTCACACTTACAACCTTGGCTACTACGCCCCTTTGTGGCGATTTCTGGACTATGTCAATCCTGGTCCTCGACATTAGCAACTCTACCGTGTGGAAGGTCTAAGCTTTCATTATTCTCTCTTGACCAAAACTTCAAGGTCGAAGTTTTCCTCCAGAGCAGGACTGAAACTCGCCACAAAATCGCCAAGGATTACGACTTGATGGCAGTCTTGGGCCTGAAACTTATGTTATACATAATAATCTGCACAAAACCATTTAACCATTCTCCCTGACAGTTCAGACTTTCTCAAGACTGACTTGACTGAAAAGTTAGTCAGGACAATCATATGATAATTCTAAAAATAAGATTAAACTTTGTAATATACATTAATTAAGTAAAAATGTATATTTCTCAAGAGTGTACCTTATTAGGCATCCAAGAGGTTCTTACTTGCACAATATATGGGATCTTGTAGATTATCCTCTTCATCGAACAAGAGTACAAGATCGAAAAATTGGTATGATCTGCACAGAACTGGATAACAGTTCTGACCTGCACATCAATGGATAATATGATCGACACATCACTAGAGAGTATGATCCGCACAGAACTGACTTCAGATCCACTCTTGCCAACAATGTGCCCTTAGAACTGTCTTGGTGAAACGCCAAATGAGTGCTTGACATGATTGAACTCCATGTTATATCTCTCCAAGAATACAAAAGGATGCTTGCACGCGACAAATGTGATTTTTGACACTCTTGGACTTCATCACCAAATCATACGTGTACACCTTCGTTGTGTCCCCAATAAAAATACTCCAACAGTGAGCTAATTACCACCTTGGTAGGTTGCCCTACATCTCTCAAAGCGTAGGCGTAACAAATTAAAAATATATTATGCAAAAATAAAATTCATCTTTTGATGAGTAGGATACACTTGATTCGATTGGACTTGATAAAAGCATCCACAATTGTAAGCTACTTGTATCCTGAAATCTTGGCAAGCACAACATTAGTATTGGTAGATGAAAAGAATCTATGTGCAAACTTTATCTTAAATAAACATAATCAACACTTGAAACATACCATGTTTTTGTCGGATGGTTACTACGATGGTTAACCAATCAAGATACATTACCTCTCTTACCATTTTATGTCTAGAAGCTTTTGAACCTCGTCGTTAATTATTTCCTTTCTAGAGGAAATCTCTTGCGTCTCCACTGTACAGACTTGAACTTTGGGCCAACATCAGACTTGTGAGCGATCAGACCAGGACATGACTTATACCAGTCCTGTCAAAGCGAGTCCACGCAGAACAGGATACTTTGGACTGTAAAAAAGGTTAACTACCAAGGTCATACCTGATTCTGGTCGGTACATCACCTACCAGTAGTTTCTCACCAGAACAGGAGTGGTTGAGGACGTCTCTTCTCTGTCTTGTCTGACCTATCCGTTGACTTGTTTCTTTGATTGCAATATAATGAATTTGTTGCTATGATAGCTTCAAGCCTATTCTGTAGCACTCTGGTGTATTCTGGCACTTTCCGTTGATCACCATTATTCCCTACTTGATTGACATTTTGACGTATTAGTGGTACGTCGAAGGCACAAGCATGATATTATGAATTAAAACATACCAAGCAAGATATACAACGTCATCAAATTAAATCAATAAACTAATTAAGAGAAGAGACTCCTTTGTAGGTAGAGAAATTTTGCCCAAAGTATGTTGGCCTAGGTCTCTCAGTAGAATCCACAAGCATGTTATAATTTGTAGTGAGTTTATCATGGTTGATCCTCATTTCTTCCAAGACACCACGCATAACCATTGAATCGCCTTGACGATCTCCGTGACCAAGAGTCACTAGTTTCCAGTTCTGTTTAGTTCTGTTGGGGACGACATCATTTCTTCTTAAGTTATCATTTCTGCATCAGTAACACAAGCCAAACCACAAATATTAGAACCGTCATTAGCATAATAAACTTTATGAGTGTAAGGAGAAAAAGGTGGAGATTGATTTGGCTCTTGTGATTGTGGTTGTTCAGTCTTGTTCGTATTCCTCCGTGCAGGACTGGTTGTGTCCTTTAAGCGTCCAGAACTGAAACATCTATAACAAGATTCTCAAGCTTGAAAATCAATCCTGAAAAATCTATAACAAGAATGTTAATATCAAAATTATCAATCCAGAATTGAAAACAAAACTATTAATATCGAGACTATCAGTCCAGAACAAGACTGTTAATATCAAGATTATCAGTCCAGAACTGAATACAGGACTGCTAATATCGAGATTATCAATCCAGAACAGAGAACAAGAGAGTATTCAAAAGCTCTTATCTTAGGGCTAGATGAGTGGACATGTGTTCACTCTTGTCTCGGTATGAACCAATTCTGTTCTGCTGACGACCACTTCCAGCTTTCTTGTTAGGCCTGTTCTGACACAAACTCCGCTGTTCTGTTTGTTGAAGGCATCATCTTCAAGTATGACGACCCTTGCTTGTAAGTACGAACAGTCCCAGAACTGTCACAGTTCAGAATTGAGATCTTTTCTTTGTTCAACTCTGCACTACTCCAGCAAACGACGGAAGCTATTCTGGCTGGTAATTCTAACGTGGAACCTCCACCCATTCCAAGTGGAGTTATCACACCTACTCCAGGGTTGAAAGCTGAGGAGCAAAACAAACCGGAGGTCCTACCCAGGACATCACTGTCTAACATGCCATCTACAGGCGTGGAGAAAATTGTCCAGAACACGACGGAAAAGATTAGCCCAGAATTGCTCAGGACTGACATTACAGAAGTGGAGCCTTTGCACATGCAATTCTTCCTTAGATCTTTGGGAATAAGAACTATGAGCGTCCTCTATTTGTATTGCATAGCGTGGTCTTGAGGATGTTCTGTACTATAGCACAACTTCAATTGATGGAGCGTTGAATTTTTTGAACATCCTTCAAAACCGCAAAATTGTCGAAAGGGAGGATCCTTCTTTTTCTTAGGAGAAGCTTACGGTTCCTAGGATCGAGTCCTCTTGAATTGATCTTCAAAGCCTTTGTCCCCATCATGATAGGAAAAACCTTTTCTTTTTATGATGAAAGACAAGGACAATTCTGGCCTGATTCTTGTGTTGTAACCACTAGTATCGCTGGAGTTCTGTTCGATTCAAGAATGACTCAATTCTCTTTGAGTCTTGTAACTTTTTTTCGTAGAATTGAAGCAATCCTTGAGCAAGATTTCTCCAAATATTGTGCTAGTTGTTCAAGGGTCTTGTCAACCATGTGGTCGTGACAAGAGTGTGTTTTTTGTGGATTTTTGAGAAGAGAGTTTCACAAACTAATAAACTAGATGCCCCACGGTGGGCGCCAATTTGTTTTGGTAAAAACTCTACAAGGGTGAAAAAGAGCTAAGATGGGCCAACTAGTACTGTTTGTGAAACAGAACAGAACATAGTCTACTCCGAACAGAACTGATGACAACTAGATTAACGAAACCAAGCAGAACATAGGCTTCTCCGAGCAGAACTGAGGGGACAACGAGATTGATGACGCAGAAACCCCGAGAAGAAGATGGGGAAAACTGCGGGCTACCAAGCCAGGACTTCTTTTATTAATCTCATGATGATTACAAGGCTTTTGATTACAATTGAATGATTTTCGTAGGAGAAACTAGCGAATAATGCTAATACATCGTTTATGTGTACTTCTATGTGAAAGTATAAGAAAAACCTATGAGAGAACATATGAGAGACATATGAAAGACCCCTAGAAAAATGACTAAGTGAGCCTCTATATATAGGTAGAATGCTCACAATACAACTCCTAAAATCTAGGGCCACTATCTCATGAACTTAGGTAGTTGGATAACTACCCACTATGCATGACTTGTAACTTCCCATTATGACTTCTATTCTGATCCGCAGAACTGCATGCCAATAACTACCCATGATCTTAGGTAGTTAAATAACTTCCATTGACTCCACTTCTGCTCAGCTATGATATCTTCCATTATCCCATGATCTTTGTAACCGCTATAGTTGACCTCTGCTGACCACAACTGCCATGCCTCTTCTGACCTGTTCTGGGCTATAACTGCCATACCTCTTCTGACCTGTTCTGGGCTATAACTGCCATACCTCTTCTGACCTGTTCTGGGCTATAACTGCCATTGTTCTTCTGTCCTGCTCTGTACCATATTCGCAACGTCTATCCAGAACTGCCAATTCTGGGTAGTGTAAAATCTGGTCATAACAACTACCCTTGGCAGAATCTAGCCTTGTCTTGAGGGCAGACTCAGTTTCTTTCAACCTTGCGTTCTCTTCTGACACTTGTTGAACCTTTGCATTTGCATCTTGTAATTCCTAAGTTAACTGTTCAAGACTTCTATCTGCCATCCGATCTTGACAAGAGTAACTTTTTGTGGATTTTGTAAAAATAGATTTCACAAACTAATAAACCAGATGCCCCACGGTGGGCGCCAATTTGTTTTGGTAAAATTTTCACACGGTTGAAAATGGACAAGAGTGAGTCAGCTAGTACTGTTTGTGAAACTGGACAGAACTGAACATTACGGGTATAAGAGTTAGGATACAAAGATTAATGACGCAGAAACCCCGAAAAGAAGATGGGGAAAATTTTGGGCTACCAAGCCAGGAGTAATTTTATTATTTCTCTTGTAAGGATTACAGGGTACATGATTACAGATTTGAGTGCTTCTATCGCTATTCGTACCGAACTGTATGATTTTTCTTAATACAACGGATTTAAGTACTTAGGATTTTTTTTGTTCTGTCTAATGCCTCTTGGACTATAAAAAATGAGCCTATATATATACTAATGTTTAGCTTCAAATCAGCTCCTATAATCTAGGGCACCTTCTCCATGTTCTGAGGTAGTTGAATAACTTTCCACTTTCTCCACTTGTGACTTGTTGGCCACGTTCCCATGACTCCATGTTCCTCTTTAACCGCTTCATCTGACTTGTCATTAACTTCTATTGTCTTGCCTATTTTGATTCTTCATAATTCGTAACTGCCTTTTCAGCACAGGACTATTTGTTCTGGAGAGCGAAAATTCTGGACACAACAATATATGCTATGGTTTTGACTTTATCACATTAGTTTTTTGATACCGTCGAGATTTGTTAAACTAATGAAGAGGGTCAAAAGGTATAAGAGGATACAATTAAATTTACAATAAATCTCATGTAAGACTGTCTCACATAGAATTAATGTGAGATTAAAGTATAAATTACAATTAAAAAAAAAAGGTAAAAAGACATGAAATCTATCTACAAAAGTCATTAACAAGGTTAAAAAAAATGTAGTTACAATTAATCGTAAAAGATATACAAACATTAATAAAAAAAAAGGTTACGATATTATAGTACCATAATTATCGCTGAAAATGGTACAAAAACTATATAGTCGAGTACGAATGAGGCAATTTCGCGATAATTTATTGCAAGACTGTCTTATAAAAAACTAGTGTTAAACTTAAACGGATTGAGTACAACATATACACATCATGAAAACAAAACTTAAAAAAAGTGCGACCAGCGGCGCACGGAGGTGGGTGCACCGCGGTGCACGTGCACCCACTAAGTCTACAGAAATAACTAAGATTAAGTAGTCTAATTAGGCATCAAATATGCAGTAGCTCAGTTGGCATTGTACTTAAAATATTCGATAGGTGGGGGGTTCGAATCTCCCTGCACTCATTTTTGAAAATCTTTTGTTTTTGATTGGTAGGTTATTTGTGGATTTGGGCCTATGTTTCATACAAAAATTAAATACAATCTTTTGAACTTCTCTTTTCTAATTTATTTATTATTATTTCAAATCAATATAGACTTACAATAAAAGAAATGTTATTTTAAAAATTAATATAGTAATTATTCATGTGAGAATTCTCATAATAGCAATATTATGATACCATCTCATATAAAAGTCATGTAATTTCAAAGAATACTTCGCTTTTATGAATTATGATTTAAAAGAAATAAAAGAAAATTATTTTAAAATTTAATCTAACAAAACTCCATATAAATCGATAAGCAATTGATGAGAAAAATTGAAATAGTCATAATATAAAGAACAACATTGTTCATATGATTTTCTTTTAACTACTTTTAGTTTGAGTTTATCTTGCCGTAAAATCATATATATTTCGTACAAATATGATATATGAGAAGTTATACAAATAAAACATCATAAGTTAATTTTTCGTAACAAAAATTAGTATCAATTTATTTATCGAGTGCACCCACACTAAATGGAGCCTGGATCCGCCACTGTGCGACAATTATAAGAGCGAAATATAGCTGAATATTCGATTTTTGATCTTCAACAATCATGTAAACCTCTTTTTTGTCAATTTTAACAATTGATAGTTGAGGTTTTATGAGTTATGACCTGGATCCTTAACTATAAACTCATATAGTTGAGATCCTTCACTGAAAGAAACTTACTCTCTTCATTCCACTATTTTCTTCCAATTTTTTCCTAAAAGAAAATTTCACCATCTTCTTTCAATTTTTATTCTTGTCAATTTTTCAACTAATCACATTCATCTAATCTATTTTATCATCTTTTGACTTTAATCTTACTCACTCAATTCACTCACCTTAATTTTTGAGCAATATTAAAAGGTGAGTAAGATGGTGATATGAAGGGAGTACTCCATAATATTTAAGGTCCTTGAAGTTTAACTCGATTTATTGGTGAGAGTTTTGTACGAATGCGACAAGAAAGAGGTGACATGGCAGGTGAATATAGGCCAAGAAAAGAGGTGTCAGACAAAAACAAGAAGTCAGACATGGTATAGCAAAGCACCACGTGTCAACCACATATTAATAAAATATTACAAATTAATTTATATACCGAAACTTAATTAACGAGCGCTTTATATTACTAGTATATTTACAACGGTCAACATAATTAACGCTTGTTTTTCTCATTGTATACTTATTTATTTTATCAAAAACTTATAATAAAATTTAAGAATTTTATTACAAGTAATTAACATACACTAAACTTACGGAATACGAATCTTTAAGAAAAATTAAAAAACATAAGAAAATTTCAAATTTTAGATTTTCAAAAAAAAAAAAAAAAAGGCAAATAAAACTAGAGCGTAGTAACATAGTACAACTTTTACGACAATTAACATTTGTACAGTATAATAAGGATTGTACTCCGTAGTAGAGGTGATCCATTGTTTTGTAGGTTGTTTTTCACATAAATGACAGGGGTTCCATTCTTGGGAGTATAAGACGCACTCTTACTCAAAATATGTCTTATTTAATTAACGGATTATAGGGTAACATAAAATGCACGATTAACTAATTTTCTTGGCGGTTGTATGTTTACAATATAAGATTATTGTCAAACACAACATTTAAAAAACACATTTTGTCAAACACCTCCTTTTAAATAAAGTTGTCAATGATCACCATCAAACTTTTTTTTTTTTTTTTCAAACACGACTTTTTGGCCTGAGTTTGACTTGAGTCAACTAAATTTTCAACATTTTGATCATCGGAGCACTTTTTTTAAGTTGGAAAGATGAATTTCTAGGTTTTAGTGATTAAATTCTTGGTTTGAGAGTGTGTGTAAAGGGTTTGACGGATGAACATTCGAGTTTTGAGGGAGTTAAGAAGACGAAGATGAAGAAAAAACATGAGTTTTGATAAGAACATCGGAATTCAGTCAACTTAGGCAAAAAAGTCGTAGTCGACAATTTTTTTTAAAATGTGATAATTAGTAGTCCGTAAATTTTTTTTTTAGATGCGTTGTTTGACAAAATTCGTTTTTTAAAGGTTATATTTGAATAATTAATAATTTACAATAGTTTTATTTTGTTAAAATTGGTGACACATATAAATGACATTTTTTTGTTAAATCGTTTGTTTCGCTTAGAATTTAATAAAGCATATTTAACTAATTTTCTTTTATAATTTTTAAATTATTTATTTATAGTTAAGTTTTATTTTAGGTAAAATTATCAATTACAGCCTTATAAATACACCTTTTTTAAAATTACAGCCTTATATAACTTTTTTTTAAAATTACAGCCAATATTTTAACTCCGATCAAAAATTGAGGCCAAAGTGTCTTTCAGGTGAATAAAAACAAAACTAGACCGAAATGCCCTTGATTAATGATTCTCAAGTACTCAGTAACTTTTCATCTCCTTTACTATTCTATCATTTTCAATTCACCTTTTTCACTCATTTCTCTTTCTTTCTTTTTCTTTTCTACTTACCTCACTTCTCCTCACTCACCTGTCACTTCATATTTTTTCCTCATTCAAAATTTCGCACTCTGTTTCTTTAGTATAGCCATGAATTCCTGATCAAGATCATTATTTGTTCGTCAACGTCCTTTTTTCTGGGTTACAATCGATTCCTCGATTGTTGAAGGTATTGTTTTAACTTGTATATCTTAATTTATTTTGAAATTAAACTTTAATTTTGTGTTCTAAACTTTGTTATTGCATGTGAAACATTAAAATCCCCAAATTTTATTTTCGCACTGTAACCCTAATTTTTTTGTGAAAATTAGTGTGTGCTACTGTAATTTAGAGTGCATATGTGGTTTGCATGTTGATTTTTGTTAAAAATTGATGTATCTATTGTCACTGTGTAGGAATGGCTTCTAAATCATTTATGGTAGACATTCGAATGTATTTTTCTGAAAAATGAAGAGAGAAAAGATAAAGATTGGTGAAATGAATTTTCAATAACAATGGGTTAGAAAATTGGGTATTATAGACAAAAGAAATGAACAAGGGTAGATTGGTCATATAAAGGCCAAATTCAGTTTAAAATTTCAAATTTTGAAATATATCTGAAATGTGAAGCAGCTCACTCCGTTTTCGCCTCAATTTTTGATCGGAGTGAAAATATTGGCTGTAATTTAAAAAAAACGTTATATAAGGCTGTAATTTTAAAAAAGGTGTATTTATAAGGCTGTAATTGATAATTTTGCCTTTATTTTATGAACCCTAAAAAAGCATGAATAAAACACCACGAAGAAGGGAGTGGCTAAGTGGACAAGGAATCCTCATAGATTCTTTTTTTTTTTTTCTTTTTTTTTTTTTTTTTTTTTTGTAATTTTGAGAAAGTAGCTGATTTTGGTTTTGGATAAGCTTCAACGTCACATCTCACTTTTTGCCTCATTTTTCTCTTCTTGAGTGTGCCTTTTGCGTTGACAATTACGGATTTACTTTTCTACTAGCTACTAGTTGGCGTGCCCGTCCCCGTCTGGGCCATCTATCATTATTATTAAGATTTAAAAATAAGTATAAAATGTAATTTTTATATATTTTTTCTAGTTTATATATTTACCAATTATGATATAATTTTCTATGATATTTAATATGACAAAATTTCTAAAATATAAATTCTAAGACCATGTTCTTTTCGGCTTTTATCGTATTTAATATGATAATTTTCTAAAATCAATGATTTATCGTTTTTGTTTTTCGTTTATTTGTTAATTATATTTTTTAATACTTACCTAATACTATTTTTTCCCCTTAACTTATTTATTAAATCAACAATTATTTGATTTTTTAAAATTCTATGAATTACCATATTTCTTTTGCTCTTTTAATTTTTTTTTTTTAATATTTTAAAATATAACTTACTTATATTTTTTTTCCCTTAACTTGAATATTTAATCTAATATATTTAAGGCAAAATATGTATTGTGCAATTTTAGTATCCTACAATTTTAAGGATTCCAATTGTAGATTTAGTATTATATTTTAGATTACATATGTTAATTATACTACACCATCTTCTTCTTTTTTCTTTTATTTTTGTTTTTTTTTGTTAATTACATATATTCTCTTTTTGTTACGTTAAAATGGGGCAATAAAGAAATTGGAATTTTATCATTAAATCAAACTTTACCCTATCATTATACTAAATATGTTTTTTTTTAATCTTAATTAGCAAATGTTCTCATACAAAATTGAGATGAACAATCAAATCAAAACTTAATACTATTAAACTAACTAAAAGATTACGCATTATGCATTATAAATATTATTATACAACCATATCTAATTACTTAATTTAAAAATAAGATAATCGATAGATATTGTACATCACTTTTACCTTTTATGTTACATATTCTTACCTTTCATGTTTTATATTCATTAGTTTTTCTATTGGGTTATAATCAAGTTTGTTCAATAAAAAACTTCAAATCTTGAACGTAAAATATAAATTTACAACATACAAAGAAAAAAAAAATCAGCAGTAATTTAATCAAACTATGTTTAAGTATCAAACATAGTAATTAAGAAATAAAAATATTCAAATTTTAAACACTCTTATCAAATACACCGCAAAAAATAAATTTAACACAAATTGTAATCATAATTAAAACATAATAAAGTAAAACTATTTAACAAAGTACGTACCTAAAGAAATTTTGCTAAAGTTTTTGATGTATATATATACAAAAAGGGATGGAGACTTACCTAAAAATTAAATAAGGTAATTATGTGTCATATAATTGTTTATTTTGAAATTATTATTTTTCTTCTCAATTAAAAACATCTTCAATTAATTTTTTTTTGGAAAGTTCTAATATAGTAAAGATTTCAATTGTAGATTTAGTTTTATATTTTAAGTTACATATGTTAATATTTTTTCATCTAAAATCCTAGCAATAGTAGAATTATAAATAATACTAATATTAATTTTTTAGACCAATTATATTGTGACAAATGTCGACCATAGAGACCATGGTTTCTGCTTTATATATATATATATTAGATTCCGTATATCCGTATATAGAGATACGAAGTACTCCCTCCTATTTTTTTTAATCTTCCCCCTTATTTATTAAATGGGTGTATTATTTTAATTAAGTGGGAAGATTAAAGAAAATGGAAGGGAGTATTAATGAATCCGCAAAAGTAAAAAACGGTTACGAGTATGAAAAATTATTTGTGATAAAAATATGATCAATTTAATGATTAATTATTTTAATTTATAAAGTGACGATTTTAAAATTTCAAAAAGAAAATATATTAACCGTTAAGTTAGTCACTTTTACCGTTAAAATAGTTACACTTTAGTCATAGATAACCCTCGTACACATGAAACCGTCTTACAATAAACCTACTCCAATTTTTACTTGTATCCATTTTATTTGTTTTTTCAATTCTTTTGTTCTCTGAAATTCGTGACCATATTGCTCCTTGACTACACATTTTTCCTCCACTTTTATCGTACACCATATATTATTACATTCTTAATCTTCACTTTTAATCAAATTGAAAGATCAAATAAAATGAGAGAGAATACTTATTACATCTCAGTAATTTGTTTGCATTATGTTAAAGACGTCAAATGTGCATAACTCCATCATAATATGGACAAAACGAATCCAATTTTATTCTCTGCTTGTTAGATTAAAATAGGAGGAACTTTTTATTTGGTTAAAAAAATAAATTATTTTCTCAGTGCTTGTGAACGGAATCTCGCCGGTGAGTAGCCTACTGGCAAGAAGAAAGCGGAAGCATATTGAGATATCTCAGGAACGAGTCTCTAATACAATGTTAAAAAACATAAACATGTTTCATATAATGGTTATGATAAATACTACTCCGTAGTTGAATTTAATTAAATAATAAGTTTACTTTAATTTTTTTACAAAACTAATAAGTAAATATAAATAGGGTTATAAATTATGTACTCCCATTAAAACAAAATTAAAGGCCCTACAAATCAAATATATGGTGGAAATTAAAAACAATAGGAACAAAAGGTCAAAACATAAGAGTCATACTTAAAGTAAAGTCATGCGAGTGTGTTGGTGAGGATTTGATAACGCAATATACACGTCAATGAGGATGTGTTTAACAACATTAGCTTTCTTATGTGGCTATGAAATTGTGATTATCATATACTCCAATTTTTACTTTAATAGATTTCCAATGTTGTGGTGTGGAGTTGTACGAGTGTATCAAACTGCAAACGACAGCTCCTTTGCAAAACTGTCTTAACATAATTTATAGTAAGCAGTTTCAATAAAAAATGGCCCAATATTGTTGCATTGAGAAAACGAAAACATTAATTCTCATGTGAGACGGGACTCACAATAAATTTACGTGAGTCCTCTCACATAAGGGGTAGTTATTTTTATTTTTTAAGTGTTTGAGTGATCGTTTCACACTAAATTAGTGTGAGTTCGGTCTCTTATAAAAACTACTCGAAAGAAAAAGCAACAACCGTGGAAGCTTGCATGGTTAAAAAAAATAAACAACTGCCCCCACTCTACTTATTTGCTAGTTAGCGGACAATTATTCAATTGAATGATATATAACATTAAAAAAAAAACATAATTTAGGGTCATTTTTGATATTTAAATGGGTATGTTACCTTATTTATCATATGATCAACAACTAAGTCAAGGTTTATAATTTAGTTAAAACTCAAAGTTATTAATTTAAAATAAAGGTAATTGTGGGTATCGAATCTGCGCGGCAGACCACTCGACGTCTTGCATAGGCATTTGGCGAATAAAGATCAGGTGCTTCAACTTAAAAAGATTAAGTTAGAAAAACCTTTAAAACTGCTTTGGAATCGCTACCAAGTTGACGCGGAACTTGGAACTCGCCTACAGGTCTTGAGCTCCAAGACGTGGTCTTAGATTTCATGACACGTCGACATCCCTCCGTCTAGGTTATTGTGGAATTAGATTTGGATTCGGGGTGAGGGTACTCTTCCGAAGATTAATTCAGTTGTTTTAGAAAAACCTTTTAGAAAAGTCTATTTAAAAAATAGCCACTAGTGGCCCGAGAACAATGTATTTGAGACATTTGAGCTAAAGTTATTCGCTACGTCCATATGCGATATTCGTTTGAAAAGATGTATGCAAAAAGGAGAGAACTCGCTTGGTGCCAGTGTAAAGGCGGCTTGCTATGCATTATGCAAAAATTATTTTGTTGTTTAAAACCCTCACTTTTGTCATGTTTTTACGATGTGTAACAAAAACGATTAGTTAATGTCGAATTTATTGTATTGTGTTAATGCATAAAAAGAAGATGCAGATGCATAAACTAAAATTTAAATCCGTTGATTTATTTTAATTTAAGGTTGTTGCTTATGTGACTTTGGCGGGGTGCGAGGCGAATAAAGTATCCACCCCGTTGTAAGACAATCTTATCAAAAACAGTCTCAGATGCCAAAGTAGAGGGACGTTAATGTAAGCCCTTTGTTAGTCTAGATTAAGAGAGATCGACCCATGTGTAGGTCGAATACTACCTGATTCACCTAGGAAATGGGCAAAGCTTCGCTAACAAAGGAGGAAGGAATTCAACACGAGAACTATGAAGAGTTCGAGATGTAGGGTGCGTGAGGCTTGACAGAGAGAGTTTTGCTGTGTGTAATCGTGAATTGGTGATTGAATTGTCTATGATGAAACCTTGGGTGAAGGCTCGTATATATACTCAGAGGCTGCTCCCTGAGTATAATATTATGGGTAACGGGCCTGCAATCATCTCTGCTAGCGACAAGTGAATAACATCCATCGATAAATTTAGTGACAGACGGAAGTCGAATGTTCGTGCCCTACAACATCACAAGCAAAGAAATTTCTCAGATAGCTAGATAGCTACATATTTCAGACAGCTACCATCGACTCAGCCTGAGAGACATCAAGGGGAACGGTCAAAACCATTGAAGCAGGAAGTGTATCTCCTCAAATAATCACAACTCTCGAGAAAATATAAACAAACTCCACACAGGCAATGCACTGATGGAATTTGTCAGTGTACAAAGCGGCTATGGTATACAAAGAGCTAAATGTTGAAAAATTAACTAAAACTACGGGATAAGGGCGTCATGTTTCAAGTGCAGCATACCCTGCTAAGAAAAATATTGAATAAGAGTATGCAACACAAAGCTGAGAGAACATTTGAAGCGTAATGAAATCTGAACACTTTTATGCAAAGACGGGGAATCTAGTAACTTAGAGACGTGATTATTCCGCAGATTGGCTACCTTCATATGCCAGGCAAATGGAAGTGCACTAGCACAATGTTACCCACTCATGGACACGTTGTCGTGACAGGTGTATATCACCCACACTCGAAACGTTATTGTGACATGTAACGGAGAGTCAAACACCGCTATTTTGTGTGAAATTTTCAATTTTTTCAATCTTAAATGAAGCGTTGAGGTGTCGTGTCGGACACGACGTATACACAAGCGTCACTACAACTAGTCGGAGTAACACAGCTGAAGCAGAGAGTATTCTTCAAGATACCATTTAAGTTGCAATTATGAGCTAATTTATTTGAGAATTTGAGAATATGTCTTAAAATCTACCAAAAGAGAAATAGAGCAACGGCATTTTGAGCTTACTTGTCATATTTTAGAATCCAGCAAGCTTCACTTTTTCGAAAGATAAGGTTTTATCGACTCCACTACAACCTGTTGCAAGGTAAAGAAGGTAGATATTGATCAAAATATTAGACTTCTTATACCCAATTACCATCAAAAAGATGAACCAAGGGTAAGAAGAAACATGCATCCATTCACAGTCACAATTTTCAGCACAGGTACCATCTGTTAAGCAAAATCTTCACAGTTTATATGATCAAAAATTGTCCCACCCATGAGAAACAAAGCTGATATGGGCAAATTGTTATTGATGTGTTCAATTAAACTCCGTACCTTTTGATGTATTACACAATGCATATCGAAGGTGAAACGGTAAAAAAATCTAAACTTAAAACTACAAAAATTTATGCGGTGGAAAGCGTAACTTCCGGTCAGACACCGACCTATTACGACAATCACGAACATAACAAGAGAGAAGAGAATTGGAGGACACAGGTATAGGCATATAGTTCTTTAGAGCGCGTGTGCTTACCCTTCCATCATATGACAACGATGCAAAAACCCAAGGTTCACGACAACTCCAAGCAAGACCTGAAATTTGAATTCAGTTGTTTTGTTTTTGAGACAGCAAAAAGAAGAAAGAAGAGAATGATAATGCTGAAGCAAAGAGATACCATATACACTGTCTTCGTAATCACTGTACGTATTGAGTAAGGGGTCTGAATGCTTCATTGGAGTTCCTCTTGCACTACGAGCGAATAAGGTTAGTGATTGTCTCTCATAGAGTTCAAAACTGGAAGTGAATGTTGCATTAAACATCATCGAGAAAAAAAAGTACCTTTTTGGTATTGCATCAACAGTGTTTTGTTCTGGAGCCAACCAAAGGTTAACAGCTGAGTCTGTACCAGCACTCTGCACCAGTAATACGTCTGTTAGCATGTCTATTAGTATAATAACGTCTATAAGTTCCACATCATTGAACAATGCCATGTTTCAAGTCTTCAACAAATTAATATTTTAACAAATAGCCTTCACAAATAGTAGCCCTAAAAAAATAAAAATAAAAAATAAAAAACAGATACAATTGAGGTAGACAAATGATTAAAACCATCAAATGGTATTCAAGAAGCAAAGCAAACAAGAACAATACAATAAGCCGAAGATGTCCCAAATTATCACAGGGTTACCAGAAAACAGGAACATATCATATAATGTTATTTGAGGGAGAGAAAACAACAGCAATAATTTTTCTGTAAACAAGAAACTTTCACAGTATTATAAGCGCATCTCATGCCATATACTTTCTCTCCACATGACATGCATGACATTATCAAAAATAGTCTTCAAATTTTTGGGGTCTAAGTCTGCTACCGATGTGTCTGCTGCTAAGACTGAGGTACGAAGGAGAGGAAAGGGTAAGAATTCAGGTGTAAACAAGCAAGAGAGCTCATTCATTACCCATGACTGAAACAACGTCTGATAACATTTAGGGTGTGTTTGGATAGCAAAATAAGAGGGAAAGGGAGGGGAGGGGAAATGAGGGAAGGGGAAGGAAGGGGAGGGGAGGGGAAATGGTGGTGTTTGGATACCATTTTCCCTCCAAATCTTGCCTATTTTGGAGGGATTCCAATTAGGCTTAGAGGAGGGAAAATGGATCCCTCCAAATCCCTCCCCCTCCATTTCCCTCCTTCCATTTTTTGTAATCAAACGATGGAAATTCAATCCCTCCCTTTCCCTCCCCTTCCTTTCCCTTCATTTCCCTCAATCCAAACACACCCTTAATGATGAATGTGAAACTGCATATTGGCCCAAAATAGCCAGCATTTATGTCATCTTATATATACGGAATATTACTAAATATAAAACTAGAACCGTAACAGATCCCTATCAATCTAGTGTTTATCTTATACATAATGAAAAGAAAAATCACCAAGATTAAACCATCATATTCTGGGTTACACCTGACTGTCCATGTCCTGCCACCAATAACACACAAAGTCACATTAATAAAATTCTACTAATAGATAAAATTCAAGTCTACAAAAGATTCAGGTACATCATCACTGACACAGACACAACACAGACACAGGCAAGGATCCCCCCCTAACTGAACCTCGTCAGGAGGTGACGGACCTAGGAAATGAAGTTTAAAGGTTCAGAATGTAGTGAATTTTTTTTTTCTTAAAGGTGCAGCAGAGTCGAAGTTGAAAGGCAATTGGAAAAAGGTAGACTAACATTTCATTAGTGCCTCAAAGGCTCTCCAGAATAGTGGAGTAGGAGGTATCAAACCCCACAATAGCATCAACACAAGAGGTAATTTAAGAATGCTTCAAAATGAATTCTTCGTCTAGTATTGAATTGAATTACTAAAGGAAGTGCAGCCATAATAGAGAGCCATTTTGCTCTATTCTATTGTAAAACCAAGGAATATTGAATCCACTAAATTGGAGATGTAAAAATAATTTAACATGAAGAAACATAAGTCATGGACTTGAGTACTTGACCAATGAATCATTATGGCACATATGAGAGAATATTTTCTAGCCATACTGAGTGTCTGAAATAAACTATGGCATGGTCGCATGGACAATTGAATAGAAGTCATTCAATTATTCAGCTTATCTCTATAGGTAGCTTTATGCTCTTCCAAATGGATCCAATTTTATTAAATTGCAAGCAACGGGGCACTCACAAGTCACAACCTCAGTTGCCATTATTAAAGCAACAACTAAGCTAATACTCTATGAAAGTAACCATATAATGAGAACATATATGAGAAATATATACGTTCCACTGAATAGAGGAGAGTTAAGACAGTTAAATTTGCAATAGAAAGTCCAAGGGCTGCCTTTCCCAAGCAAAACTTAAAAACTACACAATGTATAACACATGGTCAATGCGTGTATGATGCACATAGATATTCATGCAACAAAAAATGAAGAAAAGTTCATCCCTACTTGGTATAAATTACCAGTGCGCATGACCAGAAAGTTCGGCAATGGGAGCCTTTAGCATTCGAAGATCCCAAATACGAATTCCGGACTCATCCTCGGCAGTTACCTGCAAGGAAGATAACGGACAAAAAATGCAAATGAATGTCTTTTTCAAGTTCACTCGTCGTTCTTCATTAAGTAAGTAATTACACTCCCGTTTACAAAGGCCTATTGGAACTAATAAAGACAAAGGATGGCTTACTGATTAAGTGTATAAGTTATGCTGAGCAAATGGTAGTTACAGTTCACAATTACTCGTATATGCTAAACAATTTTTCATCTCTCGGTACACTAGACGCTTTTCCTACTCTCAAAACTTTCTCTTCTCTTTCTCTTTGTTTTATACCACCAAGACCATTTTTTATAAACAGGGATGGTACACTTCTTTTCAATAGAGTATCATAACATCCTTTTAAAGTAAATAAGAACTCCATGTACAAAAGCAAAGAAAAATCTAGACACTTACTAGTACGTATTCCTTTTTGGTGTCATAGTCAACATTACGAGGATGGACTTGCTCAATTGTGTTGGTCATTCTGTAGAAAGCACACACTAGAAGATATTACACCAATAGGTCAGATTGGTCAAGTAGTTACAAAGTGGACGATAACAGCAGTTGTAATTAATCAGATAGGACAAAAAAGTACACAAAGCATCTAAGGGAAAAAAGAGTGAATTACAAACCGTAAAGAATATAACGTACTTGACCAATCTGACCTATTGGTGTAATATGTATCAAAAACCAACTCAACCAATAACTCAAGCACGCTCACATCTAGTGCTAATATTCCACTTTAGATAAAAGGGGTGGTGAGATAAAATGACCCCAACAAAAACTAAATACACAAACACAGCCACAACAAACTTTGACCCAACAAGATAATGACCATGGTAATACCGATGATATTAAGGAGATAACTCGAAGTTTGAGGAGCTAGGATGAGTTAGGAAATTCATAGCATCACTCGTATACACAAACTGCACTTTTTGTTTCTAATATAGCTAAGAGTCACATAATCCTAATCTACGGTTCATTTTTCACAGTGAGAGATATGACAATCTTAGACAATGTATAAAAGGAAGGTTCATCCATTAACAACATAACTAAAATCGAGAGTGATGCGCACTTCATTGTCCTCAAGTCCCATAATTGAGTTGCTGATTCACTAGTCAATGCTATAGAATTCAGATCATGAGGATCCCATGCTCCACCAGATAAGTAATGAAGCATTCCAGCTGATTCTTGTGATTGTACCTACAGAAAAATGCAGGAAAACCTGAATACAACTCGGAAGAATTGTACTTAAAACAAGAGTCCTCAGATAATATCACATCAAGCACCAAAAATATACACTATACAGTTGCATGCAAATGTAAGATAAATTTTTTGCACCAACACGATTCAACCCTTAAAGCTTCCAGTCCAATAATCACAACTAGGCCATAAGAGGTAAAAGTTGATTTAAGGCACATGTTCCACGTGGTGCAAACATGCAAATAGAGGAGTCACTGAGACATTTCTACATAGCAAAATAAACTTGTTAACATTCTCCATTAATCATGCACAGGTCGCCATAATATAAGTTGCCAAGATAGCATCCTTATATGGGTCATTTTGAAATGAGATTTAAGTATGTCTTATAAAGAGCTTCAAGAAAAGAAGACATATTAAATAGGTAGGTAGAGTGTAAATAGAAAGGATTTGGATTCCATGAAGTTGGAATTGGTGAAGTTGCATATCAGGTAAACTTCACACAACTTCACCAAAATTCAACTTTAGGGAATCCAAACCCTAATAGAAATGGTCTTTCACAACTCAATGGATAAGACAAGTCTTTTTTGAGACTTCGTGATGAGATTAGCGGGTAAAAAGTTCGCAATTAGAGTCATATTCGTCATCCTAGTCAAGTATGGTCTACAAGGGTAATTGCTCAACACTCAATTGCAGTTATAATTACGGTGTAGTTTTCCAGATACTGCTGTGGACAAAATTCTTATGGTTTAACTACATAGTTGGTCATAGATTCTATTGTTAGCATTAGAGTTGCAAGGCCAACTGTAGAGTCCTTGAGACTGATTTGGTAAAGGGAAACACTTGAATAAAAGGTGTAAACTGGACCGATTCCAGGGCGGGCTAATCATTCTTAACATGTTGGTGATGACAGCAACTATCATTGGAAGATTCAGGACATTGAACGAACAAAAGTCAAACCCCATATTTGTCAAGCCAACACCAAATATTCTAAACCACAGGGCCATCCTGGAGAAAAAAAAAAATCCATTTTAGCAAATCCAAGGTTAGGACTTAGGATGTTAAGATGTTCCATTTTGGAAACGTAAGGAAGGACTAAGGATGCTAATCGGTGGGACCGTGATTGAGGCCAAAACGATAGCTTTCAAGATTCCCAATTCAAATGGATCTTTGAATGTTGGTGTAGAATTAACTAAAAGAACAAGCTCGGGAGTCTAGAATATTGCTGTTATGCTGAACATTTCCATGGTTTCACTGGTAACGTGCGATTAAATATTAGCCAGTATCTACCACCATCTAAAAGAGTACACTACTAATGTAAGGGAAAATGGTTGTGACAATGAAACAGATAAAAGGTACATTAGACCAGTATGTAATAACATGTGACCTATGTTTATCAAAATGCTAGGTATTCTGACCTCTGTTAAATATACACCAACCATTAGTCAGAGTCTTCTTCATTCCAAAGCCACAACCTTTGCAGATGTTCTAGGGGAAAGATATGTAGAATCCACATTCGTCCAGGTGCAAAAAAAATACAGAGAAAGAACCCTTTTCAATTTTCCTTTCCCTTCCCCCATGCTCCACAAAAATAGAATAAAGAAATACTCTTTAGGCTTTCAACTAAAGCTGCTCTAGTCCTCCAAATGGGCTTACATTAGTTTTTCAATTTCTGGCTCAAGATTTCTAGTCTAGCAGTATTCAGCATGATGTTAGACTGGCTGATCACTAGTAAGTGGCAGGGGTAAACAAAAATAGAAAGTCCATTATGCTTCCATCAAGGTCTGATTCATTGACAGAGAAATAATCTTTACATACTAAAAGCAAGTACCTGTGCCGTCTTCTTCGACGAGTCCAAACTCCAAAGAATCAGATTCTGTTCATCAACACTAACTACTTTGTCATGTCTTCCTGCAGGCCACCAGAGAACACTGCACAAAAGGATCATTTCAGAAACAAATGTGATTGAAAAAATAAACACAAAATAACATTATTAGGTAGAGCTAGCATAAACCACCATAGTTGGAAAAAAAAAAAAAAAAAAAAAAAAAAAAAAAAAAAAAAAGGTAATGCGGACTGAATGAATCTTACACTTTGCTGCGTAGCTCACATGGAAAATAAATCAAGTTCTCTTGGAAATAGGATACATGTCATATAGTGATATAACACCTAACAAAAGTAGAAGATGCTCCCTCTCCTTCACCAAGGATTTACACAATTCCTTAAATTGATTTCATAGAGAATTCCACTAACCTTCATATGGTGAAAGTTGCACAACTACAACCAACTGAACATCTATAATCAAGTTTTTTTCTACCACTAACTAGAACCATTTAAAGCTTGAATGATTCATGATTCACCCCAACCATCTCCTCCTCTCTTCACTCTAGTCTCAACCCATCTCCCCACCACCACAACCATCCCACTGTTGACCACAACAGAAAGAAAGACGGTGTGCATGGGAGAGGGGAGGCAGGGAGGTGGTGCAAGAAGAGGCGGGGGAACGAACATGGCACATGGAGAGGGCACAAAAGGAGATTGTGAAAGGGGAAGAAGAGGAATACTATTAGTTTTGCGAAGGGGAGAGAGTACTAGACTAACACAAAATGATGACCATTAAATATGTAAGAAATAAGAGAAGGGGGAAAATGAAACGGAGGGAAAGGGAGAGGTTCTAACCCAATGTTTCGGTAATAAATTGTAAGAGTGAGGAAAGGGATGCAAATACTTTGGTAATATTTTTGTACATGATTCTATAGCCGAATAGACTGTTAGATGCTAATATACCACGATACTGAGATAGTTTAGCTTTTGAAGAAGTGCAACTGTAAGCTGAGCTGAACATGGTATCCGCCAAGATGTACCTCATTGCGGAACAATACGTAGTTAGGACTTTTACGTCTGTTTGTGATAGTTAACATAATGAAGAGTGAGTCATACTTTTATACTCCCTCCGGTTTTTTGTTTTCATCTCATTTCTCAAACTATGTGAAGAGGAGGATATGAAAAATGGAAAAAGAAAACAGGAAAAAGAAGACAGCACATCATAATCTTTATACTCTAAAAAGGCACTAAGCCTTCAATGGGAGACTGTGGATTGTCTGTCCTTTCCCTGATATACACATCTTAATAGAGAGGGCTTCCCTTCCAAGTCCATCAAATGCAAAAGGTTTCTTTTGATGAAAAGGGCTGAAAATGACTCCTCCGAATCTCACCTCTCTCTTTTCCAATCTATACAAATATTGTCCAATAAAGCAAATTTTCTTCCCTTTTGTTCCCTTTGCCCTTTCATGTATAGTTTTACTATTGAAAATAGTGTGAACCAAACAGATCATTAGATTTGACTACAACTGCAAAAGAGGGCATAGTAGCCGGATTGAATTTACTCTACACAACATACAACTAACCTTCTGATTTTACTATCATGAGCATCAAGTGCAGCTATCTTTTCCAACTGTGGAGAATTTAACTGGCCGTACAGTTCAGGAATCTGCCATATCGCAGCTCCATACGAATCACCTATAAAGAGGTGGTGGAAATGGAAGTTAACAGCAGTACAATTGATCTGAGCCTACGGAAAAACAAGGAGAGCTCCGCAACAATCGGAATAAAACAAAGCATGGAATAAACGATTATGCTAGTACAAAATCATGGCCAAACTCTTTGAGAGAGCTTAATAATAGAGTTCTGAATTTCTGATATTTGCAACTGGCAATAAGTTAGTACAGAACAAAGGCATCTCTAAGTGGCTGCTGAATTACTATTTATACCTTAAATGAAACTTAAGCCTCAAAGTCATTCCATACCATACTAGTTATGAATAAATGGACCTGATTTACGACTATCATTCTTATTACCGTGATTTGTATAAAAGGTTGTTCCAAAATTTGACTTTTTCTACGACAACACTACCTTTAGTAATTCTCGAAGGATCCTGCCTATGGCGAGGTATTGGGAGGTTGGATGTGAGCTTCCAAACACACAATCTCACAATCTGTTTCCTTATAATGAAACATACATCAAAAACGGTGTTGCTACTTCACAATAAAAGAAACACAACCACTTAATTGCGATATTTTGATTTATTTCATCATGATCGTAGGTAAGTAATGACAAGTCTTTAGCCTTGTTTGAAAGATAAAGTTTACAGCAACACCTTTACATATAACCTTAATACCCTCTTCCATGAAATGACAAACTCCTAAAATAGCAAATCAAAAGACAATACTGACACTCCACCCTAATTTTTTAGAAATAATCCTTGGTAAAACGGGCCCTAAAGAACAAAGTGAGGAAGAATTATTAATAAGCACTGCCATAAGAACTAAGAAGTACCTTTTTTTTTTTATAAATAAAACCACCATATAAACCACTGCAATGCTAGGTCATTTACTAGGAACTAAAGGGTATATGTAAGAGAAGAGGAAAAAAGAGAAATGCTGTCTTCAAGAACAGCAATATAAAAGAGCTACCCAGGACTATTTGGTAATGATCTAACGGCAGTTGAACTATCAGTGAAGAGGGACTTGCTAGAGGAATAAATTCTTCTCGTTACTGATAAAAATATGTTTGCCCTTGTAATACATTACCTTGGGAAAAACAATCCCCCTAAATTGTTATTCCATCCCCACCATTACCTGATACACAAAAGAAACATGGATAACGGCTAGTACAAACAAAGCCGGAACCAAATATAATTCTTTGGAAATGCCACATTTACTACTTTGGCCAATTTTTTATGCTCAAATTATACTTTGTGCATACTTTATGTGTGTATAAACACCAAATTATGACTGTAAGACTGGCTATGTACTTATACTCACATTCCTTGATACTCGAGCCTATGGAGATTACCAATAAATTGAGGAAATGCCATAATAGAAATCAGTCTCAAATTTACTGAACATTGTACATCTTGAAACATGGTTAAAAGTTATGTTCACAAATTTGAAATCAATTTTACTTATTTTGTTTAAGCAATCAGTGTCTAAATAGGATAACAGCATATATTCACTTCACGAGCATAAGCTACACAGCAAAAAAAAAAAAAAAAAAAAAAAAAAAAAAAAAAAAAGAAAAGAAAAGAAAAGAAAACAAAACAGAGGGAAAATAGTGAAGAATACCATTGAAGAAGACTGTGGAGAAAATGCGCTGATCAAAAGGGCAGGAAGCAAGGTCCCATATCTCATTAGGATGAGAAAACAATCCCTCACATATTAGCTCAGTTCCGCCGTTAGCAAGCCGAATCAAATGCACCTAGGCAAAATTCCTCCAAATATCAACATTCTTTACCTTTCAAATTCTTCAGATCAACTAAAAAATATCAATAATGATCTCATATGTCGTACTCGTATCACATTACTGCTACATGTTTTATTAGGACCATAATTAAGCAAAACCAAATGCACCTGATCGAAACTCTTCCCAATGAAACACATTAAACTACTTTTCTTCCTCAGATTCAACTAAAACACATCAAAGATGATCAAAACGATATTATATAGCATATCTATGGGATAATTCACTTACGAACGTACAACGGCTGCAGACAACTCTAAGATAAATCAATTGCATTTGACCAAAGCCCTCCCGAGTTTAACATTCCATTACTGTTGATCCTCGGATCAGCCACGAAAAACAACCGATATTGATCATATAAACTAAACCACATAATTATATCAAAGAATTGAGACATACTTTATCACAAACACAAAAGGATGAAGCACAAACTAAGCTGAATCAGATGAACCTGATCAACTGATCAAACCCTCCCAAATTCAATATTTCATAACTGTTCTTCCTCAGATCAGCTACAAATACTACTGATACTGATAATGATCACAAACATATTAAGCTGAATCAAATGAACCTGATCAAAACCCTCCTAACTTCAACACTCCATAACTTTTCAGCCTCAGATCAACGACAACTACGACCGATGTCGATCAAGTAAATAAAATCGAATAATTTCAGAAAGAAAATAGAAAAAGACTACCTCATTTTCTTCTTTGAGACTGAGAGTACCAGCGATGAAACTGGTATGATCTGTATCGGCTTTGACATCGGCGATACACCTTGCCTGAGAACGACATTAATTAGATGCATTTAAATCGGAAAATTGAGGATGACGAAGTGAATCAATTGTGAAGATGTAATTTGGGGATGAAAATTAGGGTTTACGCAGATGATGGATAGCAGTAGTACCTGGTACTTGAGACCATAACCAATGCCTGTTGATCCTCCTTGCATTTTTTCGGTGTTGGACCCAAAAATGATGAAAATTAATAATCTATAATAGGGAGTATAAAAACATTATTCATTTTCGTATTTATTAAAATATTAGGTTTTTGTCGGATAGATAAGACTTTTATTTAAAGATCGTTTGTAAGGTAAATGCAGTACCTTTAATTTTTTTGTTATCTAATCTTTCCTTTTATTTTCAGAATTTGTTAAAAGGTACTCCCTCTATTCAATTCCATTGGCATCCCTTCATTTTCACATTTGCCGAGACGCATTTTGTAACGACAATATCTATAGTTCTAAATTGTATAAAAATATAAAAAATTGATACTCCCTCCCATTTTTAATGTTTTTCCCACTTTCCTTTTTTGTTTTATTTTATTTGTTTTTCCCATTTTTTTTGTCTATATCTTATGGTCTTAAAGCTTTATGACCCTACTTTTTTTCTCTACTTCTAATCTTCACCCTACATTTTTATTTCCTTAATTTGTACCCCAAAAACAAATGGGAAGAAGATATGAAATGGGAGGGAGTATTAATTTTGTACATATGAAAACGAATAAAACAAGATCTCACATGACTATATTTTTATTTATACATTACGAGTTATACCGAAGATTCTTCACTTATGAGAATAGTGTCAAAAAAGAAGAGATGCTAATGGAAATGAATGGAGGGAATACCAAATATCAGAATCCGGTGACTAAAGTCAACTTTCCGACAGTTGACCTTCGTTTTTTTTCATTTTATTTGTTAAACACTACCTTAAATTTGTTTATTTTGTTAAACCCTACTTAAAGTCATTAAATTTATCTATCAATTTCATATTTCTCATAAACATACAATAATTAACAATTAAACTAACCTAAATTGACATACACAACCCCTTTCTTCTTCATCTTCATCATCTTCTTCTTCTTCTTCATCATCTATCAACTTCTTCTTCTTCTTTTTCATATTCTTCTTCAATTTAACTAATTATTTCAATATTCTCTCACCATATTGTTGGAGGTGATGCCTTGAAAGAGGCTTTGTTCAACAATTTTATAGTTGAGTTTGTCCCACATTGGTGAGGAAACTCTTCTTCCTCACGTTTATATAGACTCTTGTTCTCTTATTTATTAATAAGAGCAACAAAGAGACTTTTGTTGAGAGTGGTTGTGGGTTTGGTCCAAACACACACACACACGCACGCCGGCCCGGCCCGGCTCGAGCTCGGGTTTGGGCTTGGGTAGAGCACCTGCGGTGCGAGCCTTGGCCCACTTTTATCTTTTTGGGCCTTGCGTGGGTTGGACTGTCCAGGTTCATTGTTTTTTGAACTGAATTAAACAGTCAAATGTGACTGTTAGTGGGAGAGCATTTCACTCCCTATAACTCGGTCATGGCAGAGTTATAGGAGCTTTTTTGGGCTCTCTTAACTGCTCTATTTTTCTGTATAAATAGAGCATCAGTTTAGTTCAGAATATACAATTAACAACTCTCAAAATGTTCCTCTAAAATTGATTTGTGCAGGTAAAGTCTCATCGTTCCAAAGCATCTGGCCTCGAGTGGGCGAGTCTGGTTGCTGCAGTGTTAATCCTTGGGGAACTACCGGTCACTGCTAATCGCCACCACGGTCGGACCAAAATAGTTTTCAAGGCAGAGGCTTCTCCTCGTCACTGCAAATTTCGGTTCTTTCGTCCTTTACTTTTCATTGTTACTGCGATTTACATCCAACAATTTGAAAACTATTTCTGCGCTGTAACAATGTCTGTTTTCTCTAAAACAATTCCTGACCTGTCCAAACTTGAACCCTTGGACGGGAATAATTACAAACGGTTGGTCTCAAAAATTGCTCATGTTTTTCGAACAACTTGATGTTGATTATGTTCTGTTTAATGACCCACCTAAGCCTGTTGCTACTACTGATGCTGAGTCCACCCCCCTGCTGGTGTTGTTGTTAAGTCAAACGAGGATGAAATTAAAAAATTTGAAAAAGATAACAAAACAGCTCGCTGCCATTTATTGAACAATATGACTAATACTTTGTTCGATTTATTTATGGTTAATAAGTCTGCCAAAGTCATATGGGAGTCTTTAGAGTCGAAATATGGGGCGGATGATGCGGGAAAAAAGAAGTACGTTGTGGGTAAGTGGCTGCAATTTCAGATGGTTGATGGGAAGGCTATCATGGATCAAGTCCATGAATATGAAAACCTTTGTGCTGATGTTATTAATGAAGGGATGAAATTATGTGATGTTTTCCTTGCTAATGTGTTGCTAGAAAAATTTCCCCCCTCCTGGTCTGATTACAGAAACCACCTTAAGCACAAAAAAAGGGATTTAACTCTTCAAGACTTGATGGGACACATGAGGACTGAGGAGGCTAATCGCCTTAAGAATAAGCCTGTTATTCAATCTGTGAATGCTCCTGTTGTTGCTGTTAAGGCTAATCTGGTTGAGTCTGGGGGTCCGTCAAATGCTGCTGATAGGTACAAGGGTAAGGGTAAGGCCAAGGTTGATCAGGTGAAGAACAAGGATCCGGCTAAGACTGCTCCTGCAAACCGTACCAAGCCTAAGCCAAAAATTAAAAAGGCTACTGATACTCTTGTATGCTATGTTTGTGGTCAATCTGGTCACAAAGCTTATCAATGCCCTCAAAAGAGAATCACTGAAGCTAATGTTGTTGTTGCTGAGAATGATGACATTATTGCTGCTGTGGTTGTCGAAGCCAATCTGGTGGGCAATGCTGCTGAGTGGGTCCTCGATACTGGCGCATCGAGGCATTTGTGAGCTGATAAGGGGTTATTTGCTGAGTTCGAGGAAGCTGATGATGGGGAATGCGTCTACATGGGTAATTCTTCATCCGCAATGATCAAAGGCAAAGGCAAGATCTTTCTCAAACTCACCTTAGGAAAGACCGTTGCCCTCAACAATGTTCTCTTTGTACCCTCGTTACGTCGAAACCTCGTGTCTGGTGCCCTATTGAACAAAGCTGGTTTGAAGCTTGTCTTTGAGGCTGACAAGGTAGTAATGTCGCGTAATGGGGAATTTGTGGGCAAGGGTTATTTGTCTGGGGGTCTTTTTATTTTGAACACTGATTCTGTTTCTGGTTCTAATAATAATATTTCTTCTTCTGCTTATATAGTTGAGTCTCTTGATGTTTGGCATGGTAGACTAGGTCATGTGAATGTTCAGTCTATTAAGAAGCTTAGATCGTTAAGTCTTATTCCTAGTTTGACGAGTACAGAGTTTTCTAAGTGTGCTAGCTGTGTTGAGGCTAAGTTTTGTAAGAAACCTAGTAAACCTGTAGAAACTAGGAGCACGAGTCTTCTTGAGTTAATTCACACCGACCTAGCTGACTTTAAGAGTACCACGAGTAGAGGCGGTAAAAATTATTATATTACCTTTATAGACGATTGTTCTAGATACACGAGGGTATATCTCCTTAGGTCTAAGGATGAGGCGGAACTCACGTTTATAAAATACAAAACAGAGGTTGAGAATCAGCTCGATAGGAAAATCAAACGGGTAAGATCTGATAGAGGAGGCGAGTATGGGTCTAACTCTTTGGTCGAGTTTTGTGAGAAAAACGGTCTAGTCCACGAGTATAGTCCACCTTACTTACCTCAGTCTAATGGAGTAGCTGAACGGAAAAATAGAACCTTGAAGGAAATGATGAATGCAATGCTTCTTAGTTCTGGCCTTTCTGATGATATGTGGGGGGAAGCGATTCTTTCAACTTGTCATATTCTTAACCGCATTCCCCATAAGAAAGTTGATAAGACTCCCTACGAGATTTGGAAAGGTTATCCTCCTAACTTGAGTTTTCTTAGAGTGTGGGGGTGTTTAGCTAAGGTAGGTTTGCCTGAGTTTAGGAGACCTACAGTTGGACCTAAAACCTATGATTGTGTGTTCATTGGGTATGCTCAAAATAGTTCTGCCTACAGGTTCATGTCTTTGAGTGATCGTTCGATATTTGAGGCTAGGGATGCTGAGTTTTTTGAGCATATGTTTTCCGTTAAAGAAAAATGTTGTGTCTCTTCCTAGTTTACCTGTTGCACCTAGTGTTTTCCCTCTCGTGCTAGTAGTAGCTCCTCTCTTGATGATATAGGTGAGCCTAGAAGAAGTAAGAGGCCTAGATGTGCAAAGAACTTTGGGAATGACTTTGTCACGACCTTTCTTTCTGAACACGGTTACTCTCTTTGTGCTAGTGAAGAGTTTGTTTCAGCCTTTTTAATAGAAGATGATCCAAAAACGTATAGTGAGGCTATGAGGTCTGTCGATGCTAACTTTTGGAAAGATGCTATTAAAAGTGAACTAGATTCCATCGTGTCTAACCAGACTTGGGAGTTGACTGACTTACCTAAAGGTAGTAAACCCATTTCTAGTAAGTGGATCTTTAAAAAGAAAATGAGACCCAATGGTACAATAGAGAGGTTCAAAGCTAGACTTGTAGTGAGAGGCTTCACACAAAAGAAAGATATTGATTATTTTTATACTTATTCTCCTGTGACCAAAATCTCGACTATAAGAACTCTTGTCGCTTTAGCTGCCATTCATAACCTAGTTATACATCATATGGATGTTAAGACTGCGTTTCTAAATGGTGAACTAAGGGAAGAAATCTATATGTCGCAACCTGAGGGTTTTGTGATTAAAGGTCAAGAAAATAAGGTGTGTAAGCTGAACAAGTCTTTGTATGGTCTGAAACAAGCACCTAAGCAGTGGTATGAGAAATTTAACAACACCTTGATAAGCGATGGCTATATGGTTAACAATTCTGATTCGTGTGTGTATTCTAAAATGTTAGGATCAGATTGTGTGATCATTTGCCTATATGTTGATGATCGACATGCTAATTTTTGGTAATAACCTAAGTGTGGTATCTAAAACCAAAGATTTCTTGTTATCACGTTTCGAGATGAAGGACTTAGGAGAAGCTGATGTCATCCTAGGAGTTAAGGTTATCCGAAACTCCAACGGAATCTGCTTATGTCAATCTCATTATGTTGAAAAGGTGTTGAGAAAATTTGACTGCTTTGATGCTGTCCCTGCTAGAACACCCTATGATCCTAGTATACCGTTGTGTAAAAACTTGGGAAATAGTGTTTCCCAAGAAGAGTATGCTAAAATCCTAGGCAGTGTGATGTTTCTTATGAATTGTACCCGACCAGATATTGCTTATGCAGTTAGTAGACTGAGTCGTTATACCCATAACCCTAGCAACGAACATTGGAATGCTCTTCGTCGCCTATTAAAATACCTAAAAGGAACTGTTGATCTGTGTTTGCATTATAGCAAATTTCCTGCTGTGTTAGAAGGATATTGTGATGCAAATTAGGTTTCGGGCAACGACGAGATTTGTTCTACTAGTGGTTATGTGTTCACCATGGGTGGAGGTGCTATATCATGGAAGTCTTCGAAACAGACTTGTATTGCACGCTCCACTATGGAATCGGAGTTCATAGCTCTTGAGTTAGCAGGACAGGAGGCTGAATGGTTGAAAAACCTTCTAGCTGATGTACCAGTGTGGGAAGGACGACTTACACCGGTCTCCTTACACTGTGACTCACAGGCTGCAATCGGCGTTGCTAAGAATAGTGTTTATAATGCGAAAAAGAGACATATTCGAATAAGGCATGCTGTAGTCAAAAAACTCCTTGAGAATGGAGTGATCGCTTTAGACTATGTGAAGTCTGAAAGCAATCTTGCTGATCCCTTTACCAAGGGGTTGACTAGGAGACTAGTCGTTGATACGTCGAGGGGAATGGGGCTAAAGTCCGTAAGTCAGGGGAGTGTGTGAAACCTGACTAGGACCAAGGGTTTTTATTCCTATGGCGTTGTTTTGACTCATAGCCTTTAATGGTGGTGCTTTTGAGACGCACTTGATGAGTTACACACCAGGTTGGACTTATGTCCTTAATGGCTCGTGTGAGGAGTGCTATTGAGAAGCACTTGAGCCACCTAAGCAGGTATGGTGATCACAAGACTATGAGAAGTCTAGTGAACACATCTATCATTACCGAGGTAAACGCATGACTCTGATTGAGGTGCGTTGCACTTTGAAATCGCGGAACGTACATACCCTGAAGGTATGATATGTGTTGTGGGGGGTATCAACTGAAGCACAGCTTAGAATTCAAATCGCAAGATATCCTCTCGCTGTAAGTAAGTTGTTTCCTCATTTCACTAAAGTATCAATTCAAATCGAAAGATATTGATACCTAAGTATCTCACCCTTCCTTTACCCAGTAATTTTCGTTTTTTTCCTTTCTTCGTCATCAGTGGGGGATTGTTGGAGGTGATGCCGTGAAAGAGGCTTTGTTCAACAATTTTATAGTTGAGTTTGTCCCACATTGGTGAGGAAACTCTTTTTCCTCATGTTTATATAGACTCTTGTTCTCTTATTTATTAATAAGAGCAACAAAGAGACTTTTGTTGAGAGTGGTTGTGGGTTTGGTCCAAACACACACACGCGCGCGCGCCGGCCCGGCTCGGGTTTGGGTAGAGCACCTGCGGTGCGAGCCTTGGCCCACTTTTATCTTTTTGGGCCTTGCGTGGGTTGGACTGTCCAGGTTCATTGTTTTTTGAACTGAATTAAACAGTCAAATGTGACTGTTAGTGGGAGAGCATTTCACTCCCTATAACTCGGTCATGGCAGAGTTATAGGAGCTTTTTTGGGCTCTCTTAACTGCTCTATTTTTCTGTATAAATAGAGCATCAGTTTAGTTCAGAATATACAATTAACAACTCTCAAAATGTTCCTCTAAAATTCGGCTGTTCTGGGCAAAGTCTACTGTCGTTCCAAAGCATCTGGCCTCGAGTAGGCGAGTCTGGTTGCTGCAGTGTTAATCCTTGGAGAACTACCGGTCACTGCTAATCGCCACCACGGTCGGACCGAAATAGTTTTCAAGGCAGAGGCTTCTCCTCGTCACTGCAAATTTCGGTTCTTTCTTCCTTTACTTTTCATTGTTACTGCGATTTACGTCCAACACATATTCCTTTGCAATATTTTTAAGGTTGACAACTTCAATTTGAAGCTTAAAAATTCAATTCTTTGAATTTAACCAACACTTTTACTACTTCCTTAGTTTTTCATCATCATACTCACTTAAAATCTTTTTAATGTTTTATCTTACTTGATAACTTCAATTTTATCACTTTCCCCAAATTTTGTGAGGTTCAAAAATCCGATTTTCACAAGGTAAGTCACATTTGCATTTTATTCTCGTGTAACACATGTTTGATGATGAAAACCATTTTTGGAATGTGTGGTAAAACATTAAAGTGGTAGAAAATTTATGGGGAAAAGTTTGAATTTAGGTTTTAGATTGAAGATTGATAAATTTGGGGGAATTTTTTTTTTTTAGTAAATCTTATATTGAAGAGAAAAGAGAATAAGATAGGATCTAACATAGTTTATTAGGTTTCATTTGCCAAATAAAAATTATCACCGGAATATTGACTTTTTTAACAGGAAAATTGACTTTCATCGCCGGAATTCTTCATTTGGTACCTTTTAACAAATTCTGAAAATAAAAGGTACTAGATAACAAAACAAAAAAATTAAAGGTACTAATTCACAAATGACCCTAAATAAAAGGTATTATCTGACAAAAAACCCAAAATATTATGTAAATTATAGGTTAAAGTATGATGCAAATAATAGAATAATCAATAAGTCTCCCTTAAGATTAAAAGATCCGTCTTAAGGTTAAGACGGGTCAAATTTGACTCGTTTTGGCCCAATAACCTTTTTTTTTTTTTTTTTTTTTTTTTTTTTTTTTTTTTTCTGGAAATTTTTTTAAGACCCATTTTTTTTTATCATCTTAACTCAGAAAGCGAAAAAACACAAATTTTAAATGGTAACAATATTGATAAAATTGGTAACATACTATATTATATTGGTGACATATTCTCAACATAAAAACATAATACATATTACGAATATAAATTAATTATGTTTTGATCATAATATATTATGTTATCATTTATTAATGAATTGTTATCGAGTTTTTTAGTATGAAAATGCAAAAATAAATGTTACATTAATGTGTAATATTTTATCATTTAATATTAACCTATTTTGGTATCATATTATATAATTATAGTAACATATTAAACAAATGTTATAACAATTTTTTATTCTCTATGTTTCATAATATGTTACAAATATAATAAAATATGTTACCATTTTGGTCTACTTTGTTACCATTTTCAATTACCCTATAAACACGATTTTCGACAAAAGTTTAAAAAAAAAATTGGGTCTTGAAAAAAAATTTCAAAAAAAAAAAGAAAAACGGGTCATACCCGACCCGTCTTATAGCTTAAGACGGATCCTTGGTCTTTTATAAGAATTTGTGTAGAATAATACTCCGTATATGAGTATCTATCTATAACATATAAAAATACAAACTTGATACTTTTACTTGTTGGTTTTTTTGCATTACATGATGACACGTAAGCATTTTTAACATATTATTTATCCTTTTGGATTTAGATGGCATTTAAAGAGGCAGACATTCAATTGATTAATCGCATTTCAAGATGATGTACTTAATTTCAACAATTATTTTAGTACACTAATAAGTACAAAATATTTATTTAAAGGTCATACCATTTGACTTTAATAATTTTTATAAATTTTAAATATATTTGTTTAAAAGCAATTTTAAATGAATATTATCATAAAAATATTTTATTTACATATTATTTTGTAGAAAAACGATAACTAACATACTATTAAATGCGATTTACCAGATATAAAGGATTAAATTGATATGCTCAATAAAATATAAAAATTAGGCTTATTGGTATGATTCTTCAATTAATTATTTTAACAATACACAAGCAATCAAGTTTAATATGTTTAGTAACTGTATAGCAAACAATTAAGAGTTAACAAATTATTAAAGCCAATGTATATGCAAACTAAAAGTGTTGTCCTATTACATCATGGTAATATGTATTTCGTGTTACTATACGAAAACTATTAACTTATAATTGAATAAAGTTAATATAAATGAGTGATACGTTTTACAAGTATATTTTCATGAATTGAGGCTGGGAAGATTATTTATTTAAATTCAGCTATAGTGTGAATTTAGATGTAAAATCTTATTGGAGTTTATGAGATAGTAATAGAACAATATAACGTGTAATTAATAGTCACAACTTCTTGAACATGTTGAATACGATGATTTTGCCTGATATGTAAACAAGACATAAAAGCTAATTTAACAAGTTTTAACTAATGAAAAATCACGTGAATTTCACGGGTCATTAAACTAGTTGAGAGTAAAATGTAAGATGTATATTATTCACATAAAGGGGTATATATACAAATGTACAAGGGTATAATGGTCATTTAAACATTTATACTAAATACATTTATAACACTCCCTTTTATATGCCCATTATCTAAAAATACAATATCATACAATGTGAATGAAGCGTTGCCTCGTTAAAACCTTACCAGGAAAAACCCAATGGGAAAAAAATCATGGTCAAAGATAAAAAGTACAACTTTCACTCCCCCTCATAATTACATCACTGAAGATCTTTGAGACGAAACAAACCAAGTTGATAAACCATCTTTTTGAATGTAGCAGTCGGAAGAGCTTTGATAAATATATCTGCTAAATTTTCAAATGAACGAATCTGCACAACATTTATATCATCATTCTTCTGAAGATCATGAGTGAAAAAGAATTTTGGAGAGATATGCTTTGTTCTATCTGATATGTGCATTTTATATAGCTTTTATGCCCCCCGTTTAGTTGCATTTTAGCTCGAGTTTTAGTCGAGTTCATATTATTTTACGAGCTATTTGCTATGTATTGTGGTACTGCTTCATTCTGGTCGTTATATTTTGTAGGTTTTGGCGGTTCTGAGCCAAATACCGAGTCAAGTAAAGCAAGCACGAGTGCCGAGACTACAAGACCAAGCTCTAGTCGATATAGGAGCTCGGGATACGAGGAGGATCCGAGCTACAATCGACGAACGAAGCAAATGAACGAAGTAACTCGCCCACAAGCCTGGGCCGAATTTGTTAAGAATCCAGCAGGATTTGTGCTAAATCTGGCCCGCCTATGTCGACTATTTGGATCGTTTGTTTTGGGCCCATTGAGTTGAGGCCTATACATATGTATGTACCTAGGCACGAAATACATGTTTTTACACATCTCTTTTTACGTAGTTTTTAGTCGGAGTTTCTACTACTTTTACATACAATTCTAGAACTACTGGTGTGCCCCGTGGAATCCACGGACCAAGTCGCTCACATTTTAATACGCATTTCTTGTGGATTGTCAATTGTGTTTGTGCATGTAAATATTATAGTCACTAATAATTTTTAATTTCCATCTAAAATTTCAAAATAATCTTTTAAATGGATAGACATAATATGAGTTCTAGGCGAAAAACATCAAAAATGTTACATATTATGTCGACTGCATATTACATACTATGTACTACACAATCAGACAATTAATGAAATCATAAATTATCCGCAAAGGTGCAACTGCGCCTTTGAGGCTAAGATGAGCGCAAATCGTGACGCCAAGAGTTAGAGGTCAAATTTCATGGGCTTTTACTCCTAAGGACAATTACGAAATTGTTTATGTATTGAAGACATGTTTTATTAAATGAGGAGAAACTAATATTGTGTCCTAAAAATGTGGAGAAATGTTACTACTGTGTCCTTTTTATTATGAGTTGTTTCCCAGTTACCCATCGTTCCATTTGTAGTTTTTCTTTGTTGTTTTCATATTTTGTGGGTTTCCTTCACTTAATTGTTGTTGTGTCTCCTTTGTGACGCTTTGTTTGTCGTTTCTTCTATATTTCTTTGTATTCATCGCTTGTGTCGTCCTTTCTTGCCTGAATTTATTTGTTGTTAATGTTTTTTTATACTAGTATTTGTCCTGATTTGATGGTTAGGTACTTGTTTTTTCTGGTGCCATATGATGTTGTTTGTTTTCTATGGTGTTGACGGGTCCTTTCTAGTTCTGCGTTTTGACTTTCTTTGGTGCTTTCCTGCGTTTGTATGTTTTTTTAGTTAGTTTTTTTTTTTACATTGTGTGGTTTTGTGTGTGTTTTTGGTGTTTTTACCTGTTCTTGGGTAATGTTCGTGTTGTCTGTTACGTCGTCTTGTTTGTGTTATTTCATTGTTTTTTGGATTTTCAACTCTTTTTCGTTGTTGTACTTGTTGGCTCCTACCTTAACTTTGAAGGTATATTGTTTGCTGATACAACCTTATAGTATTCGGTATATTGTTCTTTTCCGTCCTCTTACAGTTAGGTTGCTAGTTAGTTAATTTTGTTTGTTATATTTTCGGTTGTTTCCATATCAATAGTGTGTAGGTATCTTACCTCCTCATTTATCGCTAGGAGTCTTTCGATGGGTTTGGTGACGACTTTTTCTGCTTCTTTGTTGAATAATACAACGGTTGTTGTTTCTGTTTCATCTGATATGGCGACCATCCATGAGCTTGTACCTGTATTGGCATTTTGGTTTAGTAAGTCCGGTTTTTCCCTTTTTTTATTAGGCGTGTTTTTCTCGGGTTGTTGTACTTATCTTTGAATTGGGTCTGCTATATTTTTGATGCATTATCGGCAATAGCCTTCTTCGTCTAACTAGCTTTGCACTCTTGGCATGATACATATCGCTAGTCCACATCTGTTCGTACTTCTGTTATTGTCCCGCGGCATAGGTATTGTTTGTCCTATTATGTTTTCCCATGTTAGGTTTTTCTGGAGGGGGTTGTTGTAGTTGAGGTTTGTTTTGTGTTCGACTATGTTTTTCGCCTCGAGTTCATCATGTTGGTTAGTTTGCTCGCGGGCCACTATCTTGACTTCTCTTTATATGTCATCCCTGTAAATTTGGCGATTTTATTAGTTGGTTGAAGTATTGTGGTTGTTAGAAGGTGGTTAATTTCATTTTGGGTTGTTTTGACCTCTCCATGAGTTGGTTTGGCTCGGGTATGTTTAAGTTGAAGTACACCTTTGTGGCGTATGTTGAATGTAGTTGGTTTGGACCTGCACATTAATGATTTGGTGACGTAGAAGGTTGGTCATAGTCACGTATAATTGTTTTGATATGAGAAGGGTCGACTATCCCTCTTGCTATATGAGATTTTGCATGTTTGTTCACACGTATATGTTTATTGAATTGATCATGATTAATGCAATATATAACGATTGAAATGTATCAAGTTTTATATATCATGTTGTTTATGTTATATGAAATTGCTATGAGTTATGCTTAAAATATGATTTGAAATGTTTTACGTTTTAATAATCATGTATTCCTTAGATACTTTATATATGTTATGCTATAATTACACATGTATATGATAATGCTACTTCGTATATGTTTATTGTTATGGGTTTATAAGGCTTAGCGTGAGTGAGATGAAATTGAGTCTTACGGGTTATACGTAGGTACTCTGAGGTTAATTGACGATGAATACCAGGGGATTGAAGGTCTTCTTTTGCATTTTGAGAGATGGTAAATTAATAACCATGTTTATTTATAACCTTGATTATGTATTTTGAGTTGTAAGACGATTACAGCTGGTTTTGTAATACAAGGTACTTAATTAATGTTTCTGCCTTAGTTTAATTAAGTCACGAAAAACCGGGTTGTTACAATATTAGCTGGTTTTGAGAAATTCATCGAACACTTTTCACATTTTAAAAAGTATACGTTCATTTTTATACATCAAGCTTAATATGATATTTATATTAAGTAGGTATGTTAGAATACTTACTGTAAGTTGTTTTTGTTCATCTATTTCGAATATGTTTAAATTAATTTAATAAAAGTTAATTTATAACTTATTTCATAATAATCATCCTCAAACTTTGTAATTTTGAGAATAGTTCTGAACACATATAAAATAAATAGTTAATATTGTAACTTAATATAATTCCCGAAACAGAATAAAAACATGAAATTAAGAACGCAAAAGTATTTAAAAATTAAGGGATGAGAAATAATGATTTTATTGTTTCATAACCTTTGAAAATTTTTAATTCTCACACCAACTAAATTAATGCATCAATTTTCTGAATGAATGATTCTTATATTTTGATTCTTTTATTTTAATTAATTTGTTAAAATAAAATAAATAAAAATGAAATTAAGGGAAAAAATACATTATTTTTAGATGATGACTTATATTTTAGTTATAAGAAAGTTAATTAAATTAAAAATAATGACAATATGTTTTTTTGGTTCAAGTGTAAATTTATGATATTATAAATATATAATTTTAAAACAATTACTATAAAAATCACATTAAAACCCTACAATTTCTCATAGATTTTTGACTGTGTAGAAATAACAATTTAAATGAATATATTTACTTTATTCATTTCCTTTCATACTATAAAACCTTGATAAAAAAAATTATATCACAATTATATTTTTACACCTTTGTCAAACATCATCTTGTTATATTAAAAGTTAATAAGTAAAGTCAAAGATGAATGAAACAAATATCAAATAATCCGCGTTGTATTTATCCCTTCATTCAAAAATAATTAACCAAAAATTAGCTACACATCGATTATACCTTGGTAAGTGTGAATTTTTTTTATTTTCCGATTTGTTCCTGCAAAGATAAAAATTAGTTAACATTGTACTATATATAACGTTAGAGGAAAAAATTAGTTTGTGGAGGATATGCTGAGAGCCCTGAACTTTCCTGATCATCTAATACTGTTGATCATGGTCAGTGTGAGGAGTCCTTGGTACTCTTTAACAATTAATGGTGAAAGTTTTGGTTACTTTAAGGGTGAAAGGGGCCTAAGACAGGGAGATCCACTTTCCCCTCTGTTATTTACAATTTGTATGGAGTACTTGTCTAGAATTTTAATGGTGGTTTCAAGGAAAGAGGGCTTTCATCATCATCCCCTGTGTGGTAGACTGAAGCTCAACCATCTCTGTTTTGCTGATGGCTTGTTATTTTCCAGAGGAAATGAACACTCAGTGAGACTTTTGCTTAGTGGTTTCCTCACTTTTTTCAGAAGCCTCGGGATTGGTAATGAATCAGGAAAAGTCAGATTTATATTGCAATGGCATATTAGATATGGTTTTGCATAAAATTCTAAGGATTTCTGGTTTCAAGAAAGGGTTGCTTCCCTTCAAATATCTAGGGGTCCCCATTAGCTCTAAGAGGATTACTAGTAAGGACTGTTATGTTCTTTGTGAGAGGATTTGTGCAAGAATTAGAGGGTGGGGTGCAAGAAGGTTATCATATGCTAGAAGATTGACTTTGGTGAACTCTGTGCTCAACAGTGTTCATACTTATTGGGCTTCTATTTTCTTGCTTCTAATATTAGTGATAAATAGGGTCATTTCTATTTGTAGTAACTACTTATGGGATGGCTGTGAGGAGTATCATAAAGCCCCCTTGGTCTCTTAGGATAAGGTGTGTGTGGAGAAGAAGTATGGTGGGCTGGGTGTGATACATTGTCAAAGATGGAATGTGGCTGCTATTGGTTGCAAGTATGTCTGGTGGATAGCAGATAAGAAAGACCACTGAGGATACCGGACTTGGGGTGATCCCTTCTCGACGCCCCGCTCGCGCCCGCCCTCGTGTCATGGGGCGGAATGCACGGCGCGGGAAAGATGAATAAATTTTGCAAGAAGCTCGCGGGCGCTGGAGCTTCGCTTTTTAGGGCGTTGCTTTGCTCAGCTCGCTCGAGCGTTCTTTTATTTAAAGGGGGAATGTCATTGCATGTGAATATAATAAAAAGAAATATAAAAATCCTTTTAAAACGTGTTTTTGGAGTCGCCACCAAATATTAAAGGAATTTGGAACCTATTCAACGCATCTTAAAATCATAAGACGCGAGGGTCTCAGATTTCAAGGTGCGTCGATACCTATCCTTCTGAGGCTATTGTGAAACCAGAGAGGATTCGGAGTGAGGTTACCCTTCTAAAGTTTTGACAAAGTATATTGAAAACTGCAATAAAAAGGCCTACTTAAAAGTAGTCTTTACTAATTTGAAAACATATGCTTTAATTTCGATATTTGGGCTAATAGGACGCTACGTACAAATGCAAATATATGACTCGATAAATATGTAAAATAAATGTGAGCCGTCAAAGCTATGACGATTTGCTATAGGAAATATACGTAAAATTACTAATTCATTGTATTTGAATTAATAACTAAACGTTATTCTCCGACTTGTGTTCAATTCTAAGATTTTGTAAAACCCTCGGCTTTGTATGTTTAAAAGACTATATGAAACGGTACAGTTAAATGTCGAATCCGTGTTTTAGTCGTAATTTAATGCATGAATCGAGAATTTGCATAATGTAAAAGTGGGTGCTTAATTTAGTGATTTTGAGTCGTTTATTTACGCGATATTGGCGAGGTTTAGACGAATCATTTGATTCGAATTACTACAATCGTATTGCGAATACGAGTTCGTTAATGCCAATATCGGGGTGGGTTAAAGTAACCCTATAAGTCTCGAACGTCCAATCGGAAGGTAAAGTTTCTTTACCTTGAAATGCAAAGACGGTTTTTAGAGTGGAGATTTATAAGTGCGAGAGGCTTTTTGTGAGTATAAGTATTGAATCGAATTGATTATAAGTATTATTGTAGGTATTCGTTTTTGATTGTTGTAAGAGTTGATCTATTTTTGGGTCGAATGAGGGCTGCTATTTATAGCAAATGCTTCGTGTTTTATGCCTAATTGATCAGAAAATCGCCAGTGAACCAGCGATTCAACAAAAAATCGCCAGAATGTCAGAGGAGGGCCAGAAAATCGCCTGAATACTGGCGATTTACCAAACAATCGCCAGTACTCTGGCGATTTTCTCCCCTGTTCTGACAGATTTGTTGCGCCGTAATACGTTATCGTAGGAGTTTAAGGCTATGTTTGTGTGCTGCTTGTTTGTCGAGCAAATTGGTGGACTTTTGGGGCTGCAATTTGATCATCCAAGTTGATCAAGTTGTTCAACTTGGTTTTCTTGTTTCGATTTTCGTATTTCGTGCTTCGTGTTTCGGTTTTTCGTCGTGTTTTTCGATCTTGGTTCAAAGTAAAATAATATTGTAATGCGTTATTTTACGACCTTGTGAGACTTTGTTTCGTAAGAATGTGACCCGGGACGCGTTTTGGCACGCTCGGGTGCTTGGGCTTTTTTTTTGTGTGTTTTGGGCTCTCTTTGTGAGGTATTCTTATGTCGTGCTTGTGCGCATTGTGTTGACTTACGATTTAAAATGACTAAATTAATACTCATTTTTACGAAATATGCAAATTCAAATTAATACGTTAAAATGACTAAAATGTTTTAGACACTTATGTACCGTTTCGTCTCATTTTAAAACATGCATGAAAGTCCTTTTCGTCATCAGGTTTGCTTTTTTGGGGGGTACGGATACGGGTATCTACAGAGCCCCCAGTTTGACTGAGCTTGGACTAAAGCGCTAGTCAAACTTAGAAGATAGTATCCAGACCATCACAATCTCGATACTACCTGGCGACGCTAAGTATGTGTCTCGGGGAGAGACGAGGACTTAGCGCCGGGAATGCGGGGAGGGACGGCATGTTTAAGGACATGACGGTCCTGCATGTTTAAGGGCTTCTTACTGCTTGTTGTTTGGATGTGATTCAATGGCGTTTTGTAACTTGGCCATCTCCTGCGTCTTGCGTGTCTGCTGCGTGCTTGCTTGTGTATCTGCGTTTTGATTTGAATGAAAGTGCGTATTTTGTCTTATGTGTATTTAGAAAAATATACTTATTCAACTTGTGGGAAATATACGTATTTTTGATTTGTAACTCGTAAAGAGTGTATTTGTTTTGAAAAATATACGTATTTAACTCGTGAGGAGTATACGTATTTTGATTTGTAACTCGTAAAGAGTGTATTTGTTTTGAAAAATATCGTATTTAACTTTGTGGGAAATATACGTATTTTGATTTTGTGACTCGTAAAGAGTGTATTTGTTTTGAAAAACATACGTATTTAACTCGTGAGGAGTATACGTATTTTGATTTTGTGACTCGTAAAGAGTGTATTTGTTTTGAAAAATATACGTATTTAACTCGTGAGGAGTATACGTATTTTGATTTGTGACTCGTATAGAGCGTATTTGTTTTTGAAAATATACGTATTTAACTGGTGGGAAATATACGTATTTTGATTTTGTGACTCGTAAAGAGTGTATTTGTTTTGAAAAATATACGTATTTAACTGGTGGGAAATATACGTATTTTGATTTTGTGACTCGTAAAGAGTGTATTTGTTTTGAAAAATATACGTATTTAACTGGTGGGAAATATACGTATTTTGATTTTGTGACTCGTAAAGAGTGTATTTGTTTTGAAAAATATACGTATGTAACTGGTGGGAAATATACGTATTTTGATTTTGTGACTCGTAAAGAGTGTATTTGTTTTGAAAAATATACGTATTTAACTCGTGAGGAGTATAGGTATTGTGACTCGTAAAGAGTGTACTTGTTTTTGGAAAATATACGTATTGAACTCGTGAGGAGTATACGTATTTTGATTTCGTGACTCGTAAAGAGTGTATATGTGTTGAAATTCGGGCTCTCGGTTTGTAACGAGCATGTGTATTCTCGTGTTTTATCATAGTAGCGCATAAAAGAGTGAATTAATAGCGTAATGGACCGTAATAACAAGTCCAAACTAAAAATCGACCCGTGCCTGACCACTTAATCGCCAGAGGTCTGGCGATTTAGTGTGTGTGTGTGATTTTTGGTTCAAAAACACGGGAAGGGGAAGAGAGCAAGGCAGCCGAAAACAAACACAAAAACACCTCCAAATCGAAAAACTCATTCTCAGCGATTTTCCAACCAAAATTCGTGATTCCGACTCCTACGATTCGCAATGGACCAAGGTATGCACTCAATCAAGTTGCTAATTCGTGTTTTGAAGTCGGTTTGAGTCGGTTTTAACTCAAAACTCGTTTTTTAGGGTTTATGTGAAACCGTTTTGCTTGATTCGAATTTCGCCATTATCGTTGCTTGAAATTGGTTCTTGAGAGTGTTATGAGACTTGTTTTGTTTTTGTTGATCATTGCATGTGAAAAACCCGACTTGTAGGGCTGATTTTCGTGTGTATGGTCAAGGGCATTTTGGTCATTTTTCGTTTTTGTCTCGAAACATGCTCAAAGTTTCAATGTAGGTTACCCATTAGTAGTATAATGTATGGGTGAATTCGTTTCGCTGAAATTGGCGCGAAAGTCGGGTTTTTTGGGCCAAAAACCGTGTGACAGGGGGTTTTGTCGGGGTTTTGCTCTGTTTTTGTCGTGTAAAACAACACCGATTGGCTTGGTTGTTTTTGAAACGTCGTTGTATGTTAGTGATGAGGCCATGGGTGTTTTGTGTGTGAAAAACGGTTTGGAAATCTGTAATTTTCGTGTGTTTTTGTGTGGAGACGGTTTCTCGGGTCGAAATTTTCGGTCCCGAAACTTGTCGAAAATTTTTGTCTTGGGTCATGATGACTCGTATGTTGTATGGCCTGCCCATTTTGCTGAGCACGCGCGATTTGGAGGTGTTTTGGAGCGTTTTGGAGCGTTTTTGTGTAGTCGAGCTAGGCTTCTTGAAACCGTTTTTCTTGCTTCTTGCGCTTCATGTCTTGGATGCGTTGTCACGTGTGTTGCTTGGGTTGGCTAGGATGTTGTTTCGTGGGAGGCTAGGGTCTCTTTGGTCAAGGATAGGTCATGAAAAGACCGTTTTTGTAGCTTGCGTGCGTTTTACAAAAGCTATTCAGTCGGGGTGTTCGGGACATGATTTTTGTACGAAACTTTTTGTGGTTGCTCACTATGACTCGTGTGTCGTATACGTGTCATGCATTGGGTACTTCCGTGTCTCTGCGTCGTTTTAGCCTTATCTGTCAAAAATAGGCTTAGGGTGTATTCTCTGCTGCTTTGTTTGACTTTTTGTCACCTTTTGTACTTTCTTGTTCTTGGCTTTGGTCGTATATGACGTATATATCGTATGCGTGTCATAATATGTTCATTTTTGTGCTTCCACATTGTTTCGGCCTTATCTGTCAAAATTTGGCCCTAAGTCTGCTTTTTGCTGTTTCATTTGCTTCTTCTTTGCCTTTGCATACCGTTGCTTTTCAGGTTAGCTGTGCATGTCGTGCATATTGTATGTTTGTTACAAGATATGCATTTTTTGGGTCTCTGCTTCTTTTCAGCCTTTTCTGTCAAAGATAGGCCTGAGGCTCGCTTTTTGCTGTTTTGCTTGGTTTTTCTCTGTTCTTTGTGTATCCTCGTTTCTTGGATTAAGTGTGTATGACGTAGGTGTTGTGTCTGCGTCATGAAAATGTATCTCTGTGTTTCTGCTCCTCTTTTAGCCTTTTTTTGTCAAAGATAGGCCTGAAAATTGCTTTTCTGTTGCCTTTGTATGTGTGCATCCCTCTGTTGGTCGTGAACTTGCTTTGATTGAATTGTACTTTGTTTTATCATATGGCTGCGTTGCTTAAAAGTGCTTCTTGATTCGGTGCAGGTGACCCTGAGATCGTGATACCCACGACCAGTGTAACACCCCGGCCCCAACCAAAGGCCGAAATGTCATTCACGGTAGCTCGCCAGGCTGCGTACATCGCCCACAGACCAACACGGGTCCTTTCCAGCGCACTTTGTCCTCACTCGTGCGCATCCTGAGAACTTCCCAGGAGGTCACCCATCCTAAGACTACTCTCCAGCAAGCACGCTTAACTGAAGAGTTCTTAAGATGAGCCACCAGAAAAGAAGATGCATCTTGTTGATATGAGTAGCGCCTGATCCTTTTAAGCACTAGGTCACTTGAGCTCATCACATGGACCACTTCAACGGGAACGGCCGAATAACCTCGGACAACACCGGTGTTACACACCCCCACGAAGAACGCAACGTCCTCGTTGCGCTGGTAGCTACTTACAATATAGCATTCCAGAATCCTCCCCAGCTAGGTGCGTACCTAGGATTCGACCACACGACTAGGTGCGTACCTAGGATTCGACCACACGGTCGCCAGGTTGCTCTGATACCATTTGTAACACCCCGGCCCCAACCAAAGGCCGAAATGTCATTCACGGTGGCTCGCCGGTGCACAGACATCGCCTACGCGACCAACACGGGTCCTTTCCAAAAGCACTTTGTCCTCACTCGTGCGCATCACGAGAACTTCCCAGAGGTCACCCATCCTAAGACTACTCTCCAAAGAAGCACGCTTAACTGAAGAGTTCTTAAGATGAGCCACCAGAAAAGAAGATGCATCTTGTTGATATGAGTAGCACTTACAATCCTTTTAAGCACTAGGTCACTTGAGCTCATCACATGGACCACTTCAACGGGAACGGCCGAATAACCTCGGACAACAAGATTATTCTGACCAGGTGCTATGCGAGGATGTCATCGAGAACATTGACTTTCGCATCACCGGGAGGAGCGTGCCGATGTCCGAGGCTGCGTCATCACTTGGCGACCACGAAGGTCCGTCGCGATCGATCTGTTCAAAACTCCTCCTATTTTGGCGCCAGGGAACGAGTGTGGGGTTCGAGTCTCCTATGCCCTCTATTAGCGAGCACAGTACTGTGGAGCCGACAGGGCCTTCTGTTGGTGGCGCAGGGCGTGCTGTAGATGCGACCGGGGTTCCTGTGGAGCCAGGTTGTAGAGTTACCTATGCGCCAGTAGGTAGGCGGGGCTAATGTTGAGTTGCTCAGTGGCTCCCGCTAGTGGGCTTGGGGTCATTGTTGAGTTGCCTAGGGCTCTGCTAGTGGGCTTGGGGCGTTGCCGAGTCGCCAGGCCTCTGTTGGCGGCGTGGAGTTGGTTACGTACCTTCACCAGGTGTTGGGAGTGGACGAGGGGTTCTGAGCCGTTGGTGTCCGTGGGAAGAAGCGAGGTAGAGGTCGTGGAGGTGGGCGTAAGAATGATAGGCCTAGTAGGAGCGTAAAGTGGCGATGTTCTTTGGTAGTCTTGAGGTGGTGTTCGGACGCGTGGTCGTCGTGCGTGAGGCTAGTGGTAGTTGTGAGCAAGGTGAGGATAATAGTGCTGGTGCTTCTGACGAGGTGAGCTCTGATGAGGCTGGAGATGATCCTGCTGTTGACAGGCCGAGACGTGGTCGTTCTCGTCAGCTCGAGAATGCTTTTGAGAGTGATCCTGAGCCCGAGGAGGAGCAGGATGACGAGGAGCCTGTGGCGGCTGATGATGTTGGAGGTGATGCCGCGCCGTTGGCGCCAGTAGGTGGTGAGTGGTCCGATGCCGATATTTCACGGCCGCGCGAAATATGTTCATGGGCGTGGTCGATGAGCTAGGCTTGAGGCCATCGTTTCCCCATGGTCCGAGATTGTGGGCCAAGGTTGCTAAAGGCGGGATGGTGTGAGCTTAGTTTGGAGCCAATTGGAGCACTTGTCCACTCGGGTGAAGGTAGGCTTCAAGTTGGGAAATATGAGGACATTCTCAGGTTTAGTACTTGTATAGATGCTTTAACAAGAAGTTGTCTCCGAGTCGCGGAAGATAATCCTCGGCCGCGACCTTTGGTCCGTTGGTGACGAAGTGGAAGGAGGCGTAAGAAGAATGTGAATTCGCACCTTACGTAGCCGGCGTTGTTAGATAGATTACGGGACACTACTAACACGTTCCATATGCCTGGCACGAGGTTGGTATCACCTTCGTCTCTTTGCGGTTGTTTGGGCTTCCTCATGGAGAGGAGATGATTGAGTGGGACGAGTACGCCTGCTATCTCGAGCCCTACGGTTGTTCGTTTGATCGGAGGCGGTATTAGGTGTGCGAAGGATGAGAGGAACACTTTTGACCTCGGACATCGTGGTTTGATGATTATTTTAAAGGCAAGGGGAAAAAGCAGGTGAGCGAAGTTAGTCATGAGCAGAATGCTCGATTGTGGCTATGGTGGTTTCTGACGTCCACTCACTTTGGAGATAAAGGAGAGCGGGCGTCGACTACTGTTTTGATGGCGCTGGGAGACTTGTCCAGATTGGGTGCTTTTTGGGTTACTCTCGCTATGGGTCTCTTGATCCGATTTTGTAGGACGCCTTGATTCGTCTGATCGATCGATGATGGGTCCCAACCGTCTTTGGTCGGCCACAGCTTCTTGATGGAGGTATGATTGCTTTTTGTGATGCTCTGTTGTTTTATTTTGTTTTGCTTTCTCTTTTGTGACATGTTTTTGGCTTCATTGTAGTCCTGGTGCTATGCACACTTCCCGTCGTTGCTCCCTGCTAACTTTGCCGTGAAGGCGGAGTACCCTGCTTTTCATGCTTATGCAACGGCGAACAGGAAGGGTATTCGCTTGACTTATGACGATGCTCGAGTGAAGTTTAACGAGATGACTGTTGATAAGGTAAGAAAAGTTCGTATTTCTTATACGTCTTGCGTTTGTGCTTTTGCAGATGTTTATTCCTTTTTTTTTTTTTTTTGTAGTTTGTTCCCAACCCTTGGGCGAATTATGCGGATGTCCCTGCGTCAATTACGACTCGCTTTGCTATTCGCGATACACAGAGGTTGTACATTGCGACTCAGTATGATTCATACTGGTTCTTAGGCGAGCGTCTGTCAGCTCAGACGATTAGGGGTAAGTTTGTTGTGCCTGAGGCCCCTCCTAAGGTTCTCTTCGTACAGACACCGGATGCTGACGTTCGCCGCGATGTATATCACGAGGGTGAGTCGGAGTCCCTGTTGAGGCTAGATGAGGATTATACGTCGTGGGCGCGCCTCGCTTTGGCGCCTGCCGTGATTGAGGTGTATTTTTGTTTTTGCATTTGTTTTGTAGCTATGTTCAAAAAGCAAAAATTGACCGTGATTTTTGTATCTTGAAGCCACGTGACCATGACCTTGAGGTCCAGCCTCCTCCGTTCCATGAGGGTTTGGATTTTGAGCATGATGGCTGTCGGCGTTGATTCTTACACCGCCGATATTTATTTGTGGTGCATTTGGCGTGGATGGTTGGAGCCCTCGGGTGAAGCAGGTATGACTTGTTTTCTATGCTTGCGTGATATGTAGTATGTAGCCCCCAGCTTGAGTAAGATTTTGTCCTAAAATCGTTAGTCAAGCTTTGTTGATGCTGCTTTTGATTATAGCCCCCAGTTTGAGTTAGGTTTTATCCTAAAATCGTTAGTCAAACTTTGTTGAAGCTGCTTTCGATTATAGCCCCCAGTTTGAGTTAGATTTTGTCCTAAAATCGTTAGTCAAACTTGAAATGAAGCTGCTTTTGATTATAGCCCCCAGTTTGAGTTAGATTTTGTTTGCAGGTGGCCGTGGATGTCCACAAGAATTTATGGAGGGTAGCTAACCGGTGGCGCGTGGCTTTTAATGATAAAGCGGTTGCGCTTTGCAAGGCGCAGAAGTATGCTTCAGAGTTGCAGGCTGCAGTCGCGATCGAAGTCGAGATAGAGCAGAGCGGGCGGTATCGAGTGAGGCGCGTTTGCGAGCGGAATTTGAGTTGCAGCGTGAGCAGGAGCTAGCTGGTTACCGTGCTCAGATTGATTCGTTGCGCGCGGAGCTCGGTCGTCGAGATCAAGCTAATTGATTTGGGATGTATGCTAGGATCGTAGGCTTATTTTTATGGACTTGTTTTATGTTGTGGTTATATTTGTGCGTATTTGGACATGTAGGAGTCCACGTGAGGTCCATTTTTGTGACTGCGGCTTGACGCGAAAAGGCCCTGTGACCTCGCGTGCGTGTTTTGGTATTTGGTCATACTTGCAGGAATCGTACGACGTTGATTTGCGTTCATGGCTTGACATGAGGAGGTTACGTGACCTTGTACGCGCGTTCTGATTATGTAGCAGGTGTATTTGTTGACTATGGTAAGCGCCCCTGTTGGCGTAGCTTTCGTGATTAATGATCATGCGTACGGTGCCGGAAGCTTTATTGCTTATTTTGCCTCGTTTTGTAGTACGACTGCTTGTGTTGTCGCTTTCACTTGAAACCTTCGCGACGCGTTCAGCTAGTGTTCCTGCAATTAGATTATTAGTCGTAAAAAGAACACAAATCTCGATTGAGATTTTTCTGACTCGTAATAAGAGTATGCATACGCAAAGATTTTTATAAAACATGCATTTTGAAGAAAATATTTTGAGTCTGCAAAATACGCTTTTGACGCTCATAAAAATGTGAATTAAGAACGTCGTGTTTTATCGTAAACTTGCGAAGAATGACGATTGAATTTTGTGAGACGGTAAAGGCGTTTTTGACGTTCGTAAAGAGTGATTTAAGAACGTCGTGTTTCGACGTAAGCTTTACGAAATGTGATGATTAAATTTTGTGAGACCGTAAAAGGTGTTTTTGACGTTCGTAAAGTGTGAATTAAGAACGTCGTGTTTTAACGTAAGCTTTATGAAACGGGATGATTAAATTTTGTGAGACCGTAAAAGGTGTTTTTTTTTTTTTTTTTTTTTTTTTTTTTTTTTTTTTTGACGTTCGTAAAAATGTGAATTAAGAACGGCGTGCTGTAACGTAAGCTTGCGAAATGAGACGGTTGAATTTTGTGAGACCGTAAAAGGTGTTTTTGACGTTCGTAAAAATGTGAATTACGAACGGCGTGCTGTAACGTAAGCTTGCGAAATGAGACGGTTGAATTTTGTGAAGCGTATGTGCAAAACATTAGTCGAGAGTCGACCACAGCATGACCCAATACGACGTAAAGCCGGGTATCGGAAACGGAATCGATGTCTGGCAGTAAAAAGTAAAAGCGGTCGTGGTGTGAAAAGCTTCCTGCAACTCGTAGGCTGCAAGGCGGTGTGCAGTCGTCGCGTCAAATCTGTCGGAAAAGCATAGAAAAACACCTGTATACCAACGATTCTCACAAAAATCGCCAGTCATCTGGCGATTTTTGTGTAAATCGCCTGTTTTCTGGCGATTTTTGTGTTGTTTTTGGCTTTTTGTTTTGATTTTTTGGCTAATCGCTGGTTCACTAGCGATTATACTTCGTTTCGTTGCCTCTGGAAAACGTTGCCTATAAGAAGGATGCTCGTGTTAGTTCATTCATCCATCTCTCCAACCATACTTCATATTACGCTTTAACTTGCAACTTCATTACTCGTAGTATAATAGTATTCATAATATCTCGCAGAGCGTTTTCCCTTTTTGTGAGTAATGGAGCATTTGGAGGGACTTGTGAGGGTATGGTGCGCTGCTTTGTCAGGTATCGAAAAAAGAAACCTCAGAGGCTGTGGCTTGGGCATATTCCTAGGTTTAAGGCAGGTTCGGATGGAGCCTGAGTTCCTGGATGCCTGTCTGCACTACTGGGACTTGGCATACCACGTATTTCGCTTCCCTGACGGGGAGGTTTGCCCCCTGGTCGAGGAGTTTGCTGCCATCGGAGGTTGGACCCGCACTGTGACTCCAGTGTGTGTTCGTCAGGAGCTTGGTTATCAAAGGAACATGCAAAACTTCCTTAAGATGACGAGGCCCGAGACGGAGGATTTGTTCCTGGATGGGCGCTTGAATATGATCCGACTCTGTCAAAAGTTTATGAATTATGATGATGGGAGCATTGGCCATTGCTCGCGAGAGGGCTTTGGCCCTTTGCCTTGTAATCGCTTCATGTTCCCAGGTCGATGGATGCGATGGGGTTTGGCGAGGCGCGTTTGGTCTGCGTCGTGCAGCAGATGGAGATGGGGTACAATCCTGCGGCGTTGATCCTTGCGGAGACGATCTTAGGCCTAGATGATCGGGCGTGTAATAGAGGGTATGCTTATCGTGGTTGTCCCGTCATTTTGCAGGTTTGGCTGATGGAACGTTTGAGCGTGCTTGGAGCCATCCCTTACGGTGTATCCTACACGGCGGCAGGCGTAACCAGTCGGGGCCTGAGGTGGATGGGTCCCAATGGCCGTCCTCGTGACTATTTTTCCACCTTTGTGAGGGCGTCGGCTATTCGTTGGGTTGTGCCATGGTGGGAGGTTACCTCGGTGACGGGCAGTGCAGTTGGCGATGGTCCTTCCGGGGTCATGTTATGCGGTTTTGACATTGGAGTGTTCATTCACCCGCTGAGGGTGGGAAGGCAAATGGGCTACGCCCAGTTTATCCCAGGGCAGGACACCACGATCCAAGATTTGGTCGTACTTAATAACCAGATCACTGATGCATGGTCGCGAGGATGGGCTCTGCGTCCCCGGTGGCAGGTGGCAGGGATACCGGCCACGGTGAGGGTTTCGAGGTCGTATATCCGGTGGACTACGGCCACAACTACTCGTCAGAGGGCCCGCCGCTTATAGAGCGAGAATGAACCGCCGACGCGTCGCCTTCCACCGATGCGTTTTGGCCGTGGAAGTCGGGGAAGTTCGAGTTCTGGAAGCGCACCGTCCATGGAGGCGGAGCTTAGTCATCTCGGCTTCATCATGGTTAATGCTCCGGGCCAGGATGGTAGTGATGGTGCTTCTCATATGGGTTGAGTTCTCCTCTCAGTCGAAGAATGTTATCCCGAATGCTTGTTGTTAGTTGTTTGTTTGTTTTTGTATTCCCTAAACCCAAGATAATGCCGGGATCATGTAATGCTTATCGGTGTCGTGTGTGCCGATAGTGTAATGTTCGTGCTCCCAATTGCAAAATCCAAATGTAAATGTTTCTTTCAAAGATAATAAAACAAAAATCTCTTTTGTGTAACTTGCCTTGTTTCTTTTAAGGTTAGGGACACGCGAGTTTTGTGTTTTGTATCCTGTTATGTTTGCCATACCCTAGAGGCGTTTTGAGTATGGGATTTTGTGTTGCTTCTCGGCTGTGCTTTTGAAAAAGCTGCCTACGTATCCATATAAATGGAATCAAGCCGGCGTAGTTCGGAATTGTATTATTTTGAATGCAGGTTTAGGGGCATGCCTGCCCGTAGAATTGTGTTTTGCTTTTTTTGTGATGGATGTGCGTGTTTAGGGGCATGCCGGCCCGTGGAATTGTGTTTATGCGCATGTTATAAATACATTGCAAGCGTTTCAGGGGTAGTATTTCTTTAGCTGGTCGAGATTAGGGGCTCGATTGAACTCTTGACCGTCTAGGTCAGTTAATTTGACCGCTCCTCCTGTGTAGATTTCTTTGTGAGGTAAGGCGGCCCGGTTTGGCTTGAACTTTCCCAGTGGGTCAACAGAAGTGGCGCAAGATATCGATTTCAACACTAGATCTCCCACTTTTATGTTTCGTGGTCGAATTCGTTTGTTGAATGCTCTTTGTAGTCGTGCTTGGTACATTCACACAATGCTTAAAGAATTTAGCCTGCGTTTGTCCAGGAGCATCAGTTGCTCGTAGCGTTCGCGAGCCCATTCTGCTTCTGGGATGCTACTTTCCATCAGTATTCGTAGGGATTTCATTTCTATCTCCACTGGCTGTACAGCTTCCATGCCGTAGGTGAGAAAATAAGGCGTCATGCCTGTGGGTGTGCGTATGGTGGTGCGATATCCCCATAATGCGAATGGGATCTTGTTGGGCCAATCCCGACAACTGTCGATCATCTTCTCCAAGATGGTGACTATGGTTTTGTTTACTGCTTCCACGGCTCCGTTGGTTTGGGGTCGGTAAGGAGAGGATCGGTGATGTTGTATGCTGTATTTGGCGAGTATGGCTTCTGCCTCGCCTTGAAAATGTGAACCTTGGTCGCTTATAAACTCATGCGGTATGCCATATCGGCATATGATGTTTGTTTGTATGAATTTTGCAACTTCTTTTGAGCCGAGGGTGCGAAAAGACGCCGCTTCTACCCACTTTGTGAAATAGTCGATTGCTACTAGTACGAAGCAGTGTCCTCCCGCTCCGATGGGATGGATTTTGCCTATCACGTCAATGCCCCAGGTTGAAAAGGGCCATGGGGACGTGAGGGTGTATAGTGGTGAAGGAGGTACGTGTTGCACGTTACCGAATATTTGACAATTATGGCAGTGTTTGACATAGTGAATGCAGTCTGCTTCTATACTCGTCCAATACCATCCTAGTCGTAAGATTTGCTTGCATAGGGCTCTTGCGTTCATGTGTGGGCCACATTCGCCGTCGTGTACTTGGGCAATGATTTCCTGCCCTTTCTTGTAATCGACACACATGAGTAAGGTGCCTTGTGGTGTCTTTTTGAGTAATTGTCCCATTTCTAGCACGAATTGGGATGCAAGAAGTCTAATGGCTCTCTTGCCTCGCTTGTCGGTGTTAGGTGGGTAAGAATTGCTTGTTTTGTAGTTGAGTATGGCTTGGTACCATGGTTACGTATTGCTCGGCAAATCGATGTCAATGGTGTGGATGTATGCGGGTTCACCACGTCTTTCGACGATAATGGGTAGTGTGTCAACGTTTGACGGCATGTTGAGGAGGGATGAGAGCTTTGACAGCGCGTCGGCAAATTGATTTTCTTCCCTTGGGAGGTGATAGAATTCTATGCAGTCAAATTCTGTCAGGAGTACTTGTATTTTTGCTTGGTATTTTGCGAGGGTTTCGTTCATGATTTTCCATGCTCCTGTCACTTGATTTATGATGAGGAAGGAGTCTCCATGCACTCGCAAGTGCTTTATGTTGAGGGCCATGGCTGCTTGTAAGCCGTAGATGCAGGCTTCATACTCTGCGGCATTGTTGGTGACGTTAAAGTCGAGCTTGATTGAGATGGGTGTATGATCGCCATTAGGAGATATTAAGAGTATTCCTACGCCGTAGCCGCGGTAGTTTGAGGCCCCATCGAAGTAGAGTTGCCAGTACTCGGTTTCCACAGCGAAAATTCCATCATCAGGGAATGATGTTGTGTCAACTTTAGGTTGTTCAATGATAGCATTCCCTGCGAGAAAATCTGAAACGGCTCTACCCTTGATGACTTTCAAAGGCAGGTATTTGAGTTCATACTCTGCTAGCAGTAGCGTCCATCGGGCCATGCGGCCGTTTAGTACTGGTTTTTCAAATAAGTACTTGAGTGGATCCATTAGGGAGTATACTCTGGTTGTTTGAGCGAGGAGGTAATGTCTAAGCTTTTTGGTGGCCCAGACTAGAGCGAGGCAGCTCTTCTCCACAGGTTCGTAGCGAGTCTCGTAGTCTTGGAACTTCTTGCTAATGTAGTAAATTGCTCTTTCTTCGTTGTTAACTTCACGGCGAGCATGGCGCCCATGGCGTTTGGTGTAGTCGTTAGGTAGAGCGAAAGAGGTAGATCTTTCTGGGGCGGCATCAGAACAGGTGGATTGGTGAGTAGGGTTTTGACTTTGTCAAATGCTTGTTGACAATTGTCGTCCCATTTTGTGTGTTCTTCCTTTTTTAGCTTTTTGAAAATTGGCTCATGAGACCATTGTGAGCTTGCTAATGAATCGAGAGATGTATTGGACTTGTCCCAAGAAGCTCCTGATCTCATCAATGTTGCCTGGAGGTTTCATCTCCAGTATTGCTTTGATTTTGACAGGGTCGATCTCGATTCCACGTTGGCTTACGATGTGTCCTAAAAACTTGCCTGGTGTAACCGAAAGTGCATTTACGTGGGTTGGCGCATTTTATATTGCTGATTACGGTGAAGAACTTACGAAGGTTGGTAATGTGATCTTCCCTCTGCTTTGATTTCACAATCATGTCGTCAACATAGACCTCTACTTCTTTATGCATCATGTCATGTAGCAGAGTAGTTGCGGTGCGTTGATAAGTGGCGCCGGCGTTAATGAGTCCGAAAGGCATGACAGTATAGCAGTATGTGCCCCAGGGTGTCACAAAGGTGGTCTTAGACATGTCATCTGTTGCCATTTTGATTTGGTTGTAACCCGCATACCCATCCATGAATAGCGATGTAGCGTGGTCGGGCTTGTTGTCTTCAAGTATGTCCATCTGGGGCAATGGGAAGACATCTTTTGGGCAAGCCTTGTTTAGGTCCCGAAAGTCTGCGCATACTCGTATTTTTCCACTTTTCTTCATAGCGGGGACCATGTTTGATACCCACCGAGTATTCGATGACTTGGATGAAACACGCTTGTAGTTGCTTTTCGATCTCGCCCTTGACCATAAGAGACCATTACGGTTTAATACGGCGGAGTTTTTGTTTAACAGGCTTGGCACTGGTTTGAGTGGGATGCGGTGTTACGCTATTTCGCGATCAATGCCAGGCATATCCTTGTAGGACCAAGCAAAGACGTCTTTGAATTACGTGAGTAGTTAGATTGTCTTGCACTTTTTCTTTCATGCTCAAGGAAGCCCCCAGCTGTAGTTTTCGGGGTTCTTCGGGTGTTCCTACATCAATGATTGTTGTGTCTTCAATGATGGGGTCCTGTTCGGGTTTTGAAACGATACTTGCAATGTATTTATGTAATGCAATGTTATTGTGCTTAATGTTATCGTGAGTATTAGAAAATGCAGTTTTTAGAGGAAAACAAGGCAAGTAGTAACCAGAAATGTTGTTATTATTGTTTTCGAAAGCAGTTACATTTGAAGGCAGCTCAGACAGAGGAGCTTTAGACAACTTTAGAGACTCTAGTTCTTTGTCTATGTCTATTACATCGGGAATATAGCCCGGAGACTTGGTTGGGGTGAAAGATTTGAAATGACGACGCGGGGGCCTAAATTCTATGATGGATTTGTCGTCAGGGTTCTCTCCTTCGCTTTCTCCCGAGTCAGAATTCTCGAAAGTGTAGCCTTCTCCCGTAGTGATTTTGAAAGTACGACCCTGCACGTCAGTCCATTTAAGGGTTTTTGACCATCCGTCGTGCGTTTTCTCCTCAAACGGGACAATCAGGTCGGTGGGGTTAAAGCTGTGGTTGCGCAGGATGTCAGAAACGAGTTCAATCCCTGCAATGGTACAAGAGAAGTAGTCTTTGGGCATCTTGCTTGCGCCCTCTTTGTGAAGTATTTGTGCGTGAATATGTGATATGGCTCTATCACGAAAGTCACGACCTCTCTTACGGTCATTGAATGCTTGTTCCCCACGGGTAACCGTGAGGACCATGGCACATAGCCTAGGCCCATGGTAGGCCTTTTGTTGTCGTTAGCCTTTACATAGAGTGCTGTAATTTCCTCCTCGCGAGTCAATGTGCAGATGTCAAAGTCGAAATCAAAACCACAGGTGATGTCAGGGTTTCGGTGCTTATTCTTGCGATATCATTGTCGAGCTTCGCCGTAGGGAAGCTCGAAAGTTTGATGCGTGGATAGTGGCGACTTCATCGTCCAGGAAGCTTGACTTTTTGGTGCAAGCTTGAAGTAGCGGCTTTAGTGGCGTGGATCCGTGGTCTACCCAATAACATGTTGTATCTTGGGGGTATATCGATTATCCGGAATTCGGTTTCCCTTATGGCGGGTCTGTCATGATAGGAAAAGAGATGGTCCCTTTTATCTTTGCGGCGGAAGTAACGTCGTGAGGCTCGACGCCGTCTGGCACAGGGAATGAAGTCATTTTCCTTGATTCCTAGATTTTTAGCTGTTTCTAGGGGCAGGACGTTGACTGCAGATCCGTTGTCGATGAGGACAACAGGTAGTGTCATGCCATGGCATTCTACGTTAATGTAGAGTGCTAGGTTGTGAGTGCCTCCGAATGGCGGGAGGTCTTTGTCAGAGAAAGTGATGGCGCTAGCTTGCCATTCACGGGTGATGTGGCTGATTAGTTTTTCAGGCGACATCTGCATTGTAATAGGGGTGACCGCAAAGCTTCGGTAGAGAGCTTCACGGTGTCCCAATGATTCCCTTAAGAGTGCCCAGTTGAGATATCCGCTTTTGTTTTTAAATTTGTTTTGAATTGAATCTCGATTTCGAGCACAGTCTTTGGAGTGGCGCTGACGATGCCATGTCGATTTGCGATTGAACAGGTGTAGTAGCTGCAGGCGGAGGTGTAGCTACTTGAGGTGATGGTGTAGTCATTGTAGGCGGTGTTGTAGCCTCGCTTATGACTACGCCTTTGTTTTTGTCTTGGCTAGTGGTTTTTGACGGAAAACCTGGGGGTTCGAGCAGACTCAGCGAGGCTCTGTAGGGACGACCGGAGCGAGTTAAGTAGGCTATCTCATCGTCACTATCAGACAACCTGATTGGGTATTTGTGGGGCATTTTCCCGTATATCCCTGTGGGTTATCGATCTTCCTCTTCTTCGTCTTCTGGCGGGAATAGGTAACCGGTATTGGCTGTGTGATTGTCCTCCTCATCAGAACTGTCCCAGATGCCATTGATTTCGGGGTCTTTCGAGACGATCAGATGAGAGCAGTCGAGGATGGGATGTGTACCCACGAAGATGGCATGGGTGTGCAGAGGATTGAGCTGGTTCGAGGGTTTAGGACCTGGAGTAGGCTTCTCGATGGTATTGTCATCGATGAAATCTTGGATTATGTTCTTTAAACGGAAGCATTGCTCAGTGTCATGTCCTTTTCCCCTGTGGAACTACTCACAGTATGCATTTTGGTCCCATGATTTAGGCTTTTTGTCCTGAGGAGGCTCGCTAGTAGGTCCTAGGAGTTGAAGCACATTTCGGCTTACAAGTCTTTGCAGTGCCTTGGAGTAAGTCATGTAGATCGGGTCAAAGCTTCGTCGTGGCTTTGACGAAATCTGACCCGCAGATGGGTATGACGCCTTAGGAGGAGGCGTGGTGTATTTCGTTGGTGTGGTGTAAGTCGAGGAAGGCGCTAGTTCTTCCAGAGCGTTAATGCAGTGAATTGGTTCCGCTTTGGTGACGGCTCGTGACGAGCTACCCTGATAACCCCGGCTTGCAACCTTGGTCTTTTCTTTACGGAGGTCGTCTTCAATCAATTGACCCACCGTACTGAGCGAAGCAAAACTGTCAAAGTTGCCGTAGCGCAAATGCTGCTGATATGCAGGGGTGAGATTATTAATGAACTTGGTGATCAGTTCTGCGTCCTTGGGACGGTTAGATATCTGGGCACTGAGTTTCTTTCAACGCGTGAGGTATTCACTGAAGCCTTCATTGTCCTTTTGCGACAGAACTTCCAGGGTACGTAGCGAGACTTGAGTATCGTTATTGTCGTGATACTGATTGTCGAACTGGACCGTGATCTCTTTGAAAGTAGTAATCTTGTGTGGGTCCAGGGCGTAGAACCAGGCCCTAGGTTGTGCATCCAAAGAATGCGGGAATAGAGTAGCCCAGGCCGAGGGATCGACGCCCATGACGGCCATTTTAGCCTTGAAATTCTTGATGTGTACAAGCGAACTTTCATGACCCTTGAAGATGGGGAGATCGCTGAGCGAGAGCTTAGCCGGTAGTAAGGACTTGACGCTTTTTGGGACATGTTCAGTTTCCTCATAAATGGAATATCCTTTCGAGTGGGTGAGGCGTTCTTCCATTGAACGAATTCTTTTAGCATTTCGTTCAGCCTCTTCGGCAAGGTACTTGGCGTTCTTCTCGGCCTCGAGTTTCTGCATTGTGGCCATTTGTTCGATTGCAGCAGTGAGGCTAAGAATTTTGCTGTTGAGCTGTTGAACATGTTCTGCGGTAACCACCGACGGGGGAGGAGTTGGGATTCCTCCGACATTTTCTTCACTGTTGAGTGCCATGGTAGTTCTAGGCTTTGATCTGTTGTAGGTACGTTTCTTTGGAGGTGGCGGAGGGTTCAGATGACGGTCTTTAGTACGTCGCGTATCCAGGACTTTTTAGGGGATGGACCTGCAGAGTTCTAAACCTTAGTGACCTCCGAAAGAAAATAAAGGCTCAAAGAAAAATCATATTTGTAGTAAAGAAAAAGCAAAAGTGTGAAAAGTGTGTGCAGGACTCGATTCGTGTTTTTAGCTTAAAAGACACGGGAAGCTTTTGAGGTAAGGATGCGTCGACGCGTCCCCAGCCTCGATGTAGATGAAAGTTTTGTATGATCACGACCTGATTAACCCAAGTTAGCGGTATGTGGCCAGGGGTTTATCGTTAAATCGTGATGTAAAAAGGAATCAAGCCGAAGTAGCGATAGGCTAGTCGGTCTGAAGATGTTAAATTGGGTAAAAAGCGGCTGTTGTGCGCTTTTTTACGTGTGACACAGGGTGTCGAGTCATAATGACGATAAGTCACTTGACCTGACATATAAATCGACGGGTTCGTGTTTGAACAAGCCCACGTTTTGTTTATTTTTGAGAGAGAGATAGTTTGTTTAAGTCGGGGTGACTAGTAAGTCACTCGACTTAGGGCTATCAAAAAAATGTAAAAGTGTACGCTTCATTGAAATATCCGAAATGTATTGACATATTCGGGTTTTGCTTTGCGAAATGTTTTTGCGATAAATGTATTATGACGATACGTCAGTCGTATAATGCATTTATGTTTTGTAAAGGATAGGAAATGTAGTGATTATTTCCGATCGGTTTTGAATATCGTGATGTAATGTTAGTCAGGTTCAGTTGACTATAGGTCAATGACCCTGACTGTATGCTTAAAAGTATGCTTTTTTGAAAAATGTTTGAAAATGTACTTTCAAAATAGACGTCTTTTGAAAGTGTAATGCTCTATGAAATGTTTTTGCATGCGTTTGTTTAGAAGACGACCATAGCGAGGGTGCTATAGCTTTGGATTTGTACGTATAGACGCGGGTTTTTGGCTTTCAGGGTAGGGTTCCTTCCTGGTCATTCCTTAGCGTTTGTGTAGAGTTATCCGCAAGATCACACACATCAGTGTGGATTCAATACGGGGTCTAGAGCGTTCGAGTTTGACTGCGACGATTCACTTGTACGGATACCATACTTGTGATCGTGGAAGGGTGAGAGATCGACGTGTCCAGAGTATACACGCTTAGGAAGCGTGTTTTTACTTGGGGCCGTCCCTCGAGGGGTGTGGTTATGAATCAGGAGGATTCGACTCGAACGTACTATTGCCCAAATATCGAAAGCAGAAATGTTTTCAAAGTTTCAAGTTTCACTTCTTTATGTTTTTTTTTTTAAAAATAAAATGAAAAGTTTAATTTTCAAAATAATAAAAAAAACATGCTCGTCCCCAGCGGAGTCGCCAACTGAGGATACCGGACTTGGGGTGATCCCTTCTCGACGCCTTCGCGCGCCCTCGTGTCATGGGGCGGAATGCACTGTGAGGAAAGATGAATAAATTTTACAAGAAGCTCATGGTATTTGGAGCTTCGCTTTTAGAAGCGTTGCTTTGCTCGGCCGCTCGAGCGTTCTTTTATTTAAAGGGGGAATGTCATTGCATGTGAATATAATAAAAAGAAATATAAAAATCCTTTTAAAACGTGTTTTTGGAGTCGCCACCAAATATTAAAGGAATTTGGAACCTATTCAACGCATCTTAAAATCATAAGACGCGAGGGTCTCAGATTTCAAGGTGCGTCGATACCTATCCTACGAGGCTATTGTGAAACCAGAGAGGATTCGGAGTGAGGTTACCCTTCTAAAGTTTTGACAAAGTATATTGAAAACTGCAATAAAAAGGCCTACTTAAAAGTAGTCTTTACTAATTTGAAAACATATGCTTTAATTTCGATATTTGAGCTAATAGGACGCTACGTACAAATGCAAATATATGACTCGATAAATATGTAAAATAAATGTGAGCCGTCAAAGCTATGACGATTTGCTATAGGAAATATACGTAAAATTACTAATTCATTGTATTTGAATTAATAACTAAACGTTATTCTCCGACTTGTGTTCAATTCTAAGATTTTGTAAAACCCTCGGCTTTGTATGTTTAAAAGACTATATGAAACGGTACAGTTAAATGTCGAATCCGTGTTTTAGTCGTAATTTAATGCATGAATCGAGAATTTGCATAATATAAAAGTGGGTGCTTAATTTAGTGATTTTGAGTCGTTTATTTACGCGATATTGGCGAGGTTTAGACGAATCATTTGATTCGAATTACTACAATCGTATTGCGAATACGAGTTCGTTAATGCCAATATCGGGGTGGGTTAAAGTAACCCTATAAGTCTCGAACGTCCAATCGGAAGGTAAAGTTTCTTTACCTTGAAATGCAAAGACGGTTTTTAGAGTGGAGATTTATAAGTGCGAGAGGCTTTTTGTGAGTATAAGTATTGAATCGAATTGATTATAAGTATTATTGTAGGTATTCGTTTTTGATTGTTGTAAGAGTTGATCTATTTTTGGGTCGAATGAGGGCTGCTATTTATAGCAAATGCTTCGTGTTTTATGCCTAATTGATCAGAAAATCGCCAGTGAACCAGCGATTCAACAAAAAATCGCCAGAATGTCAGAGGAGGGCCAGAAAATCGCCTGAATACTGGCGATTTACCAAACAATCGCCAGTACTCTGGCGATTTTCTCCCCTGTTCTGACAGATTTGTTGCGCCGTAATACGTTATCGTAGGAGTGTAAGGCTATGTTTGTGTGCTGCTTGTTTGTCGAGCAAATTGGTGGACTTTTGGGGCTGCAATTTGATCATCCAAGTTGATCAAGTTGTTCAACTTGGTTTTCTTGTTTCGATTTTCATATTTCGTGCTTCGTGTTTCGGTTTTTCGTCGTATTTTTCGATCTTGGTTCAAAGTAAAATAATATTGTAATGCGTTATTTTACGACCTTGTGAGACTTTGTTTCGTAAGAATGTGACCCGGGACGCGTTTTGGCACGCTCGGGTGCTTGGGCTTTTTTTTTGTGTGTTTTGGGCTCTCTTTGTGAGGTATTCTTATGTCGTGCTTGTGCGCATTGTGTTGACTTACGATTTAAAATGACTAAATTAATACTCATTTTTACGAAATATGCAAATTCAAATTAATACGTTAAAATGACTAAAATGTTTTAGACACTTATGTACCGTTTCGTCTCATTTTAAAACATGCATGAAAGTCCTTTTCGTCATCGGGTTTGCTTTTTTGGGGGGTACGGATACGGGTATCTACAACCACTTGTAGGTCAAATGGGTTAATCATATATATATGAAGGGTGTGAGTTGGATGGAGTATGAACCCACACCTTCCTCAAGTTGGGCTTGGAGGCAAGTATGTAAAGTCAGGGATGTGATGAGGTCTAGATACACAGGAGGAAAATGGTGCTCTGATGATGGGAAGTATACTATCAGAAGTGGATACTACTAGTTATCAGGCAAGCAAACACCGGTGAGCTGGGCTTTTGGAGTGTGGAATCGCTTTAATGTGCCCAAGTGGTCTATTATTGCTTGTTTGGTAAGAAAACAAAGGCTACTCACCTTGGACAGACTTGCAGCATGGGGGATTGTTTCTAATGATAAATGTTACCTGTGTTGTTTACAACAGGAGTCCTGCTCTCATCTATTTTTTGACTGTCATTATAGTTCTCAATGTCTACAGCTAATGGGTGACTAGTTGGGTAAAAGAACAGTTGGGGATCAGTGGCTGTTGCTGCACAAATGGAGGAGACTAACTAAGCTACAAAGGGCTGTGTGTTCTGCTGTCATGAATGGCCTTGTATATGCTGTTTGGTTTCAATGAAACAAATGTAGAATGGAGGCTACTCTAATGGTGCCAAAATTGGTGGTTAAACAAGTGGTATGTTTGATCTTAGCAAGAATCGAGTCTTTGGAGCTTTGTAATTTGAGTTGTAAAGATGAGCATTGGCTTCATGATTTAAAGGAGAGATTGTGAGTAAGTATCCATTGTATGAGTGCTTATAGTAGTGTGTAAAATGGATGTACTTTGGTGATTTGGAAATTAATATATCTTACCTTTTACCAAAAAAAAAAAAAAAAAACGTTAGAGGAAAATAAAGAATCAAAGCCACAAAATCAAAAGCAAAATGTATCTAAATATAAAATTTTAAACATTATGAAAATAAATGATGCATGACTTATAAAATTTTGAAAACTCTAAAATAATAAATTTGATCCACCTTGTATTTATCCCCTCATTAAAAAATAATTATCAAAATTTTCCTCAAAAATAAAACAAAATAAATTAATAGAATAATCAACACATAGATTATACCTTGATAATTATTGTGAGCTTTGTTATTTCCCGATCCAGGCTGAAGCCAAGGCAGTGAAGGAAGCGATTTTATAGGCTATAGGAAGGAACTTTCTACATGTACATTTTCTTTCTGATTGCCTTAATCTGGTAATGCAAATTGCAGGAGTGATGCAAAAGAATCATCAGGTGGCTAGTATTATTGAGGATTTTACGACTCTTTATCCGTCTTTTCATTGTTGTTCCTTTAGTTTTATTCCGAGACGTTTAAATTGTATTGCTCACAAATTAGCCTGTGGGGCTAAGAATTTGTAGAACTTTCTGTTTTACCTTTGTCAAAATAAATAAATAAATAAAAATAAAACAACATTATGGGAGGAAAAAAAAATCAAAGGTACAAAATTAAAAGTCAAATGTGTCTAAATATAAATTTATAAAATTATTGAAATAATTTGTGCATGACTTTGAAAGTTTTGGAATTTCTAAAATAATATAAATGATGCATGATTTTATAAGGTAATAGCTTATATCTTTTGGTTTTCTTTATATTAATTGGTGGACACAAAATAACTAATTCAAAAAAATAAGAATGTAATGAGAAATAAAAGACGATAGATGTAGTTGAAAACTTTGACTCTTTGTATATAACTATTGTAAAATTTTTGTGCTATTACATCTGTTTGATGAATATTTTTTTGTTTCATTTGTATTGTTTCAACTTTGCATTTTATGTTAGTAAGTACATACCAATTAAGTGGTATATTTTTTAGTTTCATCTGTTTGTCGGGCACTCTAAATGTTGTACGTCGTGAATGGTGAAAATGAAAGTCGGAGAAAAAAAACGACCATGTTAAGATAAGAGTTGTTTAACACGGACAATTGATTGCGAGATTGAATGTTGGTCTTCAATGAGGCTATTTTCAAATCCTCAAAATAATTACAGGTAAAAGATGAAAAGACGAGAAAATTGAAAAAACAAAGGTTTGCGAGCGATTGAAAGATGGTGATCAATGCTGGTCTTCAATGATGGCCTTTTCAAGCTCTCAAAACAATAAAGATAAGGATTTGGTGGCGAAAATTAATTGTGAGCAATTGAATATTGGTGGTCAATGGTCGTTTTCAATGATGACCTTTTCAAATTCGCAAAACAATAAAGATGAAGGATTTGGAAGGGTATTTGACCCGGGAGGTCAATGATGACATGGTGCGCAGGAGATGACGTGGCGGGATAAAGAGGAAAAAAGTGCTTATTTTTTTTAGGGTTTTCCATGAAAACACTTATGGGGGATTTTCTTTTAATATATAATATAGATATAGATATAGATATAGATATAGATATAGATATAGATTAGGTTTAGCTTATATTATTCTTCAAGATCGAATCTTTACTCGGAGTTTGCAATTTCAATTCAGGTTTTATTTAATCTCAATCGTTCTTTCTTTTATATCATGTTCATCCTTACTTCATACTTTGTTCTTCTTTTTCCCATGAGCTGCTAATCTCCTAACTAGGGTTTAGGGAGATTTGTGATTTCAATCCCGGAAACATGCGTTAATTGCTTGATTGAATGATTTGTGCTTTATCGATGTCTTCCTACGCGTTTATATTATCAATTGAATCTAGTGACGCCTAAATTGAATTAAACCTTGGTAGTTTTGGTTTAAGATCGAAAGCCTAACCGAAACTAGACTTACGCGTAATTGATAAGTTAGGTTTAGTACGTAGCGCATTGACAAGGCTAAAGTCGTATCTGTAGGGTGCTCATACCCTTCACTAATCAAATATTAGTGTAAATCAAATTACTCTAATTTGATGAGCAAGATCTATGTAGTTACAAATATACTTTGTTACAAGTTTATAGAAATTTATATCTTCCAAAAAGGAATAAAATGGGCACAAAACTAGAACTTCTTTCTAGTTTTGTTTCTTGAGCTATGAAAAGGGATGATCCTCCAAACCCTAGTTTCCAAAATAGGAAACCTCCTTCTTGTTGTACCCAAGAAGTACACCAAATTTATTAGTGATTTTGATCTAGAAATCACTAATAAAAGCTTGATAATATGTGAATATTATTATTACTAACTCTTAGTAATATATAGAAATATAAGTACTAGTTACTTATTATTATGAGAAAGTTTAGAGAGAAAATAGTGGAGAGATGAGAGAAAAATGATGCATGAATCTCCTCCTCTTTCTATGCCTTATGTTTTATATAAAAACAAGCAAAATGAAGTGTACAAGACACTCCATTTTTTCAGCCCACATGCAAGAGAAGAGGGAAGAGTTTTTCTCTTGATAAGAAGAAATGCATGCAATGTAATCATATTGTTTTTACATGCATATCCAAGTTACAAGAGGACAAAACAAATAAAAATAAGAGGAAGCTTCCCCTCTTGCTTTGGATGGTCCATGAGCCCACAAATGGGTCTTATTTGTTTTTCAATATTTGTCCCACAAATAGTTATAATTTATCACTTAATTATCTAATATAATAAAGTGTAAATTAATTAAGCTCTTCCTTAATATACATGTACACTTACACATATATTAAAATTGTACTTTTACTAATCTCATTAGTAAAATATACATAATTAGTGAATTAACGATTAAACACTAATTCCCATCTCCTCTAATAATTTTATCGATATAAAATTAAATCATTCGAGTTCACAACTCGATTTCTCTCTAAATTAATTCACTGACTAACCGTTAGTCGATTTATCAAGTTACTAATTTAATCGTATCTCATACAATTAATTAGCTTAATTATTTAGATGCGTTCTATAGGTGTGACTTAAAGGGATCAATTGATTCTGTAGTCTCACGACAATAACGTCAAACTCTAGTCAGCCAACCGTTATTGATTTACGTTAATCAATTGACAATAATACAGGATTATCCCCATGTATTCCTTAATTGAGATTTATTAAGTAATCGCACTATTGTGGAGGACACTTACTCCAACAGTATCACCTATGTCAAAATAATTCTTACGATACTACTAACTAATAGCTAGCGGTAAGCAGGTATCGAATCCACAGGGAGAGGGTAAAAACTATCAATCTCGCTAAACTCTAGACTATTATCGAGTTTTAAATGGTTGGAGTAAAGCTAACTAAGGTAAAGCTAAACTAAGGTAATAATATGATAAAAGAGAGGGTTTCCAAGCAAGGAGAAAAGTCTAGGGCATCGGGTTCACGAACGCAGAGAACGTAACAAGCAAGGATTGAAGCAACTATTAATCAATCGTGTTATGGGAACGACTAATCCTCTCGGATATTAATCTACCCTAAGGTTCAACTAACGGGCTCTCGCAACTTATTAGTTTACCTTACCAAATTGCAAGCAAGTCTAATCTTAACCAGGCTTTCGATCTTAGGTTTAGATTTCCTAGGTCGATTAACTAACCGCGGCCAACGGTCAATCAAACACAATTAAAGCATGCAATTAGGACTAACAACAATCAAAAGACAAGAGCAATCATCCAAATTCAGTCACGCAATCATACAATCGATTCCCCTAAGCCCTAGATGAGAAATTAGCTACTCATGAATTTAGGGCAAATAAAATCAAAATTGCAATTAAGATTAAACATGATGAACTACAAAATAGTATAGGAGTATTAAAGAGAATTGAATACCAGAAGAATAATTACTTAAAGCTTCGTACTTTTATAGAATTAAAATCACCGTAGTCATTCTTAATAGTTGATGTTGAAGATGAATTAAAGGCTAACTAAGAGAGAGAAGAGAGTATTTCGTAGTTTAGGTCTAACTAATGATAAGGTAAAACTAAAGTTAATGTTTCCTAAATAATATATCATAAAATTACAAATCCCGTAAAAATACGCATCAAGGCCGGCCGCCGGTCCCAGACCGGCTCCAAAGTAAACAGAATTTCGTCCGTAACTCCTGAAAATCGTCCAGAAAGTATTTTGCCAGGTAGCCGGTCGGACGGCCGCCGGTCAAGTCAGACCGGCTCGTAGCCAAAAGTCAACCGAGCCCATCCGTCTTGGGCTCACATCTTCTAACAACTTGGGCCTCTACTAACTTCCTTCAAAATTCGGCCCCTTCGCTCCAGTTCTCGGTTTTCGGTCCCGAGCTTCACGCACCTTACGTCGTCTTTTGGATTTCCGTCGTATTCACTTTTTAGCTCAAATGCCTAGTAAATGTATAAAATCCTGCAAAACACGGAAAAACAACAAAAGCGCCTCTAGGACGTAATGTGAGAACAAAATGGCCCCGTAAGGCGCATTTTGACAATAAAAAGCAGCTTGGGACGGGGGTAAAAGCATATAAAAATAACATCTATCACGCATACGAGAGCCCGCTAAATCAACTTAAGGTTAATATTGACTTGAGAGAGCGTATTTGTGCCCTAATCGACCTTGCACGATTATATTTGATCTTTATTCCTATGAACTTGAGTTCCCGGATTGTAGTCACGATGAACCCGATGCCCTAGTCTTCTCCCTATATCGTCTTATCCTCGTTTTTACTTCTAGTCTTAGTTTAATCTCCTTTTACCCACGTTTTGATCACCCTTTGAAGTAGCCTAGTTTAACTAAGTAAATCGTAACTACACCATTTCTCTGTGGATCTCGACCCTTCTTGCCACTAGCTACCTAGTTAGTTGTTCGTAGGTTTATCTTCGATTGAGGTGATACGACTTAGCCTCGTCAAATTTTGGCGCCGTTGCCGGGAAAATGGTTTAGCTAGTTAGTTTTGCTTAGTTTAGGTTATTTCTTTATCTCTCATGACCCAGTCTTTGATTTCCCTCAATATGATAATGAATCATTTCATGAATATATTGTTAGATTTAATAATTATGTTAATTATATTGCTTCATTTGGTTTTTATTGTCTTGATTGGGAGAAAGTTTACGTCGTTAGTAAAGGCATGAATTATGATTCTCATAATTTAATTAATTACATGAGTAATGGAAAAATTCCGTATATGCCTAATAATGAGATTTGAGAATTTTTTTTGGGATATAACTCGTCAAATTTTTTTATCTGAGATAAAGATTGACTTGAAAAGGATTGCCGCTGAGTTCCAGAAATATTTAGATGATGCACGAGTTGATAATGAGGCTTACGAATATTATAGAGCTCTTCGCACTGATATTTTCCCATCTCAAACTTGTGTGTTGACTAACTCAGACAACCCTTTGTGTGATGATAATTTGTTTGATGATGATGATTGTGAGCCTGTGTATAATTGTGAACCGTCTAATCCACCTTATACTCGGTGTAAGACCCCCATTGAAATAATTGAAGATGTAACTTCTGAAGAAGTATGTAACACTTGTCCACTGAATGATGAGTCAGTTGAGTTTGATTCAATTAGATCCTTGACAAAGGATGCTGATATTGCAGAATTAGAATAGTGCAGGTCAAACAATTTCATGGACTGCTGATATTGCAGAATTAGAAGCTTTGTTATATGCTGATGAACTGAAGGATTCCGCTCCCATGAATATAGAGAGTGTAGTGAAAATCTTCTATAGTGCTGAGGTTCAAAAATCCGAGCATAAACCATTGAACCTTTCTAATAATCTCAATAATTTTTGGAGTAACCTTGTTGATGAGGTTGATAAAAATGATGTTGACCAAGGAGATGACACACATACCTTTCTAAGATCACAAAAGTAGGAAGGTCGAATCATTTGATAATGCTCCAAGAAAATTATTATAGACGGATTAATAAGTCGAGACGATCATTAACCGTGATTGTATGTAAGTGTATTTTATCCTGGTGCTATTTATGCCTTTGTTTAGCACATGCGCATATTTTTAATCGACTTCTAAGAGCTTTAAATGGTTTTGACTTTAACCACTTGCCTGGTGAGATTACAATGAGTTGACTTGAGCCTTTAAAGACGGTCGTGCGAGACCGTAAAAACCAGCGCTTCCGGGAGGCAACCCGTGGGTAATTGTATAAGTCATGTATTCGCGTTTCATAATGAACTAATTTTTGCTTGGTTTTGTCTTTTTTGAGAGTATGTGAAGGAGGGGTACTAATAATTTTACTTGTGTCGTGATGAATGCAGGAGAGGACTTAGCACGGAAAAGCACGAAAGAACACGAACATAAACCGAAAAACAAGTTGGGCCCGGATTCATACAAAATCCGGCTGGATTCTTCTAGAATCCAACCCAGGTCTATCTTCAGCCGGCCCAATAATGTGAGTAAACTTTGACGTTTCGTGGCAGCTGGCCATGCCTCATTCTTTACGATGGTTTGGCCGGGGGGAGCTTGATCGCGATAATGTGAGTAAATTTTGAGTCCTTTTCCCTTATTATTTACATTATTCCCGCCCCTCATTTTATGTATCTTCTTAAATGTTGCTTGTGGTTGTGTTGTTTTCCACATTGAGGACAATGTGTGATTTAGTTTGGGGGGGAGTTGCGTCTTCGCGCATTCTAGTTTAGTTGCATTTTCATTTTTGTGTGCATTTAATAAAAAAAATCCAAAAAAAATAAAAAAAAAATTGAAAAATACAAAAATAATTGCCAGTCGTCGCTTAGAAACCTTTTGCGCGGATTAGCTTTAGTGTCTTTTGAGACACGCTCGTTGTCACTAATTTGAGTTTCTTGATCGTGTTTGATTTTCATTGCCTTGCCTACCCTATCACATTCATCCCTGAGGTGATTTGAGTAGACTAGCTTATAATTTGACATAGGGACATGTGTCGTAGACGGGGCTCATTTCTTAGACTAACCATCCGCTTGACATTGATTAAACTCGTACTAGTGAAATGAAAACTTTAATTTATGTCATTGTTTCAATCTTCTTGAGCTTAAATGATCGAGCATTGCACGAAGAGGTACTTATATTTGGTTACATTATTATTAACTCCACATAGCCAAATGACCTGTTTTTCTACCCTTTAGACGTAGGTCCCTCATTTTGTAGCCCGTCCTAGCCTTCGTAGCTTATTTTCTAGCCTTATTATATTTAGCTACATTCCAGAATTATCCTACCCCGACTGATTAGTTGCATTACGGATCTTGTGTTTTCACGGAGTATTTTGGTTGGGATGGAAGTGGGTTAAGTCTCTGATTTCATTATTTGAGTTGGAATTTAAAGGTTGTTTGTTATGAGAGTATTCACATTACTTATGCGCTTTTCCTTATGCGTTTCAAAGTTATACCCGATCACTTTTCATTTCATTTTATTTACCAAAAAAAAAGGAAAAAGAAAAAAATATCAATCAAAGCAAAAAAAGAAGAAGAGAAAAAAAAACAAAAGAAAAAGAGTGAAGTTGGTTTTGTACATAGTTTGTTCAATAAAAAGATCGGAAATTTGAATTGGGAAGCGATGTTTTGTTATGCTTATGCGGGAGTCGATTGTTATTTATATGCGGTTATGAGGAAGTTTTGTAGGAATGTGTATTTTGATTTTTAATGCAGCTGTTAAGCCGATGACCTCCACATTTCCAAATGTGTTTACCACATTCTTACCCTCTTAACCCGAGCCTAACATTACAACCCTTGAAAACCTCGCTCGATGATTTTGAGACATTATGGGTGATGACATACTTAGTTCGAGTAGTTTTCCTAGCTATCGAGTTAGTGAGATTATTTATAGTCTCAGCATCTTAGTGGATGCATACGGTCGAAAGTCTTTGCATGGAGTTTACGCCATTTTGTTCCACCGTCGTTTATATGTTCAGTTTACTCCGTAACTCTTCAAATTTATTTGACGAGGAAGCGGGTATTGATTTGATTCACTTTTGTATGAGACGACGATGCTTGTGACGATGACTTGCGATTTTATGTGCTCGCTTGTCCATGGGTTATATGCTTATTGTTGGGTAGTTTGCTTGAGGACAAGCAAAGGTTTGGTTTCAGGGAGTTTGATATGTGCATTTTATATAGCTTTTATGCCCTCGGTTTAGTTGCATTTTAGCTTGAAATTGAGTCGAGTTCATATTATTTTACGAGCTAGTTGCTATGTATTGTGGTACTGCTTCATTCTGGTTATATTTTGCAGGTTTGGCGGTCCTGAGCCAAATACCGAGTCAAGTAAAGCAAGCACGAGTGCCGAGACTAAGAGACCAAGGTCGAGTCGATATAGGAGCTCGGGATACGAGTGAATACCTGGAGGATCCGAGCTACAAGCGATGAACGAAGCAAATGAACGAAGTAACTCGCCGCAGGCCTGGGCCGGATTTGTGCTAAATCCGGCCCACCTATGTCGACTATTTGGATCGTTTGTTTTGGGCCCATTGAGTTGAGGCCTATACATATGTATGTACTTAGGCACGAAACACATCTTTTTACACATCTCTTTTTACGTAGTTTTTAGTTGGAGTTTCTACTACTTTTACATACAACTCTAGAATTAGGTTTAGCTTTTATTATTCTTCAAGATCGAATCTTTACTCGGAGTATGCAATTTCAATTCAGGTTTTATTTAATCTCAATCGTTCTTGCTTTTATATCATGTTCATCCTTATTTCATGCTTTGTTCTTCCCTTTCCCATGAGTAGCTAATCTCCTAACTAGGGTTTAGGGAGATTTGTGATTTTAATCCCGGGAAAATGCTTTAATTGCTTGATTGAGTAATCTGTGTTTTATCGATGTCTTCCTACGCGTTTATATTATCAATTGAATCTAGGGACGCCTAAATTGAATTGAACCTTGGTAGTTTTGGTTTAAGATCGGAAGCCTAACCGAAACTAGACTCACGCGTAATTGATAAGTTAGTTTAGTACGTAGCGCATACGAGAGCCCGTTAAATCAACTTAAGGTTAATATTGACTCGAGAGAGCATATTTGTGCCCTAATCGACTTTGCATGATTATATTTGATCTTTATTCTTACGAACTTGAGTTCCCGGATTGTAGTCACGATGAACTCGATGCCCTAGTCTTCTCCCTATATCGTCTTATCCTCGTTTTTATTTCTAGTCTTTGTTTAATCCCCTTTTACCCATGTTTTGATCACTCTTAGAAGTAGCCTAGTTTAACTAAGTAAATCATAACTACACCGTTTCTCTGTGGATCTCGACCCTTCTTGCCACTAGTGATAGGCTTTAGTTGCACTCGCCTAGTCAAAAGTAAACCTGACAAACTCTAAGGTAGCTATGGTAAGTCGGGGTCGAATCCAAAGGTAGATGGTTGCTAATGTAGGTTACTTATGGGTCGGTTCTAGACTCGGTCGGTTCGAGGATTTGTGGTTTGCTATAGCTAGAGCGAAAGGTAAGGGTTTAACTTATGGGAAAAGGTCTAGGAAGTCGGGTTTGGCATGGGAAAAGCTAGGTTAAAGGACGGTAATCGAGATTAGTAGGGAAATACACATGCTAAGGATGTAGCTCGTCCTCTCGGTCTTAAGCTTCCTCTAGGTCTCGATAGCGGGCTCTCGCAACTTACTAACGAGGGTCCTAACGGTTAGTCTCGCGCCTTTCCTCGAACTAGGCTTTTGGTCTTAAGTTCGTGGGTTGTAAAAGCTTGCTAAAACTTGGCCAAAGGTTTAACAAACACAACCAAGCAAGACTACCAAAACACATGTAAAACCCAAACTCAAACAATCATAAAAAACAACCAAACTCAACACCCATGATCCACCCTTCCTCCTAGATAAAGAAACTACTCACACATGGCTAAAACAACGAATAAAACTCGAGAATAAGAGAAATACATGATTAAGAACAATTGAAATTGAAATTGAAATCAAAAGAGAGAAAGAAATACAATACCAATTGCAACACAATTAAAGAGAAGATGATGAAATCAAACAACAAAACCCAAATAGAAATGCAAAGTAGCGTTCTTGTCTCGGGAATTAAAAGTGCCAAAAATATTGAAGGATGAAATTTTAGGTTTTTAAAGGTTTATGATAAAAGAGGGAAAAACTAAGTAAAAACAATGTATCTCGAAAATATGCTCAAACCCCAACATTATAGTCGATTAAAACAAGCATACAAAGAGTCGACACCCGTCCCAAGGGGTCGGGATGGAGTGTCCGGTCGGGACAGTGGTCCTAGACCTACGGGATGGTCATCCCGGAGCTTCCAGCAATTTGGCTTGATTTCTACTTGTTCCAACTTCATTGTTTGTCGTCCCAAGGCATAGGGACGAGACATGGTTCGTCCCAAGGGTTAGGGACAAGGTCTAAAGTGAGGATTTGAGTTTCTTTTTCCGTCCCCAAGTCTCGGAACAACTTTAAATCTCTTCCTTAACTCGTACTCAACCGAAACTAGGAGAAATCAACTCGAAACGACACGTAGCGATCCCGGGAAGCCAAATCTTCAACCCGGCTAGCATCCATCCTCCATAATATTGCAATGTCCTAAAAAATAGACATAAAAAGCACACCAGAGACACGTGGAGGAAAATAGGAAGCTTAAAGCATATAAAAGCACTAAAAACGACAAGAATCGATAGTCAACCGAGGGTATAAAGCATATAGAAATACGACACATCAAACTCCCCTAAACCGAACCGTCGCTTGTGCTCAAGCAACAAAGCGAGAGCAAAACGAAAAGAGAGGACAAAACGAGACAAAAGTACTTCCCCAAACAATCACCTAACCACTAGTAGCTTAGCAAATGACAATCGTTCCCGAAATAACATGGGACATAGGAAATAGCTAGTTAACGGCTGAGAATTACAAGACGGCGTAGAATGAATAGCATGGCTTAGACTTTCGGCTCTCTAGCAATCAAATCACGGACTCCTCGCGGTTTCCACTCAACGCAAATGAAGATCAAGGTGACATAATGTAGTGACACTCACCTACTTGACTCATGGAAGCACGCCCGCAATCTAATGTGGATCAAATCTCGCATTCCCGTACACAATAATGTCACAACAACGAATCAAACATGAGGACTTACATAGGAAAAGGTGTGTGTAGGCCAAAAACAGGTAAGGGTAAGAAGGTGGACATATGATTATGGTAACGTGGAGCTAAAAGCCACCAGAAACCACTAATGATACTCAAGTGCTCGTCCAACCGACAAGGAACCCAACTCTCGTAACAATAAAAGCATCGAAACAGCACATCGATCTCCTCTACACAACATCGCAATACTAGCAATCAAACACAAGTGCTCAATCTCACAACATTAACAACAACTCTTCATTTTTTTGCACAAATCTTTCTTTTGGTTTCTTTGTATTTTGTGACTTTGATTTTGATTTTGTGTTGTTGTGTATCAATTTCAATTTTTTTTGTTTTTTTTTTTTTTTAACAAGAGCACACTTAGTAGTTGCGGAAAACCTCATCAATCGTCAGGGAAACACCAATCCCGACTACTAATCACCAATACTCTCAAGCTCACGACATCAGCAAGTCGTAGCAACGATCAAAACCCAAGGACAAGCATAAGAGTATGCAAAAGCGATAACTAGCTAGGTTAGGGTAGGCTATTTGGCAATGTAGCTAGCAAAATCAAGTAGGTAAAGAGGGTAAAGATCATATATGAGAGGATAAAAACCATATAAGCAATGGTGAAAATCGTAGAAACATCTAAAGCCTCATATGCGTAACAAGTGACAAAATCATGGGGAAAAACGGGATATGGGCCACACTTATGCGCGTTAATGTTACGTACGCCACGAGGAGAACTACTAACAATATAGCACGGGGACCGGGTATAGATGAACCGGCCACTGGAGGCTCAAAACCGTCACAAAAAGAGTAGCTATCGTACGAAAAGTGATAAAATCGTACTCGTCAAAACATGTCATCATTACTACTATGCCAAGACATCCCCGTTAGCGTTTATCCATCAAAATAAAACATGGCAAAGCTAAAAGCAAACTAGGGAAGGGATGTCGGGAAAGATATGCAAGAAAGGTAAAGAAAAGCCCGCGTACAATGGTTCGTGACACGCATTTTTGGAATTTTTTTGAAATTTTCTGATTTTTTTTGGATTTTTGTGATTGTTGTGAAAAAGAAAAGCGAAAAAGAAACAAGAGAAACATCTCCCCCCTAAACCAGACGACACATTGTCCCTAATGTGTCCAACAACACATCAAACCAAGCGAACATCACAACAAATACAGGGAGAAACGAGAAAACAGAAAAAGGAAAAAGCACACTTACAATATATACAAGGATAAACGCCCCCCATACCAGCATCAAACAAGGGGGATCAGCAGCAGGTACTAGAAGTACCACCAATCACGAGTCGCATCAAACACGAACCCGCTACCGTCATCATCCCGACCATCATCATCTTTACCGAAACTCATAGGGTCACCAACACCACGTCCATCAAATTGTTGGCTTGCAGCAAAGCCAACCTCCACCACCGGCACACTATCTTTAATCACATCAGCTCCAGCACTCGACTCACCCCCGTCACCTACAACATAAAAAAACTGATGTCTCATATATTTATATACTAATAGCCCCCGTTTCCGTAGCGATTCTCGGCCATTTGAGTGCTTTTTATTGCATTACGCTTCCTATTTCGCCTCCGCGTGTTTCTATGGTGCTTTTGTGTCTATTTTGTAGGTACACGCTCATTAGACGAGGTTGGATGCTAGCTCGGGTCGTTTCGTGAAGTTTCGTAAAGTTTCGTGATGTTCCGAGTTGGTTTCGTGCCGTTTCGGTTGCATACGAGCCATGTTTTGATGTTTGAAGCCGTCCCGGGATCTTGGGACGGAGTGTGAAGCTCATGTGATCAATATTGACCTCGTCCCTACCCCTTGGAACGACCTAGGCCTCGTCCCTATGCCTTGGGACGACATACAAGTGAAAAGAAATCAACCAAATGAAGTGCCAAAAGTGAGGATTTTTCTAGAGCTCTCGGGATGGCTATCCCGGATGTGTGGGAGCTGTTTTGTGTGTGTCCCGGTCGGGACAGGTGGTCCCGGACCCCTAGGATGACCCTGACTCCTCGTGTTCTTAAAATGACCGACTTATTTGAAGGGGTTTGGCTCCTGATAAGTGTTATTTATATAGATTATATGCCCCCGTTTTAGTCGCATTTAGCTTGCATTTACTCGAGTTCATTGTTGGTTTAGGAGCTATTTGCTTTATATTGCGGTACTGCTGTTCCTCGTTTATATTTTGCAGGTTTTGGCGGTCCTGAGCCGAAACCTGAGTTGAGTGGAGCACTTTGAGGACCGTGACGACAAGACCAAGCTCGAGCGCGTACGGAAGCTCGGGAGTTCAAACAAAAGACCAAGAAAGATCAAAAGGCCACGAATAATAGGAAGCCCAATTGAAGATTTGGGCTTGAGTCAAGAAAAAGCGGCCCGGACTAAGGGGCCGTAGGTCAATGGGCCGTGGCGGCCCGTACTGGCAGATTATTTTAAATCGGGTTTTGTTTTAATTCGTGTTTAATTGTTTGGGAAGTTATATAAATAATACCCTAGGACGAGATTAAGGAGGACATCTTTAGTTTATGTTTTGATTTTTACAGTTTTATTTTCTAGGTTTAGTTTACTGCTTATTTTCTCTCTTCTACAAAACTCTCAAGAACTTAATTAGTTAGTTTCAAGATTGCTCTACTTTGTAACCGTCAGTACTCTGATTTAATCCAGGTTTATTTTAATTACTATTATTCATTCATCATGTCTTATTATTATTGTTATTGTTCTGCCCTAGCCATGAGTAGCTAATTTTCCTATTAGGGTTTAGGGTGATTTGTGAGATTGGTTCAGGAACAAGTTTTAACTGCTTAATTGATTGAACTTGTGCAAGCTGATTTCTTCCTACGCGTTTTTATTATCAATTGAATTTAGGGACGCCTTTATTGAATTGAACTTAGGTTGTTTTAATTTAAGATCGAAAGCCGAATTAAAACTAGACTTACGCGTATTTGATAAGTTGAGTTTAGTAAGTTGCGAGAGCCCGCTAAATTTGCTTAAGGTTAATATTGACTCGAGAGAGCGTATTCTTAAACCTAGTCACTTGCATAGCTTCAATTGATCGTTATTTCCTTTTGAGTTGAGTTCCTAAATTAGTGTCACATTGATCCCGATGCCCTAATCTCCCTTTTATATACTTTTATATCATCTTATTTGCTGTTCTTAGCTTAGTCCTCTTATACACCCATTTTGTTACCCTTGAGATTGACCTAGTTTAGCTAAGCGACCTTATACTTGCACTGTCTCTCTGTGGATTCGACCCTTCTGCCACTAGCTACCCAGTTAGTTGTATTTAGATTTATTTTTGATAGGCGACTACGACTTTAGCCTCATTAGCTCCATATTTCGACATACAATTTTTACAGCATTTTTAGGACACTTTGAACTTCACTTTCATAAAAGCTTAGGGTTTGAATAATTTTATATATTGTACTTTGAATTCCCGATTCGAATACGTTGTTTGATCATCCTATTTGGTTTTTATTGCTCTTGTTCATCATCCTCTCCTTTGAATTTTCTGATTTGGTATTATTGATTCTTCTTTCTTTTGATTTCAATTTCATTTCCTATTGTTTGTGATCATGTTTTCATCCATTGTTCTTGTTTTAGTATTCTTTTGTGTCATGTGTGAGTAGTTCTATACTCTATGAGGAAGGGTGAAGGATGGGTGTTGGTTTTGGTTGTGTTTGATGATCATTTTGAGTTAGGTTTTGTGCTTGCTTTGTTTAGTCTTTTCTTGATTGTGCTTGTTGATTCCTTGATCAAGTTTTAGCAAGTATCTAGCACCCTTGAACTTAAGAACGAAAGCCTAGTTCTAGGAGAGGCGCGAGACTAAACATTAGGACCCTCGATTGTAAGTTGCGAGAGCCCGCATTCGAGACCTAGAGGAAGCTTAAGACCGAGAGGACGAGCTATACCCTTGGCATGTGCGATTCCTTCCTCATCCCGATCATCATCTTTGACCTAGCTTACCCATTGTCTAACCCGACTTCCTAGACTTTCTCCATATAAGTTAAACCCTTACATTTCACTCTAGCTTTAGTAACTTCCAACAATCGAACCAACCGAGCCTAGATACAGTTCATAAGTAACTAACATTTGCAACCATCTCCCTGTGGATTCGACCCCGACTTACCCTTGCTATTCGTTAGAGTTTGTCTGGTCTATTTCTGATTAGGTGACGCGACTTAGCCTATCAAATTTTGGCGCCGTTGCCGGGGAGACGGCTTTTGTTTTTGTTTCGTTGCTTGTTTCTAGTCTTTAGTTTTTGTCTCAAGCAAGGGACCTCAATTCCTTGAGGCCGCTTCTCAAAGTTGCTCTAGTGTTGTGTATGGTCAGGAAAAAGCGTACGTCACAAGCTAGCAAGGACATAGCATTTGATCCTGAACCGGAGCGTACTTTCCTAGCGCGCAAAAGTCTACTTAAGCAACTTGAAGCTCATTCCACCGAGGAAGCTTAAGACCGAGAGGACGAGCTATACCTTTAGCATGTACGATTCCTTACTCATCCCGATCATCATCTTTGACCTAGCTTACCCATTGTCTAACCCGACTTCCTAGACCTTTCTCTTATTGTTAAACCCTTATCCTTTATCTAGCTTTAGTAAACCATCCAATACTCGAACCGACCGAGCCTAGAAACACCTCATAAGTAACCTACAATTGCAACTATCTCCTTGTGGACTCGACCCCGACTTACCCTAACTACCCTTAGGTTTGTCTGGACTATTTTTGATTAGGTGAGTGCGACTTTAGCCTATCAAATTTTGGCGCCGTTGCCACCAAGGAAGCTCACGTAGAACCTGAACCGCCAAGAATCACGGTGAAGCTCTCACACGACTCAAAGCCTACCGCGGCTCAAATTCCAACCGGCAATGCTTTGCCGGCTATTGCGGCCAACAATTTCGAGATCAAGCCGGCTTTCATTAGCTTGATCGAGTGAAGTCAATTTAGGGGAAGCCCCGGTGAGGATCCTAACCTCCACGTTCAAAACTTTTGTGACTATTGCTCAACAATCAAGCAAGCCGGAGTCACACAAGACCAAATCCGAGAAATGCTTTTCCCGTTCTCACTTCGGGATAAGGCCAAGCTATGGCTCATTTCTTTGAACCGCGTAGCTCACGGGGTGACCGATTGGAGTACTCTTGCATTAGCCTTCTACCAAAAATACTTTCCATCGGAGAAGACGGCTATGCTAAGGAGTCAACTAACTGGCTGCCAACGAGGTGATGAATCCTTGTTTGATGCTTGGGAACGGTACAAGGAGTTTCAACGCCAATGTCCCCACCACGGTCTGGATAAGTGGTTTCTCGTCATGCAATTTTACAACGGATTGTACAATGAGTCTCGCCAAGTGCTTGACTCGGCCGCGAATGGGAGGTTCGATAATATAGACGTTGAGGAGGCTTTTGATACGATAGAGGCCATGGCTATCCATGACGCGCAATACAGTAATGCTAGGAATGTTCCTAGGAGTGGAGGTAAGCACGATGTCGATGCGGTGGCATTGCTTACGGCGAAGGTGGATGCAATGACCACTATGATGAGTGAAATGCGAGCGGGTAGTTCCTCACATGCTAGAGGACAAACGGTGGCTGCTATGCACTCTACTTTTGAACCATCTTGTGATTCATGTGGAGCGTCCGGTCACTCATCCTTCGATTGCCGAGGTATGCCCACAAAATCTCATCATGTACATGCTTTACATACTCAAAACAACCCTTATTCCAACTACTACAATGAAGGCTACAAAAATCATCCAAATTTGTCTTATAAGAGTGCCAATGTCTTGAATCCACCACAACAACCACTTCAAAACAGCCCACAAAACTATCCTACTTATAATGCTCCCCGTCTTATCCCTACAACCCACCGGGTTTTGTTAGACCACAATATCAACCACCGGTTGCTCCTACTCCGGTTTCCGATCCTATGGCCGAGATGAGGGCCATGATGCTCCAAATGCAAAAGAATCAAGAGGCCATGATGGCCAAAATGGAGAAGGAGGCTCAAGCTAAGGATGCTACTATTCAATCTTTAGTAGCTCACAACAAGGCCATGGATACTCAATTAGCTCAACTTGCGTCTTCTAGCAACACGAGAGCACCCGGAGCACTCCCGTCTCAACCTAAGACGCCTCATGAGACCGCCAACGCCATCTCCTTAAGAAGTGGAACGAGCTATGATGGGCCACCTATGCCCAAAGTTGATGCACCTCCCGTAAAGGTGAGTAAGGTAACTTCTAACGCTTCCACTAACGATTTAAATGTTGAGATTGATGCTAGTGCAGGTTCTAGTGGTGATGGAGCAGCCGTGGGGCAGCCTTTGATGGCCGAGAATGGTGGGGGCCACGTGGCCAAGAAGGCCGTACAAGGTGATGGTGTACACGTGGAGAAAGAGAAGCCTAAGGATAGGGATGGCAATTTCACCCGAAACCGATTTACATCCGACGCACCCGATACAATTGGATGGACGAAAACCCGTATTTAATGGGTGAAAACCGAGTGATGGATGAATCGGGTGAAGATCCGGGTCGGATTCGGGTGAGGGTCCATCCGATCCGTCACCCGATCTGTCACCCGATCCGTAATTTATCCGGTTTTTAAAATAAATATATAATTATTATTCGTTATTCTAAATAAAATTCCTAAAAAAATAAAAAAATTTCCTAAGGAAATTAATAAAGAATAACTTAAATAAATGAATAAAAAATATTGTATAACACAAAAATATTGTATGACACAAACACAAAATACATGATATACAAATTAAATAAAAATAAATTCCACTACTAGTCTACTGCTAACTACTCCAAATCTCCAATACAAACAAAATACGAAAACATTGTACCAAAAAACAAAATACATAAACAACCTACTCCCACAAAGTTCTACGCCCAATTCTACCTTTCCCAAAAAACAAACCCTAATTTTCAGATCTACACTTTTCTTACTCACCAAAACTCAATTTATTCTTGCTCATTATAATTTGTTCTTTTGATTTCATCTATCATATCTATTTTATCAGATATAACTTTCATCTTAATTTTATTTTCGTCGTTTTATTTTTCTGTTTTAAGCTTGATTTTGGTGACATTTTTGCTTGTTATTTGGTTTTCATTTTGTTTATTGAATCATTAATTTAATTAGGTTTCAGTTAAGTATTTTTTATCAAGTATTTTTAATTTTTTTTCATTGATACTGTTTATAGTTGTTGTGTGTTTTATTATTGATTTTAACTTTCAGTTTTGTGATTTTTTTTATATTCATCTTTTGTTTATGATTGATTTTGACTATATATATTGTGTAATATTTTGACTTGTGTTGAATTTTGTTGATTTACATTCAATTTATGATAATGTTAATGTGTAAATTCTTTATCAGTAGGTTTGAATATGAGTAAAGACATTGAGGAATCGACTTCTTTTAAATTTCCTCCGACACCAGACACCACTCAATCTCATTCGTCTACCTTTTCTCCTGCCCTCAACTTAAATCCTCCATCTACTGATTCTCCAACTCCATCTAAACAGTCTCATGACATACCTACTCAACAACATGAAACCATCCCCCCTTTGTCCCAAGAACCCGGAAATGACTCTCCGCCTCGTCCACCTAAACAACGAGCAAACACATCCATGGTTTGGGATCACTTTGAGAAGACTAATGTTAATGGTGTTGCAAAGGCTAAATGCATTCATTGTGGTCAATTGATGTCGGGTAACACTAAGAATGGTACTTCTCATCTTAAGGATCATATCACTCGTAGGTGCCCGAGGAAGCATTTCCAAGTTGATATTCATCGAAAACTTCTAAGCACAAACCGTAAGGCTGATGGTTCAGTTAGGGTGGAGAATAATAACTTTAGCCAAGAGAACTCAAGAAAAGAATTAACTACTATGGTCATATTGCATGAATACCCTCTTTCTATAGTTGATCATATTGGATTTAGGAGGTTTGTAAGTAGCTTAAATCCCAACTTTAAGATTATAAGTCGAAATACTTTGAGGTCTGACATAATGAAGATGTTTACGGCTGAAAAAATGATCTTAAAGAAGGGGTTAGAGGATAATATATCGAGAATTGCCATTACTACCGACATGTGGACTGCCTCAAATCAGAAAAGAGGTTATATGGCTGTCACGGCTCATTTTATTGATGATTGCTGGAATTTACACAATCAAACACTAAGGTAAATTTGTTTTGTTGTTTATATTTTATATTTTAGTTAACTTGGTGTAAGTATCATGTTTTGATAAATATTTTTTTGTTTGGTTTGTTTGATTTTTGTACAGGTTCGCTTATGTGCCTTGTCCACATACCAAGGAGACTCTAGCTCAAGTTTTGTTAGACACTTTAAACGCATACAACATGGCCGAGAAGGTATCTTCTGTCGTAGTTGATAATTGCACTACAAATGACGCTATGATGGATTTTTTAAAACCCAAACTCGATTTTGGAGGATGCTGATGTTGGAGATGCAAGCAGTGGTGGCAGTGAAGTTGTTGATATCGAATCCGTATGTTACGTTTCATTCATTTTTTTCACGTTGGGGTAATTATCAGATATGTAATATACAGATTACTAATTTTCGTTTTGCTCATTGTAGGACGAAGACGGAGACGTCGACATGGATATTTGAGAAATGGCAGTTGTTGTTCTTGCTCCTAGTAGTCATTTCATTATCTTCCTCAGTTGTTGATGTTGGTTTTTTAGCTACTGGAACAATGTGTTGTTCATGTGGGCTTGTAATAGATGCTACTGTTTTGCTTTACCGTTCGGTAGTCGCTTTCCACGTTTTAATTTAATATGTAAAATGGCCAAGTTACGTTTGTAGTAAGTAAATGTATGGTGGATTGTCGAACGAATTTTATTAAAAGTGAGCATATTTTGTATTTTTTTCCGTACAATTAAAAAATTTGGCTCACCCGATTAATCACCCGATCCATCCGTTCACCCGCGGATAACGGATGGATTGGATTCGGGTGAGTGTTAACCGGGTGGTGGATGGATGCGGGTGGGGTGGATGGAACCGGGTGACGGATGCGGGTGGCACCTCATCCGATCCGCATCCGATCCATTGCCATTCCTACCTAAGGAGCAGGAGCCACCGATCAAAATCCGATTGCCATTCCCGAGCCGAGTGGTAAAGCCTAAACTTGATGCTCAATTTGGTAAGTTTATGGAGGTTGTCAAGGACCTCAAGGTAATGGTTCCTTTCACTGATTTAGTCACTCAAATTCCCGCCTATGCTATGTTTTTAAAAGACATCCTCACCCGTAAACGATCTTTTAATGAGGTTGAGACTGTGGCTTTCACTGCTGAATGTAGCGCGCTTTTACAAAACTAGTCTCCTAAACTAAAAGATCCGGGTAGCTTCTCGATTCCTTGCACCGTTGGTACTGTTTCTATTGATAATGCCTTATGTGATTTAGGTGCAAGTGTGAGCGTCATGCCGTATTCGGTGTGCGAGAAGCTGAACATGGGGCCTTTAAAGGTTACGAGTATCACTCTCCAGATGGCGGATCGTTCTGTAAGGCGTCCGTTGGGCGTTCTAGAGGACGTCCCCGTCCGTGTTGGTAAGTTTTTCATCCCTGTCGATTTCATAGTTCTTGACATGGCTGAGGACTCCCAAATTCCTATTATTTTGGGTCGACCCTTCCTGCACACTGCTGGTGCTATAATTGATGTCAAGAACGGAAAGTTGACATTGGATGTAGAAGGTGATACTATAACCTTTAACTTGTCTAGTGCCTTAAAGCGCCCCATGTTCGAGGAGTCTGTCTACTCTATTGACGTTATCGATGAGTGTATTGCGGAGAACTTACCTAGAGTCCTCGAGAGAGATCCTCTTGAGGTTGTGCTTTGTTGTCATAGTGTTGTTGCAGGTGAGCTTGGAGGGATGGATGCGGGTAGAGATGTTGTTAAGGACGCATTGAGCGAGGATGGAGTTGGCTTTGCTGCAAGCCAACCAATTGGACACGTTGATGATGAAGGCCGAGTGGATGACGACGATGGACTTGACGATGAAGACGATGATGGAAGCGGGTTCGTGTACGACGCGACCCACGGATGGTGGTACTTCTAGTACCCTATGCTGAGCCCCCCGTTTGAAGCCGGTTTGGGGGGGGCGTTTATCATTGTAAATATCTAGTATGTACACTTTTCTTTTGGACTCGCTTTTATTGTTTTCCCCCTTTATTTTGAGGTTTCCGTGTTGATGTGCTTTTGGACACATTGGGGACAATGTGTTGTTTGGTTTGGGGGGAGGAACGCTTTGCTTTCCGCTTTTTCATTTTTGCATTTTTGCGTTTTCTTTTTCGTTTTTTATTTTCCAAAAAAATCCAAACAACCCAAAAAAAACAGAAAATTTCACGAAATTCCAAAAATAAGTATCCCGACCGTTGTTGCGAGCTTGTTTTTACCTTTTTCTTTCCCGACATCCCTTCCCTTGTATGCTTTGAGCTTTGGCATGACTTTATATTGTTGGATTAGCGCAACGGGGATGTGTAGACATAGTGGACGATGGCATGCTTTTACTTTTTGGCTTTATCATTTGCGGACTATAGCTACTCTTTTCGTGAGGTTTTTAGCCTCCAGTGGCCGGTTCATCTATCCCGGTCCCCGTGCTTATATTGTGAGTAGTTCTCCTCGTGGGGTACGTAACATTAACACGCATAAGTGTGGCCCCTATCCCGTTTTTCCCCGCGATTTTGTCACATGTTTTGCATATGAGGCTTTAGTTGATTTCTTGTTATTCACCTTGTTCTTACATTGTCTTTTTCCTCTCACATATGATCCTTTACCCTTATCCACATGAGTTCGCTAGCTACATTGTCAAATAGCCTACCCTAGCCTAGCTAGTTACCGCTTTTGCTTACTCGTGTGCTCGTTCTAAGGGTTGTGATCATTGCTACGACTTGCTGATGTCGTTTGCTTGGAGAGTGTTGGTGAATATGTGTCGGGATTGCTGTTTTCCCGACCTTTTATGAGGTATTTCCGCAACTTGTGAGTGTGCTCTTAGCTCAAGAAAAACAAAACAAAACAAAAATCTGAAAAAACAAACACAACACAAAAATATGAAGAAAAGAAAAAAAAATGTGTGTACAAAATGAAAAGTTGTTGTTGTTGTTATATGAGTGAGCACTTGTAATTGATTACTTTGTTGCGATGATGTGTAGAGGAGACCGATTTGCTGCTTTCGGTCCGTTCTTCATGAGAGTTGGGTTCCGTTTTGGTTGGGCGAGCACTTGAGTAGTACTAGTGGTTTCTAGTGGCTTAGCTCCACGGTTCCATAACTATTTGTCCACCTTCCTACCCTTACCTCTCTTTGGCCTTTACACACCTCCTTTCCTATGTAAGCCCTCATGTTTGTATCGTTTTTGTGATATTATTTGTGTACGGGAATGCGAGATTTGGTCATCATTCGATTGCGGGCGTGCTTTCACAAGTCGAGTAGGTGAGTGTCATCACATATATTACCTTGTTCATCATTTGTGCTAGAGTGGAAACCACGAGAGGTCCGTGATTTGATTGCTAGAGAGCCAAAGTTTAAGCCATGCTATTCATTCTACGCCGTCTTGTAATTCTCAGCCGTTAGCTAGCTATTTCCATACGTCCCATGCTGTTTCGGGAACGATTGCCATTTGCTAGAGCTACTTGTGGTTTGGTGATTGTTAGGGGAAGTTTTCTTTTTCTCGCTTTATTCTCTATTTTATGTCACGCTTGGTTGCTTGAGGAAAAGCAACGGTTCGGTTTGGGGGAGTTTGATGTCTCATATATTGATATACAAATAGCCCCCGTTTCCGTAGCGATTCTCGGCCATTTGAGTGCTTTTATTGCATTACGCTTCCTATTTCGCCTCCGCGTGTTTCTGTGGTGCTTTTGTGTCTATTTTGTAGGTACATGCTCATTATAGGAGGTTGGATGCTCGCTCGGGTCGTTTCGTGAAGTTTCGTAAAGTTTCGTAAAGTTTCGTGATGTTTCGAGTTGGTTTCGTGCCGTTTCGGTTGCATACGAGCCATGTTTTGATGTTTGAAGCCGTCCCGGGACCTTGGGACGGAGTGTGAAGCTCATGTGATCAATATTGACCTCGTCCCTACCCCTTGGGACGACCTAGGCCTCGTCCCTATGCCTTGGGACGAGATACAAGTGAAAAGAAATCAACCAAATGAAGTGCCAAAAGAGAGGATTTTTCTAAAGCTCTCGGGATGGTTGTCCCGGATGTGTGGGAGCTGTTTTCTGTGTGTCCTGGTCGGGACAGGTGGTCCCGGTCGGGACAGGTGGTCCCGGACCCGTGGGACGACCCTGACTCCTCGTGTTCTTAAAATGATCGACTTATTTGAAGGGGTTTGGCTCCATATTTCGACATACAATTTTTACAGCATTTTTAGGACACTTTGAACTTCACTTTCATAAAAGCTTAGGGTTTGAATAATTTTATATATTGTACTTTGAATTCCCGACTCGAATACGTTGTTTGATCATCCTATTTGGTTTTTGTTGCTCTTGTTCATCATCCTCTCCTTTGAATTTTCTGATTTGGTATTGTTGATTCTTCTCTCTTTTGATTTCAATTTCATTTCCTATTGTTTGTGATCATGTTTTCATCCATTGTTCTTGCTTTAGTATTCGTTTTTGTCATGTGTGAGTAGTTCTATACTCTAGGAGGAAGGGTGAAGGATGGGTGTTGGTTTTGGTTGTGTTTGATGATCATTTTGAGTTAGGTTTTGTGCTTGCTTTGTTTAGTCTTTGGTTGATTCTGCTTGTTGATTCCTTGATCAAGTTTTAGCAAGTATCTAGCACCCTTGAACTTAAGAACGAAAGCCTAGTTCTAGGAGAGGTGCGAGACTAAACATTAGGACCCTCGATTGTAAGTTGCGAGAGCCCGCATTCGAGAGCTAGAGGAAGCTTAAGACCGAGAGGACGAGCTATACCCTTGGCATGTGCGATTCCTTCCTCATCCCGATCATCATCTTTGACCTAGCTTACCCATTGTCTAACCCGACTTCCTAGACTTTCTCCATATAAGTTAAACCCTTACATTTCACTCTAGCTATAGTAACTTCCAACAATCGAACCGACCGAGCCTAGAAACGCTTCATAAGTAACTCACATTTGCAACCATCTCCCTGTGGATTCGACCCCGACTTACCCTTGCTATTCGTTAGAGTTTGTCTGGTCTATTTTTGATTAGGTAACGCGACTTAGCCTATCAACAGCCAAGCACCACCTCGAGAGGGTCTCTAGGAAGGACCTTCGGTAAGTTTTCCTCAACACATGCATCGATAACAGAAATAGAAAAAACAGACTCCTCTAACATGGGCCGTTTAAGAGCATTCGATAAATTGAAAGTTATTGTATCACCTCCAATATCCAATGTCAACGTTACTTGTTTAACAAGTTTCGTCCCGGGTTACTATTCATCGTCTTTTATTTTGGGGCGTTACTTGTTTAACAAGTTTCGTCCCTAAATATATAATTAGTAACTTAATAGTTATATTTTTTCTTTTAAATGTTAATTCTTATTACTTAGTTTATCTTAATTCTTATCTTTAATAATTTAAATAACTTTAAGTAATTCATTTACTTTATTTTAAGTGTAAATATTTTATTTGATTAAGTGAGGTGATTTAGTTAATGTAACTAGATTTTTCTAACTATTAGTTTCTTTTTAATTTCTATACTTAGCTTTTTCTACCAAAAGTCTAGATATTTTCCTAAGTGTAAAATTTAATTTTTAGTTACTAAGTATAATTCTAGTTCCAAAGTTGTTAAGTTCGTTTTGCATTTCGTGATAAATAACAATATTTTAAAAGTGGAACTCAGTTATATTTAGTCGTATACTTAACTAAATTTAGCGGAATCCATTTTTAGTAATATTGTCGCGGTTTGTTCATTTAGTCCGTATTGTCCAAGTCCAGTAGTCCAAATTTATGAAAAGGTAGTAACACTCGATTTTATTCATTTTAATATATCGCTAATTCTATTTTTATCGGTTTCGTCAATTCTTTTTATTATCAATCCGTTTTACAATTAAATTTAATCCTATCAACTATACAAATTTAGTGACTTAGTGATAAATTCATTTTGATCAACTTATATCCATTTTAATACTAAATGTCGTGTAGGTTATTATATTTATTAAAATTCATTTATTTCATTTAACTTTTAATTCTATCTTATTAACCAACTAATTAAATTATTTTAGAGATCAACTAAAAGTGATAAAAATTATTTTGACCCTAAAAATGGCCTAAATGCCGTGGCAAAGTAAGATGGTGATTTATTTTCGTTTTTCGATTTTTATCGGTGTAACAACCTGGTTTTTCGTCGACTTTAATTACTAAGGCGGAAATTAATTAAGTCTTAAACCAGCGTTATTAATTATACATAAAACCCAAAATGTTACATCATCGTTCAAGAGTTGAATAAAACAACTCTAAATACGGAAATTTAAAAGAGTAGCGTTGTATATATTACATCTCTCTCTCGAAAACAAACTAAGGCAAAGCAATAAATATAAGCTGGTCCTGTCCCAAAATCCAAGCATCCGGTCCACGCTTTTCCTGCACAATAAACTGTTGGGGGGATGCCCGCTGAGCGGACAGTGACTAGCTATGCTCATACTTACCCTCGATTTCAATTACTTTGGTTTATTACTATCGCTTTATAACTATAACATTATGATAAAAACGTAAACATGCTTATTACATATAGCATATAAAGACATATAAGTCATAATAAGCATGCGGTTTAAAGCGATAAATCATATAAGCATGATATTCAGTTATGAAAGCAAATAACAGATAATATCATAGCAAAAGTGTCACAACATAACAACAGGATTACAAAGCGATATCAGATCGCATACATACATATCGTATCATACTCATCATGCAGACTCGATTCACTTCAGAAATTTGTGGTCTTTAGTTTTCAAAGATGGTACACACTCATTCTCGTTTAATCAAACAACACACAACACATACTGCTTACGAGCCTGACCACTGAGTAGGCCTTTGTACTCTGATCGATTGCATCTCACTTCCATAGTGCAGAGACTTACTCGACTCGTAAACCACGCCGAATACTATAATACTTGCATCTCATCTTCTAGTGTTCGAAATGATTCGAACTTCAGATACAATCTCGTCAAGTGATCTGTACATGTGGTAAGAACGAATGCAAGTGTCGCGCCCACTAAGAACGAAACACGGCAACGAGACAGAACCGCATATCCAGCCCAAATCCATAAAGCTGATATATGACCCAAATCCATAAAGTCATATAAGACGCAAATCCATAACGCCGATAATAAACCCAAATCCATAAGGTCGCGGGTGCCCTGATACCCCTAGCGAAATAAGGTGAATTACACCCAAGTCTAATATGCATATATGAGTATCCTCGATAAGAGTAGGCTATGCTATTCATAGAGCACCTTACCTCTGGATAAAACGACTATTTCCTAAGGACCGAATCAATAAAGATTTGGCATATTCATTATCTTGTACGGCAATGGCGACCGCTACAAGACTATCTTAACCCCACTTCACTCACGATTGACGTTCCTTTATCTGAGGCCCAAGCTTGACCTTTTATTTACATTATTCAATATTCATTATTTATTTGATATTTACATATCACATGTTACTAGACTCTCCTAGTCTCATCGTCAAACGTTTAAATATTTGTATTCAGTTTCATATGATCACATAACATATTCGTTTATTATTTGATGTGTTGTTAATTATTAACATTTTTAAGTTTCTATAATGATATGTTTATTAGTATATTCAATTTTATTTAAGTGTTTTTCAAAACACTTTAAGTCATTTACTTATTCATTTTAAATTTTTTATACTTAGTAAAATTTTCAATTATTTTCAATATTTCACTATTCACTATTCACTATTCAAGATTGTTTGATAATATCTAGATATTTAAAAATATCTAAAAATATCTAAAAATATCTAAAAATATCTAAAATATCTAAAAATATCTAAAATATCTAAAATATCTAAAATATCTAAAATATCTAAAATAGTAACTTAATTACTAAGTTTAAAATCTAGTTTTAAAAACGTTAAGTTCGTTTTGTAAAAAGTGATAAAGATATTTATTTTAAAAAAAATACGACTTAGTTAAATTTAGTCATCTACATACTAATTTTAACGATTTTCGTTTTTAATAAATATAGTATCGTGGATGGTTCATTTTAGTCCGTATGTCCAAGTCCAACAAATTGAGAATAGAAAGGCGAATAACACGATTTAATTCATTTTTATAACGGTTACTCATTTTATCGGTTTATTATATTTCATTTATAACTAAAACGATTTATACAATAATTCAATTCTACTAACTATTAAACTTTAGTGACTTAGTGATAATTTCATTTTGATCAAATTTAGTCAATTTAAATAGAAATGTCGTGTGGTTTACATATATGTCAAAATTGATTTATTTCTTTTAATTTCTTAATTCTAACTTATTAACTAATAATTAAATTATTTTAACAATAAACTAAAAAGTGATAAAACAATTTTTAGACTAAAATTAGGCCTAATGCCGTGAGTATGTATGCATTTGTCCCAAAGTTCGTTTTTCTATTTTTATCGGTTTTTAGCTTAAAGTCTTTATATTTAAATTATTCTAATTATACTAAAATGATTTTAACTAAAATGAAACTTAACTATAAATTTCATTAGACTAAAATTTAAGTTAAAATATAAAGTGAAATTTTCTAAATGATTTTCTAAAAGTTTAAGTTTGATTTATGTAGTAGTAATAACATAATATAAAACAATAACTAAACATAAACACAAATTATAAACAAACATAATATAAAACATAATCAAAGTGAACAATAATGATGAACATCAACATGATGAATTTAAGAACACTCATGAAGATCATAATAAAGCTCAAGAACACTAATTTTGATTTTAACAACTTATAATTTATTTTCCTAATTTAATTTTTTTCACAAGAATACCTCTATTTTAACTAACTTAACACTACATATTATTTACAAAAATTAAAAGTGAAAATTACATAAAAAATTAGGGAAATGTCGTGTGACATATATATGAACATACAATTTTTATTTTTCATTTTTAATCACTTTAAACTCATTGTTAATATTTCACATAATTTTTATATATAATTACTACTCAAATAAAACATAACTAAACATAAAAATCATATGAACAATAATTAAAATGCTCAAAAATAAATTAACTACACATATGAACATATTACTACATACAATTACACTAGTAAACTATTTACTTAGTTATTATCATTTATTATCATCACATAAACACATAAGTGATGTTTAACATATTTTCACATGAACATCATACTCATAAAATTACAATAACAAAACAAATTAATTTACAAGGAGGCTAATATGAGATATAGTTAGTCACCTAGATCGGCAAGCTTATTGGTTATCCGGATCGACTATGTTATCCAAGTCCAAAGCTTCACCCAAATACCCGTCTTCACCTTCAAAAACCCGTAACAAAGTGAGCTCCAAATACCCAAGAACAAGCTTAGAACACTAGTGAACTATTAGAGTAATATTTAGGATTTTAATTAAGGAGTTTTTAGGAGAAAAATGAAAGAAAAACAAAGAGAGAAAATGGGGAGAGTAGCTCGGCAATATGGAGAGCCAAATGAGAGTGTTTTAGACTTAGAAAATAAATGAGGAAGGTGTTAGGAAGTTTAGTTAAATAATGAATTAGATATGTTTAGGTTTTATGAAAATAAAGTTTAAATAAAACTAATTAGGAAACATAAGGAATCAAAGTGGTTATACTTGAGTTTATTTGAGTCAAAATTATTATTGATGCTAGTAATGTTCCCTTGATTTTTTTGAAAAAAATGTTTTTCACGAAATGACACCGGGTTTTAAAAGTCGGGTGTCAAAAGCGATAAAAGTCAAAGCGTGCGTGTTTGACTATTTTTTTGAAATATTTCTACTTTTGAATTCTAAGACTAAAATATTTTATTTACTACTCGAGAAAATATTTAAAAGTGACGGAAATGAAAATGGTAATATTAAAGTAGTAGTATCGTATTTTGTATGTATGTATTATTATTAAGTATAAACTTTAAATATAAATACAAAAACAAAAACAATGATGACTAATTAGATGTATAAGAAAAATTGAATTTGTGTAAGTAAAAATGGAAGAGGATAGTCTTTGACTAAGGAAAGTCAAAAGTCAATTTTTCGGGCTCGATTCTCATTTCTCGAAATTTTCGATTTGCGCGATCGCGAAAGGTCTCGAAATAAAAGATATGATCTTAAAATAGTGTTTTGAAATAAAATCGGAAATAAAAATAAAAATAATTTTCGAAAGGTACTAAAAACAAATATCGGATCTTAATCCTCGAAATTTTCAATAAAAATTTCCTAGGTCGAAATACTTATTTTTTTCGTTGAACGTTATAGATTTAAAGAATTATATTCAAACGTCAAAAATTTAATTGATTTAAAATAGGTGTGACTTCAAATTTAGACAATTTAGAAAAAAGCTAGTTTAATGAAAATGAAATAGTAATTAGATATTTAGATTAAATGATTTAATAATAAAAATCAAAATGATTACTTTTTTAATAAAAATTTTGATGTTAAGTTTACTTTTTAAAATAAAAAGAAAGTGGAAGAGGATAAGATGCTTGACTTTGATTTGCGTGTTTGAAATCGTTGACTTGAATTTCAAAGACGGGAAAAATATAAGTGTCCATTTTTATTTTGAAAACGAAAGATGTTTGAAATTGAATTTTATGAATAAAAGGTTTTACATTTATTTTTGTGAATAGTAAACATAACTTAACATTTTTGAAATTTGAAAGGCGATATTAATTTTGTGTTGATTTTTATAAAATTTTGAAATGTGTTTCTTTTTCAATTCTAAAAATAATACAAAAATTTTATTTTTCAAAGTTTATAAATTTGTACTTAAGAAAATTTAGTATTATTTGGCGAAAAAAATTCAGACGCATTTTTATTATAAGGAAAAAGAATGAATTTAATTTAAGGAATTAAATTCTTTTATCAAATTGTGTTAAAATAACACGGGGTGTTACAAACCTACCCCCTTAAGAAAAGGTTCGTCCCGAAACTTGAATAGAGTGGATAACTGCTCGCAGTTAGACAAGGCAATTAGAGAGGATAACAAGTTTTAACAAGTTTTGATAATGATATTTTATTTTGCTAGAATAAGACTTTCAAAAAATTTAAATTTCTGAATTATTATAAAGGTGTTTGGTAGAGTGGGAAGATTGAAGATTATAATCGTTTTATATTTCTAAATGGGATATTTTGAATTAATATAGAAATGTTGCTAGATTATTATTTTCCAAAATCGACCTCAAAGGGACTTTCAAAAAGGTGGGGCCTAGAAGTTTTGTACGTAATTAATTTAAATAAAAATTATAAGGGTTTTAAAATAAAAGAAAATTCATTTGAATTTAGAAATAGATATAAATATTAAAGTAGGTTGAAAATAAAGATTTTAAATAATTTTAATCAATGATTTTAAATCATCATATTTTGTCCTACCCCCTTAAGAAAATTTTAAACATATTTATCAAGTTCAAAAGAAAAGCTAAAGATTCATTTTAAAGGTTGAGAATTTGGGAATCGTATTGATAAGTTCAAAAATTTGAAAATAATCAAATTCAAAAGTATATAAGGTAAATAATATACGATTTGAAACAAAATAATTTCAAAGATATTCAAAGTTACGAAATAAAATTTTAAGGATTAATTGAATAAGATTTAAAGATATTTTCAAAGGGAAACATGAAAGTTATTTTTTTTTGAAGATAATTAGGAATTGTAAATTTACAAAGATTTACAAATTTTGAAAGAAATACTATGTTTAAGAGATTGAAAAATGATAAGGTTCGAAGGTTTTCAGAATAAATTTAAAGGAGTTTATGAAATTGAAAAGTACAAGTGAAATCATTATACGTGATTAAGGAATAGGATTTAAAGTTCATTTTAAGAAGTAGTTATTAGGAATTATAGGTTTAGGAAATTAGAGAGTTAGAAGAAAAAGTTAAAGAGGTTAAATTTTTAAAAGAGAACGAAATAAAAGTTTTAGTTAAAGAGGATAATTAGATGAAGTTGTAAAAATCTTTCTGCGACAGGAATCTTCAAGATCTTGAACGTCTTATCAGTTATAAGGTCCTTGATGCGTCCATTTGCTGCGCTTGAGATCTTGTCGTCATGTATTTGATTAATGGCTTCGATCTTCGAGAATTAAATTTATTACTTAGATTTTATATCCGAGGATAGTTGTTAGTTTTAGTTAGTCACATCAGCAAGTAGCAAGCATACGATAGTTAGTGTATTTTATTTTGAGGGAAGTAGTTCGTTATTTAAAAGTCCTCAGCCTATGGTCGGTCCTTAAGGTTTCTACCCATCCTCACACTTTAAAGCGATTTCAAGTTATTATTTAAGTGATCTAATAAAAGAAAAATCTAATTTATTATTTGATCCTAGTAGTCTATGCCTGACATACGATATGAATGTCCGGCCCAGGTGTCTCTCGATAGATGAAATAACTATTAAGTTACTCACGGTCGCAAGACAGCTCTGATACCGACTGTAACAACCTGGTTTTTCGTCGACTTGAATTACTAAGACGGAAATTAATTAAGTCTTAAACCAGCGTTATTAATTATACATAAAACCCAAAATGTTACATCATCGTTCAAGAGTTGAATAAAACAACTCTAAATACGGAAATTTAAAAGAGTAGCGTTGTATATATTACATCTCTCTCTCGAAAACAAACTAAGGCAAAGCAATAAATATAAGCTGGTCCTGTCCCAAAATCCAAGCATCCGGTCCACGCTTTTCCTGCACAATAAACTGTTGGGGGGATGCCCGCTGAGCGGACAGTGACTAGCTATGCTCATACTTACCCTCGATTTCAATTACTTTGGTTTATTACTATCGCTTTATAACTATAACATTATGATAAAAACGTAAACATGCTTATTACATATAGCATATAAAGACATATAAGTCATAATAAGCATGCGGTTTAAAGCGATAAATCATATAAGCATGATATTCAGTTATGAAAGCAAATAACAGATAATATCATAGCAAAAGTGTCACAACATAACAACAGGATTACAAAGCGATATCAGATCGCATACATACATATCGTATCATACTCATCATGCAGACTCGATTCACTTCAGAAATTTGTGGTCTTTAGTTTTCAAAGATGGTACACACTCATTCTCGTTTAATCAAACAACACACAACACATACTGCTTACGAGCCTGACCACTGAGTAGGCCTTTGTACTCTGATCGATTGCATCTCACTTCCATAGTGCAGAGACTTACTCGACTCGTAAACCACGCCGAATACTATAATACTTGCATCTCATCTTCTAGTGTTCGAAATGATTCGAACTTCAGATACAATCTCGTCAAGTGATCTGTACATGTGGTAAGAACGAATGCAAGTGTCGCGCCCACTAAGAACGAAACACTGAACGAGACGAACCGCATATCCAAATTTAAATCCACAAGGCGATATATGACCCAAATCCATAAAGTCATATAAGACGCAAATCCATACTTGATAATAAACCCAAATCCATAAGGTCATGGTGCCCTGATACCCCTAGCGAAATAAGGTGAATTAAACCCAAGTCTAATATGCATATATGAGTATCCTCGATAAGAGTAGGCTATGCTATTCATAGAGCACCTTACCTCTGGATAAAACGACTATTTCCTAAGGACCGAATCAATAAAGATTTGGCATATTCATTATCTTGTACGGCAATGGCGACCGCTACAAGACTATCTTAACCCCACTTCACTCACGATTGACGTTCCTTTATCTGAGGCCCAAGCTTGACCTTTTATTTACATTATTCAATATTCATTATTTATTTGATATTTACATATCACATGTTACTAGACTCTCCTAGTCTCATCGTCAAACGTTTAAATATTTGTATTCAGTTTCATATGATCACATAACATATTCGTTTATTATTTGATGTGTTGTTAATTATTAACATTTTTAAGTTTCTATAATGATATGTTTATTAGTATATCCAATTTTATTTAAGTGTTTTTCAAAACACTTTAAGTCATTTACTTATTCATTTTAAATTTTTTATACTTAGTAAAATTTTCAATTATTTTCAATATTTCACTATTCACTATTCACTATTCAAGATTGTTTGATAATATCTAGATATTTAAAAATATTTAAAAATATCTAAAAATATCTAAAATATCTAAAAATATCTAAAATATCTAAAATATCTAAAATATCTAAAATAGTAACTTAATTACTAAGTTTAAAATCTAGTTTTAAAAACGTTAAGTTCGTTTTGTAAAAAGTGATAAAGATATTTATTTTAAAAAAAATACGACTTAGTTAAATTTAGTCATCTACATACTAATTTTAACGATTTTCGTTTTTAATAAATATAGTATCGTGGATGGTTCATTTTAGTCCGTATGTCCAAGTCCAACAGTCCAGAATAGCAAAGGCAGTAACACACGATTTAATTCATTTTTATAACGGTTACTCATTTTATCGGTTTATTATATTTCATTTATAACTAAAACGATTTATACAATAATTCAATTCTACTAACTATTAAACTTTAGTGACTTAGTGATAATTTCATTTTGATCAAATTTAGTCAATTTAAATAGAAATGTCGTGTGGTTTACATATATGTCAAAATTGATTTATTTCTTTTAATTTCTTAATTCTAACTTATTAACTAATAATTAAATTATTTTAACAATAAACTAAAAAGTGATAAAACAATTTTTAGACTAAAATTAGGCCTAATGCCGTGAGTATGTATGCATTTGTCCCAAAGTTCGTTTTTCAATTTTTATAGGTTTTTAGCTTAAAGTCTTTATATTTAAATTATTCTAATTATACTAAAATGATTTTAACTAAAATGAAACTTAACTATAAATTTCATTAGACCAAAATTTAAGTTAAAATATAAAGTGAAATTTTCTAAATGATTTTCTAATAGTTTAAGTTTGATATATGTAGTAGTAATAACATAATATAAAACAATAACTAAACATAAACACAAATTATAAACAAACATAATATAAAACATAATCAAAGTGAACAATAATGATGAACATCAACATGAAGAATTTAAGAACACTCATGAAGATCATAATAAAGCTCAAGAACTGTAATACTCCGTATTAAAATAATATTATAAATATAATTTTAGCACTAGAATTAGTAGAATCTATTTTTAGTATTGTTTTATTATCAGCTTTACATTTTAAATCGACGAAGCCTAAAACAATATTTTTCGTAGCTTCTTTTCTCGTTAAAAATATAATTAATTAGAACGCCCACTTTATGGACGGTACATTTGGTTTCGTGATCAAATCATTTATCATAATATTTCCAACCAATGTCGTACAGTTATGTCATTTTACGACAGATTGTATTCTACGGAACCATATCTCGACCAATCATTTTTCCGCCACATGTTAAATTCTCATCGGTTTATGTCACCCTTGTGACACTTGTCTCCCATGCACTCGGAGGAGGACATTTGTCCCCCATGCACCAAAGGTGCACATGCATGTGAACACTTGTTCACCATGCACCCAAAAATTTTGCCACTTGGTGGCCATGCCTCAAGTTAGGAAATTTTGGTCAAAAATTCATGGCATTTGATCATCTTCATCTCCTTTTCTTCTCCTCTTTGTGCCGTATAAACTCCCTCCATTTCCTCCATTTTTCTTCCATCTCTTCATACCATAAACACAAGCTTAACATTCTATTTTCCATATTGTTCAATACCCTTCATTTTCAAGTCGATTTAAGAGGTAAAAGCTATGATTTTCGAGTAGTAATCTCTAGTTTAGTGTAGTATTAACATGAGCTAATATTTCTTTCTTTTTGGGCATAAAATCGTTTCTTGAAGCCGGAGGAGAGGAAGAAGACCTTTCTATTTTTTGACGGTATTGTCGATCCCGACAATCTTTGAGCCGTGTCAAGGTGAGGGACATGCATCTTCACCTCTAACATCATGTGTTTCATTTTTAGTGCAAACTTATGATTTAAGTATATATTTTAGCCTACTATGTTATTGTCATTGTTTGTGTTTTCTTGTTGTTGTTTATTTCAAGTTGAACCACCATAGTTATCTTGTTGAAATTTCATGTTTTAGAACATAAGATGAATTATATATTAACTTGTGTGCATATGAGTAAATTGTGTATTAATTTATAGAAAAATAACTCGTGAATATTGTATGTGGCTTAAAATGAATTAGGGCTAGTATCATGATCACTATCTTAATTATCTTATATTTGATCTCATGTTAATAACATTATATTTGATGTCAAAATACATGAATAAACCTTGTTGGTAATCATCTTTTATTTTAATTGCATTTCAAATATATGTTTGTATGTTAAATAATGTTTAATTAGTTTTAATTCGTATTTTCACTTGAAATTTTTATATGATGTGTATTCTGATGTTATTGAATTGTGTTTTAAATTTCGTAGCTTTTGGATTTATACTTCTTCCTAAATAAAATAAACAAGGCCGAAATATACCATAAGTCGTTAAATGAGTAAAACTAATTATTTTGATCTGAAACTTTTACGTACATTTCAAAATATGATTTTAAAGCTACTGTTAAAATTTCGTTTGGAAATATTAAGTTTTGACCCTCCGTTTAATTTTTACAAACTTATCGTTATATATCGTTTTTAATTGATTTCGTGTACCAAAACAATTTATTTTTAAAAACGATTTTAACCCCTGATTATATATATTCTGGGAAGTTCAAAAATAATTTTTAATAATTTTTATAAATTATTTCATTTTTGGGCTTATCTTATATTTTAACCGTTAAACAAACCGTAAACTATTATAAGTAATATTATGTTCATAAAATGATTTTACTTTTTAACCTATATTCTCCTATTAAACTTGTTTTCATAATTTAAAAGATGCATAATTCCAAAGTATATGAAAACAAAATTAAATACTATTAAAATAGGTATAAGAATCTTAAATTTACAAATAAGGGCTTGGCTATGTCTTAACTTGACTTGCACTAGCAAGTTTTGACTAAGTCATTATAATACACCTTGACCTTGACCAAAGTCAAACATTGACCTATAGTCATTTGTTGACCAAAGTCAGAGTTGAGCAACTCTTTAATAAGCTACTAGAAATAAGCTACATAATCTACCCTAAACGTTATATCAAATAATGAACTTTAATCTACTCTTCAAATAAGACTTTCCAAAGATAAATAATTAAAAGACTTTCATTCAAGATAAACAAAGATCGTCATTATATATTAAAAGATACTATGCAGGCCAAGTGGATATGTCTCAGTTGTTTGTGACCACTGAGCCCCTTGTGCCTTCCGATCATAAGTGGAAATCATAAAGCTTATGTCATTTAGCATATAACCCGCCAAGGCGGTGATTAATGCCGCTTGGAGCCAGTCGGCATGGGTGGAAATCATAAAGCCCATGATGCGCAACTTTAGCTTTGGGTACATGGTTATGCCATGTATCTCTATCACATTCGACCATTGTCTCCAAGTCTGAGTGGAAATCATAAAGCTCATGTGACCTCTAGACACATGTCATCCTAAATCATCATTAAAGATTCCTTTTAAGCCATGTTTGTATGGGCACTCTTATGCAATGGTCAAATGATCATCTGACGGAGACTGACTCAGAAAGTCTGTTGCCGTGGTGAGGAATGCTAGGAGTCACCGCTAAGGAGTGCGGAATAAAGAAACCTTTGGGAAGGTCGTCATTGGTAGTAGTCATCCAAATTGGCCGAAAGAGTGCGGGTGGGTATATGCATATATAGACAAGAGTACATGATCGACTCGCTACTTAATGGTATCTTGGCACTTGATATATTGTTGTTACGAGATTATGATATGATGTTATGATCTGACCTCGAGGTAGTAAACATGTCTTAAGTGGCCTCGAGTTATTACCGCCGTTCAATCCCCTGGCGGTCCTTTGATCTTTTGCCTGACCATATTTGTGTTCGGTCCCACTGGGAACTAGGGGTAAGATGTAAACCTCCTAGTACTGGTGTTATTGGCGGGATTGATGTATTCCACCCATATGAAGTGATAATGGGTAAGCTTTATATGAGTGAAATCCATTAGTAGCCACGTCCCGCGCGTTGTTTGAAACTTAAAACGTTTTCCAAAATCAAATGGCTACAGTTTTCTGTAATGATTAGTTTGTGCTATATAAACTCTCCTATATCTATGAGAATCGTAACCATATAAAAGAGGACTGAAATTGGAAAATAACCATGGATATACCTTCTTACTTTTTTGTAATGTGATGCTTTATACTTTCGTTACATGTTTATAATACTTAAGAACTTTTAGCACATCATCTCATACTTATATTACTTATTTTATACTCATATCGTCTATGTTCATAACTTGAATTGTCATTTAACCGGTTGATCACCTAATTGATGCATTATCATCACTTGTATTTTTGGTATCATGATTAGTTTGCATATAGCTACATAGTTTTGAATAATTATAACTTGTCGCCTAACATGTGGATCACAGCGCTTACGCATCATATTCATGTTCATATTCTTTATTCTAAGCAGTGCATGTAGTATCATGTCTAGGGTTACTTGCATACCATAACATAAAAAGGTGTAAAATATATACCAATGAATCATAGGGCTGCATTAGAACATGAACCATATGTTTTGTTATTGCGTGGATTAATGTGTGCTCTCCTCAGGTGCTATGTGAGTGTCAACCTGCTTGGATGCATTGGATGCTTGGATGATTATGCTTACTTCTTTTTTTGTACACGCGGGTTGGGACGTCACGAGAGAGCTCTTATAATAAATAATCTTGTACTAGTTGAGAGCTCAACTTTTGTACTATACTTTGCTACATCGGCTTTTGATAGCCCTCCTTTTCGTTTCTATAATCGTTAGTTTTTGCTGTAACACTCGGTTACATCGACCTTTAGTGGCCATTATCCTAATCTTTTAAAGTCTTCCGCTAATTAAAGTTTATGCTTCCGCTAGATTTTTATAGAAAGTCATATATATATAACCGGGGTGTTACAAAGTTGGTATCAGAGAGACCTTGAGACCGTGAAGTGATTTTGTGGGAAACTTGTCACTTTCACCTATCGAGGACGCGCCTGGAGATATGACTTATAGGATAACTAACTTGGGTATGCGGGCTAGGATGGGTTGCGTTGTTTGCTGTTGATGTGATCTATTATGTGCTCTGTGTGTTCTGTGGCTAACTTTGCATGACTAACTTTTCTAACTTAGGACTAACCAAGAATTGACATCTTTAGATGCTCGTTCGTTTATCTTTTCTGTGCTCACGCCAAGACCGCAAGCAAGTTAGTAGGATGCCAATCAAAATCAGGGAATGAAGACGTAGACGGATGTGTGGCGACCGAGTCGTTGGATGTAGCTTAGAATAGGGACCTAACCTTTTATCCATGTGAACTCTATACATGACTAAGTGCATATATGTTGTTGTACGTCCCTTCTTCCTCTAAATTATGACTTGTCTCAACAGATGACACGATCTGGAGCTAAATGTATTTGGTGAGAGTGAGCCAACCTCGCAAAGATGACATTTGAGGAAGCCATGATACAAATGGCCGCACAATTCTCGACTACGCAAGCTGCCTTAGCTCAGATGATGCAAAACCAAGCTAACCCTCCGAACCGTCAAACTGCTTTTGAACAATTCTCTAAACATCGACCCCCTACCTACCATGGTACTGATAACCCAAATGATCTCGCCGAATGGCTAGCCGAGATGGAAAAGCTTATGTGCTTAAGTCACACTCCGAGGCCGAAAAAGGTCAATATAGGTGCCTACTACCTCAAAGGTGGAGCTAATGACCGTGGACTATAGCCCAGAATCTTTCAAGGCTAACCTCGCGAATGGATGGAAGGAATTTCGCGAGTGCCTCGAGAAGAAATTTTACCCATCAGCAATGAAGCATCAAAAGGAGCAGGAATTCAACAATCTCGAGATGGGTAGTATGACCTTGGCTGAATACACCCGTAAGTTCGATGAGCTGTCGAAGTTTGCAAAAAGATTGGTGCCGGATGAAGAGTCTAGGATTAACCAATACATACGGCAGATGGAGCCGACGCTACAACAACTTATGGTTGGTCACGACTTTCCAAACTTTCAAACCGCCTATGAGAAGGCCATGACTATCTATGCTGCTATTCAAAATGCTGAAAAGAAAAAGAAGAGGATCGCACCACCATCTGTGCATCAATCAAGCTACATTCAGAAACCTACCTACCAGCGACCCAATGCTTTTCGCCCTAACTTTCACAAATCACAATTCCAAAAATCGAACCAACCTGGTCGACGCTTTCAAACCCAAGCTCAAGGCTCTAAAAACCCTCTGCGACCAGGCAATACACCTCGACCTACTTCGAGTGACTCAAACTGCTTCCTATGCAAGCGACCTCAACACCCAGGAAAGCAATGCAATGGGCAACCCCTTGTCTGTTATCACTGTCACGAGGTTGGACATAAATCAATAAACTGTTCAAAGAAGGCTTTACCACAAGGCATTAGACCCGCGATGCAAGAAAATGTTTATGCCATGGCTGAAGATGTGGAATACCAAGGAGAGTATAATGAAGAAGGAGCTGATGTCATCACCGGTATTTTCCCTGTTAATCTTTGTTGTGCTAAAGTTCTTTTTGACACCGGGGCATCTTTTTCTCATGTCTCAAAGCAGTTCATAGACCGCGCTAGGTTAACTAACCCTAAACCAATATCTGCGAATATCGCGATACCTAATGGTCAGACCTTGAGGTGTAACTTGATTTATGAGGATGTACCGATAGTGATCGAGGGAATCACTTTCCACGCTAACTTAATTAGCCTCGACCTGCCTAACTTCGACATTGTGCTTGGAATGGATTGGTTATCTAAACACCAAGCTCATTTTGAATGCCATGAGCAAAGGATCGTCATGAAGGATGAACACGGAACCATAGTTGCTTACCAACAAGTAAAGAGCAAAGTGAAACGCCAAGTCATATCGGTAATGAAGGCCGTAAGTTTGGCAAGAAAAGGAGCAGAAATCTACCTATGCAACATCACAACCGTTAAGGAGGAAGGACCAAAACTAGAGGATATACCCGTTGTGTGTGAATTTCCAGAAGTTTTTCCTGAGGAGTTACCAGGGATACCTCCAGAGCGAGATGTGGAATTCACCATAGACCTTGTTCCCGGTACCGCACCGATCACCAAGGCACCCTACCGTATGGCACCGGTAGAGTTACAAGAGTTGAAGAAGCAACTTGAGGAGCTCATAGAGAAAGGCTTCATTCGTCCTAGTGTTTCACCCTGGGGAGCACCTGTGCTTTTCGTCAAGAAGAAAGACGGAAGTATGCGCCTGTGCATCGACTATAGAGAACTAAATAAGGTGACGATAAAGAACCGTTATCCTCTTCCTCGTATCGACGATCTGTTTGATCAGCTTAAAGGAGCTGCAGTGTTCTCGAAGATTGACTTGAGATCAGGATATCACCAAATACCGATTAAAGCCGAAGATATCCCAAAGACCGCATTTCGAACCAGATATGGACATTACGAGTTTAAGGTAATGCCCTTTGGACTTACTAATGCGCCTGCGGTTTTCATGGATCAAATGAACCGTACCTTTCGAGAATACCTTGACAAGTGTGTGGTGGTATTTATCGATGACATTCTCGTATACTCGAAGTCGCCTAAAGAGCATGAGGAACATCTGAGGACAATCCTATTAATACTTTCAAAGCAAAAATGGTACGCTAAGTTCTCCAAGTGTGAATTTTGGCTCAAGGAAGTCGCTTTCCTAGGACACGTGATTTCGGGAAAAGGAGTGATGGTAGATCCCTCTAAGATTAAGGCCGTTGAAGAATGGGAATCGCCGAAAAATGTTACCGAGATTCGTAGTTTCCTTGGATTAGCAGGTTACTACCGAAGGTTCGTTAAGGATTTCTCTAAGATAGCAAGGCCAATGACGCAATTACTACGTAAAAGATGTTAAGTTCGTATGGACAAAAGAATGTGAACAAGCTTTCCAAGAACTAAAGACTCGTCTAACCACCGCGCCAGTCTTAACACTACCAGCAGATGGAGAAGAGTATGAAGTTTACAGCGATGCCTCGTTACAAGGACTTGGATGTGTGCTAATGCAAAAAGGCAAAGTAATTGCTTACGCCTCACGACAATTAAAGACTCATGAGAAGAACTATCCAACTCATGACCTAGAGCTCGCAGCAATAGTTTTTGCTCTAAAAATATGGCGACATTACTTGTATGGCGTCAAGTGTAAGTTTTACACTGATCATAAGAGTCTTAAGTATATCTTCACCCAGAAGGAACTAAACATGCGTCAGAGACGTTGGTTGGAATTGATCAAGGATTACGACCTCGATCTGCAATACCATGAAGGGAAAGCTAACGTTGTAGCCGACGCGCTAAGTCGTAAGACCTCTCACAACATCAAAAAGGACTTAGAGAAACTCGATATTGAGTTGTTGGTAGATGGACAAACCCAGTTGTATACCATGACTGCTGAACCTGATCTATACCATGAAATCCGAACCTTACAATGGGAAGACCCTGATCTAGTCAGATTTCGAGACGAAGTGTTAGCAAAGAGGAACGACTACTTCCAGATACATTTGGATGGGAGTCTGAGATTCCGCAATCGATGGTGTGTACCTGCGAACGAGGCCTTGAAAAGAAAGATCCTCGATGAAGCCCACAAGTCAAGATATTACGTACATCCAGGGGACGGAGACAAGATGTATAAAGATGTGAAGCAACATTTACGGTGGAAAGGATTAAAGAAAGGCGTAGCGTATCACGTGTTCAGGTGTCTAATATGTCAAAAGGTGAAGTTTGAGCATCAAAGACCCGGAGGATTGTTGCAACCTTTAGAAATCCCATTGGGCAAATGGGAATCCATCTCAATGGACTTTGTCATGGGGTTACCTAAGACCGCTACGAAGAAGGATGCGATCTGGGTTATAGTAGATAGACTCACAAAAGTTGCCCATTTTGTGCCTATGAGAGAGGATTGGAGAATGGAAGAGCTCGCTGATGCTTATGTGAAGGAAATAGTGAGACTTCATGGGGTACCAAAGGACATTGTCTCAGACCGTGACGCAAGGTTTGTATCCCATTTTTGGCAAAAGTTGCAAACATGCTTAGGGAGCCAGTTAAAGATGAGTACTGCTTTCCACCCACAGACGGATGGACAAACTGAAAGAACAATCCAAACCTTGGAAGATATGTTGAGAGCGTGTGTACTTGAGTTCAACGCTAATTGGGAGAAACAACTACCGCTAATTGAATTTTCCTACAACAATAGTTACCACGCCAGTTTGAAGTGTGCACCGTTTGAAGCACTTTATGGAAGAAAATGTCGAAGCCCATTGTGTTGGGATGATGCAAGCGAAAGCATGGTGCTAGGACCCCAAACAGTGCAAGAACAAATTGAGCACATTAAGGTAATACGAGAAAGGCTGAGAGCCGCGCAAGACCGTCAAAAAGCCTATGCGGATGATCGTAGGAGGTCGATCAATTATGATCGGAGAAAAAGTATTCCTCAAGATTTCACCAATGAAAGGTGTTCGTAGGTTTGGAGTCAAGGGAAAGTTAAGCCCTAAGTACATCGGTCCATATGAGGTTCTTGAGAGAATTGGTGAAGTTGCCTATCGTTTGGCGTTACCTCCGAATCTAGATCGAGTACATAATGTCTTTCACGTATCACAACTACGACGGTACCGAAGTGACCCCTCGCACATATTAGAGCCTGACGAGGTGGCGATTGAACCAAACTTGGCCTACTCCGAACGACCAGTAGAGATCCTCGCTAAAGAAGTTAAGACCTTACGGCGCAAGACAGCCCGCTAGTGAAAGTGAGATGGCTAAGTCAAAACATGGAACACGCTACATGGGAAACCAAGCCTCCATGCGAGAAAAGTACCCATTTGTTTACATTAGGTACTGACCCCTAACATACCTTATGCGCTAAAAGAAATTTCGAGGACGAAATTTTCTTAAGGGGGGTAGACTGTAATACTCCGTATTAAAATAATATTATAAATATAATTTTAGCACTAGAATTAGTAGAATCTATTTTTAGTATTGTTTTATTATCAGCTTTACATTTTAAATCGACGAAGCCTAAAACAATATTTTTCGTAGCTTCTTTTCTCGACAGAAAAATATAATTAATTCTGTAACGCCCACTTTATGGACGGTACATTTGGTTTCGTGATCAAATCATTTATCATAATATTTCCAACCAATGTAAATGCAGTTATGTCATTTTACGACAGATTGTATTCTACGGAACCATATCTCGACCAATCATTTTTCCGCCACATGTTAAATTCTCATCGGTTTATGTCACCCTTGTGACACTTGTCTCCCATGCACTCGGAGGAGGACATTTGTCCCCCATGCACCAAAGGTGCACATGCATGTGAACACTTGTTCACCATGCACCCAAAAATTTTGCCACTTGGTGGCCATGCCTCAAGTTAGGAAATTTTGGTCAAAAATTCATGGCATTTGATCATCTTCATCTCCTTTTCTTCTCCTCTTTGTGCCGTATAAACTCCCTCCATTTCCTCCATTTTTCTTCCATCTCTTCATACCATAAACACAAGCTTAACATTCTATTTTCCATATTGTTCAATACCCTTCATTTTCAAGTCGATTTAAGAGGTAAAAGCTATGATTTTCGAGTAGTAATCTCTAGTTTAGTGTAGTATTAACATGAGCTAATATTTCTTTCTTTTTGGGCATAAAATCGTTTCTTGAAGCCGGAGGAGAGGAAGAAGACCTTTCTATTTTTGACGGTATTGTCGGTCCCGACAATCTTTGAGCCGTGTCAAGGTGAGGGGACATGTATCTTCACCTCTAACATCATGTGTTTCATTTTTAGTGCAAACTTATGATTTAAGTATATATTTTAGCCTACTATGTTATTGTCATTGTTTGTGTTTTCTTGTTGTTGTTTATTTCAAGTTGAACCACCATAGTTATCTTGTTGAAATTTCATGTTTTAGAACATAAGATGAATTATATATTAACTTGTGTGCATATGAGTAAATTGTGTATTAATTTATAGAAAAATAACTCGTGAATATTGTATGTGGCTTAAAATGAATTAGGGCTAGTATCATGATCACTATCTTAATTATCTTATATTTGATCTCATGTTAATAACATTATATTTGATGTCAAAATACATGAATAAACCTTGTTGGTAATCATCTTTTATTTTAATTGCATTTCAAATATATGTTTGTATGTTAAATAATGTTTAATTAGTTTTAATTCGTATTTTCACTTGAACTTTTTATATGATGTGTATTCTGATGTTATTGAATTGTGTTTTAAATTTCGTAGCTTTTGGATTTATACTTCTTCCTAAATAAAATAAACAAGGCCGAAATATACCATAAGTCGTTAAATAAGTAAAACTAATTATTTTGATCTGAAACTTTTACGTACATTTCAAAATATGATTTTAAAGCTACTGTTAAAATTTCGTTTGGAAATATTAAGTTTTGACCCTCCGTTTAATTTTTACAAACTTATCGTTATATATCGTTTTTAATTGATTTCGTGTACCAAAACAATTTATTTTTAAAAACGATTTTAACCCCTGATTATATATATTCTGGGAAGTTCAAAAATAATTTTTAATAATTTTTATAAATTATTTCATTTTTGGGCTTATCTTATATTTTAACCGTTAAACAAACCGTAAACTATTATAAGTAATATTATGTTCATAAAATGATTTTACTTTTTAACCTATATTCTCCTATTAAACTTGTTTTCATAATTTAAAAGATGCATAATTCCAAAGTATATGAAAACAAAATTAAATACTATTAAAATAGGTATAAGAATCTTAAATTTACAAATAAGGACTTTACATGCTCTTAACTTGACCAGACTAGCAAGTTTTGACTAAGTCATTATAATACACCTTGACCTTGACCAAAGTCAAACATTGACCTATAGTCATTTGTTGACCAAAGTCAGAGTTGAGCAACTCTTTAATAAGCTACTAGAAATAAGCTACATAATCTACCCTAAACGTTATATCAAATAATGAACTTTAATCTACTCTTCAAATAAGACTTTCCAAAGATAAATAATTAAAAGACTTTCATTCAAGATAAACAAAGATCGTCATTATATATTAAAAGATACTATTCTGGGCCAAGCTGGATATGTCTCCGTTGTTTGTGACCTCTGAGCCCCTTGTGCCTTCCGATCATAAGTGGAAATCATAAAGCTTATGTCATTTAGCATTTAACTCGCCAAGACGATGATTAATGCCGCTTGGATTCAGTCGTCATGGGTGGAAATCATAAAGCCCATGATGCGCAACTTTAGCCTGGGTACATGGTTATGCCATGTATCTCTATCACATTCGACCGCTGTCTCTAAGTCTCTGAGTGGAAATCATAAAGCTCATGTGACCTCTAGACACATGTCATCCTAAATCATCATTAAAGATTCCTTTTAAGCCATGTTTGTATGGGCACTCTTATGCAATGGTCAAATGATCATCCTGACGGGGGACAGCTCCGAAAAGTACGCTGCCCGTAAGCTGAGGAATGCTAGGGAGTCACTGCTTAAGGAGTACGGAACAGCAAACCTTTGGGAAGGTCGTCATTGGTAGTAGTCATCCAGCCGCCGCTGAAAGAGTGCGGGGTGGGTATATGCGCATATATAGACAAGAGTACATGATCAGCTCTGCTACTTAATGGTATCTTGGCACTTGATATATTGTTGTTCTGAGATTATGATATGATGTTATGATACAGCCTCGAGGTAGTAAACATGTCTTAAGTGGCCTCTGAGTTATTACCGCCGTTCAATCCCCTGGCGGTCCTTTGATCTTTTGCCTGACCATATTTGTGTTCGGTCCCACTGGGAACTAGGGGTAAGATGTAAACCTCCTAGTACTGGTGTGATTGGCGGGATTGATGTATTCCACCCATATGAAGTGATAATGGGTAAGCTTTATATGAGTGAAATCCATTAGTAGCCACGTCCCGCGCGTTGTTTGAAACTTAAAACGTTTTCCAAAATCAAATGGCTACAGTTTTCTGTAATGATTAGTTTGTGCTATATAAACTCTCCTATATCTATGAGAATCGTAACCATATAAAAGAGGACTGAAATTGGAAAATAACCATGGATATACCTTCTTACTTTTTGTAATGTGATGCTTTATACTTTCGTTACATGTTTATAATACTTAAGAACTTTTAGCACATCATCTCATACTTATATTACTTATTTTATACTCATGTCGTCTATGTTCATAACTTGAATTGTCATTTAACCGGTTGATCACCTAATTGATGCATTATCATCACTTGTATTTTTGGTATCATGATTAGTTTGCATATAGCTACATAGTTTTGAATAATTATAACTTGTCGCCTAACATGTGGATCACAGCGCTTACGCATCATATTCATGTTCATATTCTTTATTCTAAGCAGTGCATGTAGTATCATGTCTAGGGTTACTTGCATACCATAACATAAAAAGGTGTAAAATATATACCAATGAATCATAGAAATTTGCATTAGAACATGAACCATATGTTTTGTTATTGCGTGGATTAATGTGTGCTCTCCTCAGGTGCTATGTGAGTGTCAACCTGCTTGGATGCATTGGATGCTTGGATGATTATGCTTACTTCTTTTTTTGTACGCGCGGGTTGGGACGTCACGAGAGAGCTCTTATAATAAATAATCTTGTACTAGTTGAGAGCTCAACTTTTGTACTATACTTTGCTACATCGGCTTTTGATAGCCCTCCTTTTCGTTTCTATAATCGTTAGTTTTTGCTGTAACACTCGGTTACATCGACCTTTAGTGGCCATTATCCTAATCTTTTAAAGTCTTCCGCTAATTAAAGTTTATGCTTCCGCTAGATTTTTATAGAAAGTCATATATATATAACCGGGGTGTTACAAGAACACTAATTTTGATTTTAACAACTTATAATTTATTTTCCTAATTTAATTTTTTTCACATGAATACCTCTATTTTAACTAACTTAACACTACATATTATTTACAAAAATTAAAAGTGAAAATTACATAAAAAATTAGGGAAATGTCGTGTGACATATATATGAACATACAATTTTTATTTTTCATTTTTAATCACTTTAAACTCATTGTTAATATTTCACATAATTTTTATATATAATTACTACTCAAATAAAACATAACTAAACATAAAAATCATATGAACAATAATTAAAATGCTCAAAAATAAATTAACTACACATATGAACATATTACTACAATTACACTAGTAAACTATTTACTTAGTTATTATCATTTATTATCATCACATAAACACATAAGTGATGTTTAACATATTTTCACATGAACATCATACTCATAAAATTACAATAACAAAACAAATTAATTTACAAGGAGGCTAATATGAGATATAGTTAGTCACCTAGATCGGCAAGCTTATTGGTTATCCGGATCGACTATGTTATCCAAGTCCAAAGCTTCACCCAAATACCCGTCTTCACCTTCAAAAACCCGTAACAAAGTGAGCTCCAAATACCCAAGAACAAGCTTAGAACACTAGTGAACTATTAGAGTAATATTTAGGATTTTAATTAAGGAGTTTTTAGGAGAAAAATGAAAGAAAAACAAAGAGAGAAAATGGGGAGAGTAGCTCGGCAATATGGAGAGCCAAATGAGAGTGTTTTAGACTTAGAAAATAAATGAGGAAGGTGTTAGGAAGTTTAGTTAAATAATGAATTAGATATGTTTAGGTTTTATGAAAATAAAGTTTAAATAAAACTAATTAGGAAACATAAGGAATCAAAGTGGTTATACTTGAGTTTATTTGAGTCAAAATTATTATTGATGCTAGTAATGTTCCCTTGATTTTTTTGAAAAAAATGTTTTTCACGAAATGACACCGGGTTTTAAAAGTCGGGTGTCAAAAGCGATAAAAGTCAAAGCGTGCGTGTTTGACTATTTTTTTGAAATATTTCTACTTTTGAATTCTAAGACTAAAATATTTTATTTACTACTCGAGAAAATATTTAAAAGTGACGGAAATGAAAATGGTAATATTAAAGTAGTAGTATCGTATTTTGTATGTATGTATTATTATTAAGTATAAACTTTAAATATAAATACAAAAACAAAAACAATGATGACTAATTAGATGTATAAGAAAAATTGAATTTGTGTAAGTAAAAATGGAAGAGGATAGTCTTTGACTAAGGAAAGTCAAAAGTCAATTTTTCGGGCTCGATTCTCATTTCTCGAAATTTTCGATTTGCGCGATCGCGAAAGGTCTCGAAATAAAAGATATGATCTTAAAATAGTGTTTTGAAATAAAATCGGAAATAAAAATAATTTTCGAAAGGTACTAAAAACAAAAATCGGATCTTAATCCTCGAAATTTTGAATAAAAATTTCCTAGGTCGAAATACTTATTTTTTTCGTTGAACATTATAGATTTAAAGAATTATATTCAAACGTCAAAAATTTAATTGATTTAAAATAGGTGTGACTTCAAATTTAGACAATTTAGAAAAAAGCTAGTTTAATGAAAATGAAATAGTAATTAGATATTTAGATTAAATGATTTAATAATAAAAATCAAAATGATTACTTTTTTAATAAAAATTTTGATGTTAAGTTTACTTTTTAAAATAAAAAGAAAGTGGAAGAGGATAAGATGCTTGACTTTGATTTGCGTGTTTGAAATCGTTGACTTGAATTTCAAAGACGGGAAAAATATAAGTGTCCATTTTTATTTTGAAAACGAAAGATGTTTGAAATTGAATTTTATGAATAAAAGGTTTTACATTTATTTTTGTGAATAGTAAACATAACTTAACATTTTTGAAATTTGAAAGGCGATATTAATTTTGTGTTGATTTTTATAAAATTTTGAAATGTGTTTCTTTTTCAATTCTAAAGATAATACAAAAATTTTATTTTTCAAAATTTATAAATTTGTACTTAAGAAAATTTAGTATTATTTGGCGAAAAAAATTCAGACGCATTTTTATTATAAGGAAAAAGAATGAATTTAATTTAAGGAATTAAATTCTTTTATCAAATTGTGTTAAAATAACACGGGGTGTTACAATCGGTTTTTAGCTTAAAGTTTTTATATTCTAATTATTCTAATTATACTAAAATGATTTAAACTAAAATGAAATTTTATTAAAAATTTCATTTTACTAAAAATTGGGCCGTGTACTTTAGTAATCTAATCCTAGATTTTTCTAAAAGTTTAAATTTATTTAATTTATGTTATTATTATACTAAAATAATTTAAACTAAGATGTAACTTTCATTAAAGGTTTTAATATAATTATGAATAGTGTTTTAACACACTTTAAATTTCTTACTTAGTTTCTTAATTATTTTAGTTTGTTTAATTTATATACTATTAATATAATTACTAACTAGTGATATAAAACAATAAATAACAACAAACATAAAAAATCAAAATAAGCTTAACATTTCAAGAACACATGAACATCATCATGAACATCAAGAACACTCAAGAACACAAAACATTCATCAAGAACACAAATGCATATTTTTCAATTAATAAATTATTTTTCTAAATTAATTTCACAAACATAAACACAAGTATATTTAACATGATTATCATAACATATCATTTACAAAAATTAAAAATAAAAATTGATCAAAAACAAAAGGGGAGGCCGCGGGTTTTTCATACACATACAATATTTTTTTTTTTAATTTTTCATCACTTTAAACTCATTGTTATTATATTCACATATTTTTTAAGATAATAATATAACTAAAACTCATAATTAAAAGCATAACTAAATATATAACAACGATTTAAATTACATAAAATAAATGATATAACATGCTTTCATAATAACTACAACAATTTTATTTACAATATTATTTAGATATTATCATTTTATTATACTTCACATAAACAAACAAGCACAAAAGCAATCATACATATTATAAGAACATATTTCTTATTCACACAAAAATATAAGCCTAATTAAATAATGCAAAATTAGGTTTGTGCGGGGGGCACCTTAAATTAGATGATTATCGCCGGCGATCTAAAATAAATTTTAGATCGGAAAAGTTCTTCACCCAAAACCCATAATCTACAACCAATTAACCCAAAGAATCAAGCTTCAAATATTCACTAAAGAACTATAAATGATTAGAGATTATTAGAATAATATTATAGTTTTTATTTGTTTTGTTTTTGGAAGAAAAATGAAAGAAAATAAATGAGAGAAAAAGGGGGTAAAGCCACGTCCAAATGAGAGAGTTTAGTTGATGATTTTGCTCATGTGAAGCTTGTGAAGTAAGTTGTAGAAATTAAGATATTAAATATAGGATTTTAATTAAATAAAGTTTAATTAAAAGGAAATTAAGATGAATCATTATCTTTGACAAATAATGACCATGTTACTATTTAGGTGTAGAAAATGTTCCCTAGATATTTGAAATATCTCCTTTCGAAATACGTGTTTTGAAATAAATCGGGTATTAAAGACGGTAAATGTTAAAGTTTGCGGTTTTGACGATTTTCTGAAAAATATTCATTTTGAAATTCTAAGACTAAAATATTTTATTTATAACTTTAGAAAATTTTTAATAGTGAGGGAAAGTCGATAAACTTTTCAAAACGAAAGTTTTCGCTAAAAGCGATTTTAAATGATCGTAAAATACAATTAAAGTTTAATAGTATAAAAATTGAATCATACTATTTTATTTTATTTTATTTTAGATGTGAAGTTTAAAAATGATTTTATGAAATATTCATTAGTGTAAAGGTAGTGATATTTTAATAAAATTTTATTATAATAAAGAATATGATAACGATTTATAAAACGGAATAGTTAATGAAATTATTTGATTTCAAATTTGATAAAGGTTTATTAAACTGATAGTAGGAACATATTGTATTTTGAAATTATTTAAAGAGAAAAAAGAAAATCGAGAAAGATAAGAATAGTTAATGGACAAATATTGATAAATTTGATAATTGAATTAATAATGATTAAACTTTATTTTTAAAAGAGTAAACATAATGATGAACAATTATTATGTTGAAATGACATAAAGTAGAGTCTTCCTCAACACACTTCATCTTGGTTTGCGTGTTTGGAATCGTTGATTTGAATTTCAAAGACGGGAAAAGTATAAGGGTCCATTTTTATTCGAAAATTAAAAATGTTCGAAATTGATATTTTATGAATAAAAGGTTTTACTTTTATTTTTATGAATAGTTAACTTGACTTAACCTTTTTGAAATTTGAAAAAGCGATATTAGTCTTGTGGTTGATTTTCATAAAAATTTGAAATGTGTTTCTTTTTGAATTTTAAGGATAATATATTTTATTTTATATTTCAAAAATTTTAAATCTGAACATAAGAAATATAGTACTCTTTGATGAAAAAATTTAGTCACATTTTTATTATAAGAAAAATTGATGAATTTAATTTAAGGAATCAAATTATATTATTATATTTGTGTTAAAATAACACGAGGTACTACTACTACTGCCACTACAAAAAACAGTCAAAATGCGACGGACGAAATCCGTCGCAAAAGGCCTCAATCCGTCGCAAAAAGGTCATTTGCGACGGAATCTGCGAGTAAATCGACCCGTCGCAAATACTGGTCGCAAAAAGTAACTTGCGACGGCAAAATTCGGTCGCAAAAAACTTGTGACGGTCAAGTCAGTCGCAAAACACCCCGTCGCAAAATGTGTGATTTGCGACGGAATTTCCGTCGCATAGCTACCCATTTTGCGACGGAAATTCCGTCGCAGACTAGTTTTATGCGACGGATATTCCGTTGCAAATGGGTAGCTATGCGACGGAAATTCCGTCGCAAATCACCAAATCCGTCGCAGGAAGCTGCTAATTTTCTACCGATTTCGGCCTGTTTCTACGCTCCAAAGCAGCCTGTTTTACACCCAAAAAACCTGCAATGCAATTCGTTTTCGGTGTCAATGCACCGAAAAATCAACACATTTCAACCACGCCAAACACACAACACATAAACCAAACATAGCATATATATATATATATATATATATATATATATATATATATATATATAGAAATAGATTCAACAAAGTACTATAAATTTTGGAAGTACTGAAAGTACTGAGTTTGAAATACCAAAAATTCGAAATACCAACGGAAATATTTGAAATACTAACATCAAAGTTTGAAATATCAAGAATTTGAAATACCAAGGGTTGTCAGTAGGTCCAGGCCCAGAATTTCTTGGCCTGACCGTGGGACAAACCCTTGGTATTTCAAATACCAATTTTTGATATTTCAAACTTTCATGTTAGTATTTCAAATATTTCGCTGGTATTTCAATTTTGGTATTTCAACTCAAGATTTTCAAGATTCTCCTATTTAGTGGACTTCATATAACTTACCTCTATATATATATATATATATATATATATATATAGATTTAGGTTCATATGAGAAATAGGGCTTAGGTGAGAAATATGAGAAATAATCATAACCATTGATTGTTTTAATCTAAAGGTTGATATTTATTGTTTTCTTTTTTTCCCTTTTTTTTTGTGAGAGGTGATTTGTTTTTTTTTCCTTTTTTTTTTTTTTTTTGTGAGGAGATTTGAATTGATTTTGTTTTTTTTTTTTTTTTTTTGTGAGGAAGATTTGTTTTTTTTTTTTTTGTTTTTTTTTTTTTGAGGGAGATTTGTTTTTTTTTATTTTTTTTTATTTTTTTTTCAAATTATTTTTCTTATTTTTAATTTCATTTTTGTTTTTCCATTTTTTTGTTTCTTTTTTTAATTTTTTTCTTTTTCAATTTTTCTTTTTGAAGTTTTTTTCGTTGTTTTAATGTTTGTAATTTTATTTTTTTATTTTATTTTTTGTAATTTTTTTCATTTTTGTAACAAGTGAGTTACATTTAAGTAACATACGAGATACATTTTATTATAACTGGATGTACATTATTTCAGTAACATACGAGTTACAATATACTATAACTTGAGGTACATTTATATTTAAATTTCATATTTCAAGTACACATTCTATACGTCTATTACTTTCTATTTAAAATCTACATAATGCATTGCTAAAATGTATCTCAAGTAATATAACCTCGTATGCATTGCGTACATTTTAGTAAAAGTGAGGTACATTTTAATGACACACGAGGTACATTTTAATGTAACTTTAAGTTCATTTTAGAATAAGTGAGATACATTTCAATTTACATACGAGGTTCATTTCAGTAACAAATGAGGTTCATTTCAGTTACATACGAGGTTCATTACATTTACATACGAGGTTCATTACATTTAAAAACGAGGTTCATTACATTTACATACGAGGTTCATTTCATTTACATACGAGGTTCATTTCAGTAACAAATGAGGTTCATTTCAGTTACATACGAGGTTCATTTCAGTAACAAATGAGGTTCATTTCAGTTACATACGAGGTTCATTACATTTACAAACTAGGTTTATTACATTTACATACGAGATTCATTTCATTTACATACAAGATTCATTTCATTCAAATACGAGGTTCATTTCATTTACAGACGAGGTTCATTACATTTACATACGAGATTCATTTCATTTACATACGAGGTTCATTTCATTTACATACGAGGTTCATTTCAGTTACATACGAGGTTCATTACATTTACAAACGAGGTTCATTACATTTACATATGAGATTCATTTCGTTTACATACGAGATTCATTTCATTCAAATACGAGGTTCATTGAAAAAAACATTGAAAAAAAAAAATGAGGTTCATTTCATTTACATACGAGGTTCATTTCAGTAACAAATGAGATTCATTTCAGTTACATACGAGGTTCATTACATTTACAAACGAGGTTCATTACATTTACATACGAGATTCATTTCATTTACATACAAGATTCATTTCATTCAAATACGAGGTTCATTTCATTTACAGACGAGGTTCATTACATTTACATATGAGATTCATTTCATTTACATACGAGGTTCATTTCAGTAACAAATGAGGTTCATTTCAGTTACATACGAGGTTAATTACATTTACAAACGAGGTTCATTACATTTACATACGAGATTCATTTCATTTACATACGAGATTCATTTCATTCAAATACGCGGTTCATTTAAAAAAAATGAAAAAAAAAAAAAAAACAAAGAAACAAAAAAAAAAAAAAAAAGAATTGAAAAAAAAACAAAAAAAAAAAAAAAAAAAAAAAAAAGGAAAAAAAAAGAAAAGAAAAATATGAAAAAAAAAAAGAAAAAAAAAAACCCTCCTCATAAAGAAAAATAAAATAAAATAAAAATAAATCTCCCCTCATAGAGATTAAAAAAAAAACAAAAAAAAAATAAATCCACCCTCATAAAAACAAAAAAAAATAAAAATAAATCTCCCCTCACATTAAAAAAAAAAAATAAATAAAATAAATAAATCTCCCCTCACCAAAAAACTTTAAATCTCAACCCTTAGATTAAAATAATGAATGGTTATGATTATTTCTCATATTTCTCATATAAGGGGTATTTCTCATGGGAACTCAACCCTATATATATATATATATATATATATATATATATATATATATATATATAGAGAAAAGTTATAGAGAGTCCAACTATTGATTAGAGTCCTAGAGTCCTATCCACAACCCTAGGATTAAAGTGGAATGAAGGGCTGAGATTTGTTTATCATTTATTAAAAAAATCAGAAATTAAATGAAAAAGCCAGCCAATTAGAAAATTAGAGTAGAATGAATTAATTAGTACTGCCGTCAGTTTTAGGAAATAGGGAAAAACCATCAAGTTCCCTTTCTCTTTAATCTTCTTCTAGGTATTTTTTCAGCTTTCTTCTTCTTCTTCTTCGTTCCTTTTTTTTTTTGTGTGTGTTTTCTCATGCTTTGAGTTTTCAATCATTAAAACCAGTTTTGCATACTAATTTCTGAGAAATTGAAATTGAAATTTAAACAAATTGAATTATACTGCTTCTTCTTCTTCCTTTTTTTTTTACTGGTTTTTCTTCTTCTCATCCTTCATCTTTAAGATTTTTTATCCCCACTATTTCCATTAAAAAACTGCGTAGAAAAAGAATCGGAAAATCTAAATTTAGTTTTTTTCTATTTGGATTATGGGTGATATGGTTGCAGTACTTTTTTTTTTCGTTTTAATTTTACTTTTTTTTTTTTTTTTTTTTTTTTTTTTTTATTTATGCTTTAAATATTATTGTAAGGTAATATTTTAACTCATAATTTTTTTAATGTTTGGTTGTGTAAAGTTGCAAGAATTGAAGCCCGAGTTTGTTTAAAAGATGGAGAATTTACAAGTTGTAATTTTAATGATGGTAAGTTGTTTGTTAATTGTGGATTGTTGTTTATTTAAATTTTTTTCAACTTTTTTTTTTTGAAATAATATAGTGATGAAGATGAAGATTGAGGGTTGAGATTTGCTTCTTTCAGTTCAGAAGAGGAAGTTGAAGAAGTTTGGGTCAAATTTGACTTATTATCACAAAGATTTCATTATCTCGAATATAAGGGTGAGTATGTTACTATTCTATTTTTCTATGTTAAAATGCTTTATTTGTTTATTGGAATTTCATTTTAGTTCATAGTTCTTCTGCTTGCAATTTACTTCTGAAATTGGAGTTTCAAAATTTGCATTGAAATCTTATTTTTTGCATTTATAATTTCGTTTCAAAATTTCATGAAGTTGGAAAGCGATATTTGGAAGTTGTTGCTGTTGTTTGTGGGAATTTTTCTGATGTTATTTTTAGTATGGAGTTTCAATTTTCGCTTTGAAATCTTATTTTTTTGGATTGAAATTCGTTTTTTTCATTTGAAATTCTAAATTGTAATTAGAATATTATTACTATGTAATTAGAATATGATTTGTACTGTTTTCAGTTAACATTTATCTCCCTCTTTGAAATTTTATAAATTCCTATTGAGATTCTAAAGATTTCTGTTGGTATTTCATTTTAACATATCATTGTAATTGTCCTTGGCAGCTGAATATTGGTGCTACAAAGACGTATAAGATGATTAAATAACATGTCAAGCTATATGGGCTGATGTTGTGGCGCGAAGAAATTACGAGTTCTTCGGCGATGCGTTGCCTTTGAATCCAACTTACTCGACAAACAAATATTCTATGGTTTTCACACCTTTCACGGGGGTTGATAACCATAAACGTTCGGTTACTTTTTCTGGTGTGCTCATTGCTAATTGTTAATAGGAATCTAAAAACAAAGGCAATAGAAAACGTTCGGTTACTTTAATAAATTTTTTTTTGTCTCAAATACTAATTTGTACAGCAGAGTTTGGAATTCTAATAATGTTGGCTAAAATTTCTTTTATTGTTCTTGAAATTTCATTTAATTTTATATTTTATCTCAAACTTTACAAATGCTATAAAACTACTTCGTACTTGTTCAATTGTAATCAATCAGTAGTAATGGTTAATTTACAATCTTGTTTTGATTGAGAAGAAGTAGAAGCTATGTCAAAGGCACGAGGGGTAGTTAGATTCTTCATAACAGAACCAAAATTACAATTACAGGAAAAAAAAAAGAATTCTAACAACATAAAATGAAATTCTAATAGTAAAAAAAAGAATTACAAACACAACCAGTTGGTTGAAATTTCGTGTATGTATGTTAAAGCTCTATATGTATTTCAGATTAGATATTTGAAATATCTTATAATGTTAGAATCGTAACATAAGTGAAATTTTAAAAAACTCTTTTATAATCTCATTAAGATGTGATAAAATTCTGAATTACGCAAAATATCATAAGATATATATAACTTGAAATTTGTCATTGGAAACCAAAGTACAAGTAGAACAAAATAAAAGCTGCACTTCAATGTTATAGAGTTGAATGAAATCCAAGATAGAAAACCAAAGTACAAAACGGAACAAAATGAACAGTTCAATGAGCAGTACAATGTTGACAACGCTTTATCTAGATAACTTCTTCAACTTACGTTGGACTTGACGTTGGCCTTGAAGTACCTTCCATAGAGCAGATTTAGTTTTGATAAACTTGGAGACGTTTTCAAGTAGACATTCGCGCTTCGAGTTGCAGTCGGCTAGTAGAAGGGCTGCAGCTAATTGGCAAACAAGGTAACGCCGATGTTTCTTTAACACCATGTTAGGGTCATCAATGCCACTTGCCGATGGTCCTGCACAACGTCACGAACGTCGCGAACAACAGCAGTAGTAGTATCTTGATACACAGGAGCCCTTGCCGATGTTGACTTCATTCGCATCGCAACATCAATAACCTCATCAACGTATAGATGAAGTGCAAGATTCTCGAAACAACCTCATCAAAGTACAAACTAATGTAAAAATGAATACAAATTAAGCGGTTCAACGTTGACAGAGTTTAATAAAGTCGGTGTTTTAAAACGATAAGCAGTTTGGGGATTCTCGGAATTATCATCACCACCTTCTGAGGACTCAACGTCATCCGACACAACGTCATCTGACTTTTTCACCTCATCAGACCCGACATGATCAGACGAGTCACCATCGACCTCAACATCGAAAGCAGAACTACTAGAAGAAGACATAATATGAAATTCTAGTATGAAAAAAGAGAATTATAAACAGATAATCAGTTTCTCTTATAAACACAAGAAATGAAATTCCAACACCAAAAAAACGAATTATAAACACAAAATATGAAATTCCAATTTCAAGAACAGGATTATAAATACAATTAATGAACCACTTACAAACATAACATAAGAGAAACAAATTACATTGACAGAAAAACTTGAAACAATTTAAAAAAAAAAAAAAAACAAATTGTAAGCACATCATATGAAATTCCAACATGAGATAACAGAATTATTGACACATAATCAGTTTTTATTTTAACGAAAAAAACTAAAATTCCAATAACAAAAAAAAGAATTATATACACATAATCTGAAATTTCAAAATTTTTTTATGAGAATCGTCAAATTACAGATATTTTTAAAATTTCAACAGATATTTCCAAATTTTTTTGTGAGAATCGTCCAATAACAATTTCAACACAAAATTTTGAAATTTCAAGAGACTCACCTCCAAATTACACACGTCTGATCTGTTTGAATTCCCACTATCATCTTCCATAGATTGATGATACTCGAATTTTTAAAGGGAAAAAAATACTGTAAATTTAACAATAACACATATTCAAAACAAACAACTTAGTGTTAACAAAATTCAAAATTTAATAAAACAATGGAATAAAAAACGAAATAAAAAATATACCTCTACTTAAATATGAGATGAAACCGTGCTTATAATGGATGATAAAAAGTAAAGATGGATGAGAAAGCAATGAGATGAATTGAGAAAATGAATAAGAAGTGATTAACAATGGAGAAAACAGCCGAGTAAAGGAGATGAAGAAGGATTAACAATGGAGAATGAAGGAAGATAAAGGGAGAGATTGAAGAGAGAGATTTGAAAATTGAAAAATAAAAGTGGTTTAGGGAAATGAAAAGAATGTCGGCTGAATTATGGGTAGTTGTGATTTTTTTTTTTTAGGATTTTCCTTTTTTTTTTGGTGCAAAATAATAATAAATGCTAACTAAATCTCATCCATTGATTTATTTTCATCCTATGGCTATTATTAGGACTCTAGGACTCTCCCCACCCCCATGGACTCTAAAGAACCTATTTCTATATATATATATATATATATATATATAGAGAAAAGTTATATAGAGTCCTAGTATTGTATAGAGTCCTAGAGTCCTATTGTGAGCCCTTGGATTAGATTAGAATGGAGGGTGGAGATTTGCTTTCATTAATTAAAAAAAAAATAGAAATACAATATAATTTCCAGCCAATTAGAAAATTATACTCATTCTACTGATTACAATGTTGGGCGGCACATTGGAGAAAAACAAAAAAAAACCATCCAGTTTCTTCCTTCAATGTTCTGCTTCTTCTTCTTCTTCTTCTTTTATTGTCTTTCCAGTAATTTTGATTCTTCAACATCTTCTTCTTATTTTTTTTACTCGTTTTTAATCTTCTTCTTCCTTCATCTTCAACTTTTTTAATTCACAGTAATTTGAAGAAATTATATATTTGCATTAATAAAAAATCCGTTGAAATATCAAGTCTTTTTAATCTTCTTCTTCCTTCATCTTTAAGTCTTTTTTTTTTTTTCTATTTCGGTTATGGGTGATATGGAAGCAGTGAATTTAGATGAATGTATTTCAAGTAATTTCAGTTTTTCTTCGTTTTTGAAATTGAAATTTCTATTTCTCTGTTTGATTTTTTTTTTTTGGTACGGAGTATTATGTTTAAATTAATGTTGAAAGGTCTGAAATTAACTATTACTGTTTTGAATGTTTAAGGTTCGATTGAAGGTGTTGATTTATGTGGAATAAATGAAGGAGCTTTGTGCGAGAACGTTGAAAGGATCTGCAACCGATACTCGAATTGATGTCCATTATAATCCAGGTATTGGAATTCTATTAATTTTTACTGTAATTTCGAATTTAGTAGCTGAAATGTCAAATTCTAGAAAACATTACAGCTCCACCTTACTGTGAATTTATACCAGTAACAGAATTCTTTTAATTAGTACTAAAATTTCGAATTCTGTTGTTACAATTTTAAATTCTAGAATACATTAAGTTAGCATAAGAAAATAACAGTCTCGCATTTAATTTGTTACAGGGAGTTCTGAGATGAGATGTAGTTGTACACTGTATGAACGTAAAGGTATTCCTCGTCGTCATATACTTTGATTGTGTACTTGTCATGGCATTGACGAAATACCTAGAAGTTTGCTTGCTAGAAGGTGGTTGAAAGAGCATGTTTGCGACATTGGTGTAACCGTGCAGGAGTTACAGTTGAGTTCGGCAAAAACTCACGATGGGAGACAAAGTGAGATGACAAAGCTGTGGAAGATTAGTGAAATTGTCCATTCCCTTTTGTGGAAGATTAGTGAATATTTTCTATTATTGAAATTGTACTTTGTAAAGTTGAAATTCTAAAAAAGTTTGTTACAATTCTTTTTTTTATTGTTGAAATTTCATTTACTGTAAGATTTTTTTTAGACAGTAGAAGTTAACTAAAATTACTCACTAAGTGTTTAGTTTTCAAAAATTAGTAGATTATTGAAATCTGAAAGTGGTTTTTTAAAAAACTGTTAAAATCTCAAATCAATGTGTTGAAATTCTGAATTTGGTAGCATATTTGAAGATAAGTGAATATTTTCTATAAATGAAATTGTACTTTGGGAAGTGGAGTTTGGAATTCTTAAAAAGTTTGTTATAATTCTTTTTTTGTTTGTTGAAATTTCATTTACTGTTAGATGGTTTTTTTAGACTGTTAGATGTTATTAAAAATTAGTAGAGTAACAGGTGAAAGTAGTTTAACAAAAAATTGTTAAAATCTCAATTCAACGTGTTGAAATACTGAATTAAATAACATATTTGAATTCAAGAGGTGAAGTAGAATACAAAATCTTTAATGTTAAAATTGAAAAATAATAATAGTAGATATAAAATTTAATATTGGTCATTTACGACCAAAGAACAAATCAAAGTACAAACCAATGTAAAAATGAATACAAATTCAGCGGTTCAACGTTGGCAGAGTTTAATAAAGTCGGTGTTTAAAAACGATAATACAAATCTAAACAAAAAGATGAGTTAATGAGCAGTTAAATAGTGGCAGTGGTTCATTTTTGCAACTTCTTATGCTTCCGCTGGACCTGACGCTGCAGTTTAAGGTCCTTCATAAAGTGAGGCTTGGTTTTCACAAATTTGGAGACGTTTCCAAGTAAAAGGTCATGCTTCAAGTTACAGTCGGCTAATAGAAGGGATGCAGCTAATAGTAGAGTAACAGCACGGGGGGTTATTAGCTTCTTCATCCTTGAAGCAGCGTTGGTGTACCAAGAGTGGAAAGCAACCGCATTCCGTTGCATGTGCATATACAACTCATGAACCTCCTAAATTACAGACAAATTACATTTATTTAAAAATAGAATTCCAATTTGTAAAAAGAGAATTCCAGTATCTAAAAAGAGAATTCCAGTAAGACAACCAAATTACAGTATGTAAAAAGAGAATTTATAACAGATAAATCAGTTTTTCTTATAAACAAAAAAATGAAACTCCAACAGACAAAAAACGAATTATAACACATAATATGAAATTCCAATTTCAGGAAAACAATTGATGAACAAAATTATAAACACAATCAGTTTTTATTGTAACAAAATAAACTGAAATTCCAATAAAAAAAGAATCATATTCACATAATCTGACAATGACAATCAGTTCGCAAAAAAAAAATTGTAAGAGTATAATCTAGAATTCTAAATTAGAAAAAAAGAATATGACTCACATCAACAGCTTTCCCACGTATTTCTTCGTCGTACCAAAAATAGGGATAATTTAAATTTTAATTAAAATTTTTGAAATACCAAGACCAGAAAAACGAATAACAATCAATTTTTAGGGTTTTCAATTTTTAGAGAAAGATACCACAGAAAATCATAAAATATACAAATTAATGTGAAAAAATTATCACAAAAACTCAATAAATTTCAAAAACGCACAAAATAAATGAAGAATAAAACATCAAAAAAAACACTTTAAGTAGAAAATCTAAACCTAAAATAAAAAGAGAAAATCAAAACTGAAAAATACAATAAAATTTGAAGTTAAAAAATTTAAAAACGACTTTTTAACACAAACAAATAAATCAAAACTAAAAACCAATTAAACCCTGAAAAAAAAAATATACGAAAAATATATATATATATATATATATACATAGAGGTGGGATCTGGTACGAACTATCTCTCGCTACGAACCGTACGAACTAGGTTTACAGGTACTAGATACATCATATAATACTCCAGTTACATTTTTTATAGTTGTACATACATTTTTTCCCTCAACTTTTTTAATGTATCTAACAATGAATTTAATGTAACCACAAGTAAATTTAATGTATTTAAAATGATTTTTAAGAAAAATACTTTTATTTTTTCAAGTATTATTAATTCTTTTATAATATGTATTCGGACTCGTATTTCTTGTATTTGAACTCGTATTTCGTGTATTTGGACTTATATTTCATGTATTTGGACTTTTATTTCATGTATCCGGACTCGTATTTCGTGTAACCGGACTCGTATTTCGTGTAACCGGACTCGTATTTCGCGTAACCGGACTCGTATTTCGCGTAACCGGACTCGTATTTCGCGTGAATAGGACTCAGATTTCATGCTTAGGACTCGTATTTCGCGTAACCGGACTCGTATTTCATGTAACCGGACTCGTATTTCTTGTATTTAAACTCGTATTTCGTGTATTTGGACTTATATTTCATGTATTCGGACTTGTATTTCGTGTATTCGGACTTGTATTTCGTGTAACCGGACTCGTATTTCGCGTAACCGGACTCGTATTTCGCGTAACCGGACTCGTATTTCGCGTAACCGGACTCGTATTTCGCGTAACCGGACTCGTATTTCTTGTATTTGGACTTATATTTCATGTATTCGGACTTGTATTTCGTGTAACCGGACTCGTATTTCGTGTAACCAGACTCGTATTTCGTGTAACCGGACTCGTATTTTGCGTAACCGGACTCGTATTTCGCGTAACCGGACTCGTATTTCGCGTCGTGTAACCGGACTCGTATTTCGGGTAACCGGACTCGTATTTTGCGTAACCGGACTCGTATTTCGCGTAACCGGACTCATATTTCGCGTAACCGGACTCGTATTTCTTGTATTTAAACTCGTATTTCATGTATTCGGACTTGTATTTCGTTTATTCGGACTCGTATTTCGTGTAACCGGACTCGTATTTCGTGTAACCGGACTCGTATTTCGTGTGACTGGGCTCGTATTTTGCGTAACCGGACTCGTATTTCGCGTATTCGGACTTGTATTTCGCGTCGTGTAACCGGACTCGTATTTCGCGTAACCAGACTCGTATTTCGCGTAACCGGACTCGTATTTCTTGTATTCAAACTCGTATTTCATGTATTTGGACTTATATTTCATGTATTCGGACTTGTATTTCGTGTATTCGGACTTGTATTTCGTGTATTCGGACTTGTATTTCGTGTAACCGGACTCGTATTTCGTGTAACCGGACTCGTATTTTGCATAACCGGACTCGTATTTCGCTTAACCGGACTCGTATTTCGCGTAACCGGACTCGTATTTCGCGTAACCGGACTCGTATTTCTTGTATTTTTCATTTATTCAATGATTAATTTATTTTTGTTTATCTTATAGTCAATACACTGTGGTTGTGTATCAAGTTTCCTCAATGCCACCGTAAACTTGATGATTAGAAAAATGGTCAGTGTATAAAGGCTATTAGCTTAATGGAAAAGCGATGTGCATTATTGTAACAACCTGGTTTTTCGTGACTTTAATTAGACTAAGGCGGAAAATTAATTAAGTCTAATTATTACAAACCAGCTGTTATCGTCTTACAAACTCAATATACATAATATGAGTCTAAAGATAAAGCAGAGTATATTCGATTACAATCTCTCAAAACGAATTACAAACTAAGGTCTTCAAATCCCCTGTTGTAGATCGTCATTCAAGTCTCGGGGTACCTGTTTATTCCCGTTCTACCCGCATCACTCTTTCTATACATGCAATTCTAAACGTATGCGATATATATAATAAATAGATAAAAGAACAAATAGCAAGCAGGCATGCATCACATAAAAGGAATCATAATGGTTCAAACATGAGTGTAATTCACATCATAAGCACACAATACTCGTAAAAGATCATTCTCAACAAATCGTATTTCAATACTCAAGAAGCCAAATCATTCAAACAAAAATCAATCAAACAAGGAAAATACATTCAACATGTGATAACTGATGAGTCTTCGTTAGTAAGGCGGAAGCATGCAGACATAATCCGTAGCTTGATGGCGGCCGGTAGTTAAAACGGACGTGTCTGGATATGCTAAAGATATCTAAGGTAATAAGGACGATTCAATCCCTTGTCTAATGTATGCATACACTACCTATCGAGGATCATACTTATTCGCTATTCAAAAGGTATCACCGACGAAAAAGTTCGACTATCACCAGAGACGGGTACCCCCGGATGGGGTTGGCGTAGTTCATTTTAAATAGTCCGTATGTCCATATCCAATTTAAGCAAAGGTAGTAACACTCGACAACATTCATTTTAATACGTGTAACGTTTATTTTTATCGGTTTCGTTGATTCTTTTTATTAATGATTTAATACATAAACAAATATAAATCTAATTACTATTCAATTTTAGTGACTAAGTGATAAATTCATTTTGACCAAAATTGACCCAAAATAAATAGAGATGCCGTGAGCCTTTATTTATATTAGCTATTTATTTCTTTTGTTGTTTTTATTAATAAATCATTACTTTAACTATTTTAATTACTTAAGTAAAAAAAAAAAAAAAAGTGACAAGATTATTTTAGGTCAAATTTTCAGCCTAAAACCGTGGCCTAACATACATAACAATTTATTTTCGTTTTCTAATTTTATCGGTTTTTAACTTAAAGTTTTTATATACTAATTATTTAGTTTATGCTAAAGTGATTTAAACTAGCAAATAAAAACATTAAATACTAAAACTTATAAAAATTTATAAATCGATTTAAGTCATAAATTGAAGAAGACATGAAGACTTGAAGAACTCTAACATTTTGCATATGATTATTAATTAGTCAAATTTTCATATGTTTATATAATTTTCTCAAATTTTTCCTACAAGTCTAAATTAACTAAACTAATCATAATATGTTATTTAGAAAAATTAAAACTAAAAATTGGTCCCTTTTATTCATAATAGCCGTGTATATATATATATATGTTCATAAATTTTGATTTTTGGTTTTTATACTTCTAATTCAACAACTAATTTATCTTATATCATTTATGTATTTAATCATGAATGGAAAACATAACAAAACATTAACACACATAAATAAAAATCATTCAAACATAAGAATAACACAAAAATTCAAGAACACACATAACACCTTAAAACACTTAAAAATTCATAACAAATTCATTTTAAGTCCTAAACCTAAACTATTTATATTTTCATGTTCATTTCATTACAAGTATTTTAAGCATGCAATTTACAAAAATTAAAACGAAAAATTAAGCCAAAAATAGGGGTTAGGCCGTGTGTTATGTTAATGTTACACAAATATTATTTTTCGATTTTTGTCTCCTAATTTAACATATGATACTAAGGTGACTTAAAACATCATACATACAAATCAAAAACATAAAATCAAATACGAGGCGCTTATCATATAAGTGTGCGGGAAGCACCTTAGTTAGGTTTATGAGCTAAAAGATCAACAGTTGTCGGGGTCTACGATATGATCAAACTGGCTCAAATCGACTCCTCCACCTTGCTCCTCGTCTTTGGTTAGGAGTAGTACATAAAAAATGAAATACACAAGTTAGTAATTTATTTTAAAACTAAACTAGCTAAATTAAAATTTAAAGTTGTAGTAGTATTTTATGTTTAGGTTATGTTTTAATTTTTTTATGATTTCGATTTATGTTCATATTTTAATTGTATGTAAAAAGAGTTAAGTGAGTACTTAATATAAAGGGTGAGGAGTTTATTTAAGTGTACTAATTAATTTAAGCAAATAAATGGAAGATTTAAGGAAGAAAAGAATTAAAGAGGATGAATGTTATGATGTGTTCTTGAGCTTGCACATAACCAAGCTTACTTGAATGTTTGAGTTGCGTTTATTAGAGAGAAAAGACTTAGAATATTTTGGTGTTTGTGAGTGTGTTTGTACGTGTAAATGTAGTAGTAGTAGTGTAGTTGTAAGTTTGATATTATGTAGTATGTAATTTAGTATTAATAATATATAATCTTTAATTAAAAATAAGCTATAAGTGATGATGAATTAGTATAGGTTGTAAGAAGGATTGGACAAGTTACTAAAGTAGAAGAAAAATGGAAGAGGATCACTTGACCCTTGGCCAAATATCTCGGCCACCCCTCACACAAGTCCCGATTTTTACGTTTTTGAAATTTTCGATTTACGCGTACGTGAAAAGTCTCGAAATGAAATATATAGTCTAAAAATAATGTTTAGAAGTAAGATTGAAAATAAAAATGAAAACAAACTTCAAAACGAAATCAAAATAAAAATTGGGTATTAGGTTCCTCGCAAGTTTGAAATAAAATTTTATTTGATCGAAATATATATTTTTTTCGTTGAATGTTATCGAATTAAATCATTATAACCAAACGTCAAAAAGTTTATCAGTTTAGGCTTAGTGAGGCTCATTATTTCGATTATTAGTGAAAGTGGTAGTTAAATCAAAGTGAAATAGTAATTTGATAATAATATAATATGTTTTGTTAGTATTAATCAAAATGATTAAGCTTAAACTTCTTTAATTAGATTTGGATTATGAGTAAGTATATTTAAGAAAGATTAGGTGACTTAATCACAATTAGGTGGCTTGGTCATTTTAGTCAAAGTTTGACCTCGATTTGCGTGCCAAAATTTGCCGTTGAGAAAATTGTCGAGGATTCTTCATTTGATTTATCGAGTTTGAAAATGTAAAAATAAAGTTCAAATTCAAAGTAATTCAAAATGGTTTTAGTTTAGGTGCAATATTGATTGTAGTGTATTGTTTTAGAAGAATAAGTGAGCGAGGATGATTAATTATTGATTTCCTAATTATAATTAGCTTAAATTAACACGGGGTGTTACAATCCTCCCCCCTTAAAGAAGTTTCGTCCCCGAAACTTAAAGTAATCTGGGTGGTTAAGGTTACCTGCTAAATGACTCAGGGTACTTTTCCTTCATCGACGCTTCGGTCTCCCACGTTGCTTGTTCAGTCTTCTGTCCCCTCCAGAGAACCTTGACTAAGGGTATCGACTTGCGTCGTAAGAACTTGGTCTCTCTGGCGAGAATTTCCACTGGTTTTTCAGAGTAAAGCATGTTAGGCTCGATGGCGATCACATCGGGCGTAACAATGTGACTCGGGTCGCTTCTGTATCTTCTGAGCTGAGATACATGAAATACATCGTGCACTTTGGATAAGTTTGGCGGTAAGGCGAGTCGGTATGCCACCTCGCCAATTCGTTCAAGTATTTCGTAGGGTCCGATGTACTTAGGACTAAGCTTCCCCTTTAGTCCGAAGCGTCTTACCCCTTTCATGGGTGAGACCTTTAAGAAGACCTTATCTCCACTGTTGAACTAAATAGGTCGACGGTGCTCGTTTGCATATTTCTTTTGGCGATCTTGAGCTGCTTGTAGTCGTTCTCGAATAATCTTTATGTGTTCAATCGATCTGTATAACCTCAAGGCGTCCGTACTCCACGTTATCACTAGCGTCGTCCCAACAAACCGGACTGCGACACTTCCTGCCATACAGTGCCTCAAAAGGAGCACACCCTAGACTAGCATGACGGCTATTGTTGTATGAGAATTCAACGAGAGGTAAGCTCTTTTCCCAGTTCACGTTGAATTCCATCGTGCATGCCCTCAACATGTCTTCTAGTGTCTGGATAGTTCGCTCTGTCTGACCGTCAGTTGCTGGATGAAAAGCCGTACTCATTTTCAATTTACTACCCAAAGCCTCTTGCAATTTCTTCCAGAAATGCGATGTAAATCTTGCGTCCCTGTCTGATATGATGTCGAGAGGAACGCCATGGAGTCGTATTATTTCCTTTTCGTAAGCTTAGGCCAGTTCTTCCAATCCCCAAGTCTCCTTGATCGGAACGAAGTGAGCTGCTTTAGTTAGACGATCCACAATAACCCATATCGCATCCTTGCCACCTGCTGTCCTTGGTAACCCCATGATAAAATCCATGATATGGAATACCACTTTCCTTGAGGAATTTCCAACGGTTGGAGTAGTCCTCCTGGTCTCTGGTGTTCAAATTTTACCTTCTGGCAAATCATACATCTAGCCACATATTCGGCTATCTCCGCCTTCATCCTTATCCACCAGAAGCGCAATTTCAGGTCTTTGTACATCTTATCTGAGCCGGGATGTACTGAGTAGCGGGTGCTGTGTGCTTCGTCAAGAATTTTGCGTTTCAAATCTTCATTGTTAGGTATGCACCACCTGCCGTTGAAGCGTAGACTTCCATCAGTGTAGATCTCAAACCCTTCTGTTCCCTCTGATGGAATCTTTTCTTTGATTTCTAACAAGGCTGGGTCTTCCCACTGTAGTGCTCGTATGTCATGGAACAAATCTGGTTCTACCACCATTGCATTTAGATCAACATCATCTGACTGTACCAGATCCAAGCTCAGCCTTTTCAGGTCTTGGGTAATGTCCGAGGGTATTTCCCAAATGTTGTTCAGAGTATGTATTGCCTTACGACTCAGTGCGTCAGCAACTACGTTGGCCTTTCCTTCGTGGTATAATAACTCGATTTTGTAATCCTTGATCAATTCTAACCACCTACGCTGCCTCATGTTCAACTCCCTCTGGGTAAAGATGTACTTTAAGCTCTTGTGGTCGGTGTAGAATTTGATGCTGACCCCGTAGAGATAATGACGCCAAATCTTCAGTGCAAACACGACTGCAGCAAGTTCTAGGTCGTGAGTTGGGTAATTCCTTTCATGCACTTTAAGTTGTCTGGATGCGTACGCTATTACCTTCCCTTGTTGCATCAGCACGCAACCCAAACCATTTAATGACGCGTCACTGTACACTTCATATTCATCCCCATCTGTTGGCAAGGTTAAAACTGGAGCAGTAGTAAGCCTTTTCTTAAGTTCTTGGAACGCTTTTTCACAATCGTCGCTCCATAAGAACTTTGATTCCTTTTGTAGTAGTTTAGTCATCGGGCGGGCTATTTTTGAGAAGTCAGGAACAAATCTTCTATAATAGCCGGCCAATCCTAGGAAACTCCTGACTTCGGTGACTGTTTTTGGTGCTACCCATTCCTTGACAGCTTCAATCTTGGCTGGATCCACCATTACCCCTTCTTTGGAGATTACGTGGCCCAGGAATGCCACTTGGTCTAGCCAAAATTCACACTTTGAAAATTTAGCATACCACTTATGATCTCTCAAGATGCTAAGGATAATGTGTAGGTGTTCTGCGTGTTCCTCTTTATTCTTGGAGTAGATTAGGATGTCGTCAATGAACACGACAACACAGATGTCGAGATATTCGTGAAAGGTCCTGTTCATTTGGTCCATAAATACTGCTGGAGCGTTGGTGAGGCCGAACGGCATTACTTTGAATTCGTAATGTCCGTATCTTGATCTGAAAGCAGTTTTCTGGATATCTTCTTTACGAACCGCGATCTGATGGTATCCAGACCTTAGGTCAATCTTGGAGAACACTCCTGCTCCCTTGAGCTGATCAAAGAGATCGTCTATCCTAGGCAGAGGATAACGATTCTTGATCGTCACTTTGTTTAGCTCCCTATAATCAATGCAGAGCCTCATACTCCCATCCTTCTTCTTTACAAAGAGTACCGGTGCACCCCAAGGTGAGACACTCGGTCTTATAAATCCTAACTCAATCATCTCCTCTAACTGTTTCTTGAGTTCCTGGAGCTCGACGGGTGCCATTCTGTACGGTGCCTTTGATATAGGAGCAGTGCCGGGTACAAGGTCGATAGAGAATTCGACATCTCTTGCAGGAGGCATACCCGGTAATACGTCTGGAAAAACGTCAGGATACTCGTTAACGATCGGGATGTCTTCGATGCGCAAGTTGTCCTCGACCTTGGTAATGCTGCAGAAATATACCTGGTGTCCCTTTCTCTCCATACTCTGAAGCTTCAGTACAGACACTAGCTTCACTCCCCTTTTCTTTCCCAAACTCTGGTATGATACTTCCTTTCCTTGGTTAGTTTTCAAGGTGATCTTCTGGTCGTGGCATTTAAATGTTGCATTATGACGAGCTAGCCAGTTCATTCCCAAAATTACATCGAACTCGGAAAGGTCAAACAATACAAGGTCCGACAGGAAATCTGTGTTGTGAATTGAGATTTTTACGTTATTGTATTTTGACGAACAAGGAATGTTTTTACCATCTGGTAGTGATATATTAGTTTTAATTTGTTCGGGTTTTGTGAGTTTGGATTGTTTGATAAATTTTGAGGATATAAATGATAATGATGCTCCGGTATCAAATAAAATGAAAGCAGGTACAGAATTAACCAAAAATTTACCGGTGACGACGTCGACATCGATAATATCATCAGACCCTTCTTCCGACTCGGTCAGGACGTAAACGCGTCCCTGAACCCTGACAGCTGGCGGTGGTCCCGCGTTTGCTTTAGCAGCAGTACCCCTCTTTGGGCATTCATTCGATTTGTGCCCCACTACCTTCTGAGTAGCATACTATCGGCTCCCCGTTGCAACGCTTCCCTGGGTGGTTCGGCTGTCGACAGAAACGACAAATACCCGCTTGGACGATCGGAGCTCCGGGAAGTGGTGGATTATTTCTTGCGACGTACGCGGTAGGGTTTCGGTTGGCGTATTGGTTCCTGCCCTGGTTCCTGTTACGGTTGTCTTGATTCTGATAACCGGGGCGACCGAACATTGGCTTGTGAATGAAGCTAGCACTCGCCACAGGAGGCGTAAAGGTCTTCTTCTTCTTTTTCTCCTCAGCTTCTCCTTTTTGGATGGAGGCCCAGATACACGTTGCCTTTTCGTAGGCTTCCGCAAAGTTCTTGCAGTTGAACCCGCTCATGTTCGTCCTCAGGCCATAAGTCATGCCTCTTACGTACCTGGTTGCGAGTTCCTCCTCGTTAGTTATAATCCTAGGAGCGAACTTGGACAGTTCTTGGTATTTTTCCGTGTACGCTTGTAGGGACATATCGCCCTGGCTCAGGTTCCTGAACTCCTCTTCCTTATCCCATTTCAATTCGTCCCCAAAGTACTTGTTTTCTATGAGTCTTGAATTCACTCCTGTGTAGATTCTTAAGGAAAGGTGGACACGATTAAACGCCACCAACTGTTGGCCTCTCCCTTGAGGTAGTAGGCCACTACGTTCACTCTCTCGTTAGCCGGAGTCTTGCTAAGATCTAGCAACTTCTCCATCTCTTCAATCCACTCTGTCAAGACTGTGGGGTTGACAGAGCCAGAATATGGTTGGGGTCGATGTTTGGAGAATCTCTCAAATGCGGACTGGTTGTTTCCGCCACCCTGATGTTGGTGCATATTTTGTGCAATTTTTGTGATTGCATCTTCGAACCCTTTCCTCCTTGCTTCTTCTTCAGCAAAATGTTGGGCGAAGTTCGGGTCATCCATGTCGTTTAAGTTGTTTGCATCCATTCTGAAAAATATTAGGCCGTATGAGTTTTGAGTAGTTCCCAAATGTGACACATTATAGAGTACAAGGTAAAACACATTTCATTGATAATGTAAAAGGATTACATCAAAAAGTTACAAAGCCTCCTAATACATTCTCTATGAAATGAACTAAGGTGAAAACTTAGATACAAGTTCAGCAAAATAACACAAAAGTTTAGATACATTCTCAAGAGATATGAAATTGGATCGAGAATGACAAAAGATTAGCCCTAGATCCTAAGCAAATTTTGAGTAGCGATGCTCCTCCTCCGCGAAGCTATGCTTATACTTAACAGCATAAGTCATGTCGCTCAAACCAAGTTTGAAATCCTCCCAGCTTAGGTAGTACTCACCCTCAAGTATAGCTGGGGAGCGTAGTCGCCTCCACCATGCTTTGGCCTCCTCGTCAAGGCACGCAGCTGCTAGGGAGGTTTTCCATTCCTCTCTAACGGAGTGTTCCAGGAACCTCGCATTCATACTCCTGATCCATGGGTAGAGTGTCCCGCTGATTCCCTCAAATGTCTCAGGTTTTCCCTGCATGAAGGCTTCGATCACATCGGTATGTTCTGAGGATCGGCGGAGATGATCAGGAATTTGATGTTCCATATACGGAGTCTTAAGTGCCCTAGTCTTCCAGTCGACTTCCGAATTGCTAGAGTCCTGTGATCTCTTCCAGGACTTCAATTGTTGACGTCGCGCGTAGGCCTCGATGGCTTTCTTGCGGGCCTTCTCCTTTGGTGTCCATTCAGAGTACCTCTTACCGTACGGTAGTCTCATCTGAAATCAATTTAGATAAGGTAATTTAAATGAGATTTGGAAGTACAACATGTATGTAAAATTTTTAAAATAATGAATTAAGAAAAGCACATGACTAGGTAGTAACACAACGTCTCCATATATATAAACATATACATGGGTAAAATATTACATTTCAAAGGAATATAATACATAAGTTCACCAAACGTCACATCCGAATATAACATCCATAGCCGTAGGAAAAGAAGACGATATTAAGATCGTTCTTAGGAGGATTAAAAGAAACGGTTACAAATATTTTACAAACTGGAGTCGAATGACCCTAAATATGATTTGCGACCCTCAAAAGTCTCCCAGAGGTGAGATCCCTCTCCCATATGATTGGAGGTATGATAGCGTCGGGTGAAAATGGAGGATAGTCGCGCTCATATTCTTGAATCATCAAACTGTCGAGTAGTTCATCATACTCCATCCACGCAGGTGGTCCCTCCACCCTCTGAAGTGGGTCTGGATGGTACATGCGATCCATGTACAGCTCGTAATCTCAGAGCAGTCGCCAACCTAGAGGTGCCCTAAACTCATCGTATGGATGAAAGCTCTCAATCATGGTCAAACTGATGCCAATGCCCCTCGTGTGGTAGATCCTGCCCGTCATGATTCCATGAGCTTCCACATATCGCTCTATATGGAGGGAATGGCTACGTATGTACTCTCCTAGTTGCATCATCGGTGGGCGTCGTGGTGCGTAGTAACGGAAAGAGCGGAAAGATGACATCCTAAGGGCCTTTGTCAGACTAAGTTAGCCATAGAGCAAATAGCAAGTACAAGCATGGTAAATTTTAAGATCCTAACGCTCATCTAATTAGTTTATTATTATTTGGTCGGTCCTTAAGATTCTACCCTTTCTCACATTTTAAAATGATCTAAGTTATTATTTTAGCGATCTAGAGATTCCTAGTTTATTATTTGATCCTATAAGTCTATGCCTGACATACGATATGAATGTCTAGCCCAGGTGTCGTCTCGCTATGTGAGATAACTTTAAGTCATTCACGGTCAAAGAAGACTTTGATACCAATCAGAATAACCTGGTTTTTCGTGACTTTAATTAAACTAAGGCGGAAAATTAATTAAGTCTAATTATTACAAACCAGCTGTTATCGTCTTACAAACTCAATATACATAATATGAGTCTAAAGATAAAGCAGAGTATATTCGATTACAATCTCTCAAAACGAATTACAAACTAAGGTCTTCAAATCCCCTGCTGTAGATCGTCATTCAAGTCTCGGGGTACCTGTTTATTCCCGTTCTACCCGCATCACTCTCTCTATACATGCAATTCTAAACGTATGCGATATATATAATAAATAGATAAAAGAACAAATAGCAAGCAGGCATGCATCACATAAAAGGAATCATAATGGTTCAAACATGAGTGTAATTCACATCATAAGCACACAATACTCGAAAAAGATCATTCTCAACAAATCGTATTTCAATACTCAAGAAGCCAAATCATTCAAACAAAAATCAATCAAACAAGGAAAATACATTCAACATGTGATAACTGATGAGTCTTCGTTAGTAAGGCGGAAGCATCTGAGACATAATCCGCTTGATGGCGGCCAGGGCCGTTAAAACGGACGTGTCTGGATATGCTAAAGATATCTAAGGTAATAAGGACGATTCAATCCCTTGTCTAATGTATGCATACACTACCTATCGAGGATCATACTTATTCGCTATTCAAAAGGTATCACCGACGAAAAAGTTCGACTATCACCAGAGACGGGTACCCCCGGATGGGGTTGGCGTAGTTCATTTTAAATAGTCCGTATGTCCATATCCAATTTAAGCAAAGGTAGTAACACTCGACAACATTCATTTTAGTACGTGTAACGTTTATTTTTATCGGTTTCGTTGATTCTTTTTATTAATGATTTAATACATAAACAAATATAAATCTAATTACTATTCAATTTTAGTGACTAAGTGATAAATTCATTTTGACCAAAATTGACCCAAAATAAATAGAGATGCCGTGAGCCTTTATTTATATTAGCTATTTATTTCTTTTGTTGTTTTTATTAATAAATCATTACTTTAACTATTTTAATTACTTAAGTAAAAAAAAAAAAAAAAAAGTGACAAGATTATTTTAGGTCAAATTTTCAGCCTAAAACCGTGGCCTAACATACATAACAATTTATTTTCGTTTTCTAATTTTATCGGTTTTTAACTTAAAGTTTTTATATACTAATTATTTAGTTTATGCTAAAGTGATTTAAACTGGCAAATAAAAACATTAAATACTAAAACTTGTAAAAATTTATAAATCGATTTAAGTCATAAATTGAAGAACACATGAAGACTTGAAGAACTCTAACATTTTGCATATGATTATTAATTAGTCAAATTTTCATATGTTTATATAATTTTCTCAAATTTTTCCTACAAGTCTAAATTAACTAAACTAATCATAATATGTTATTTAGAAAAATTAAAACTAAAAATTGGTCCATTTAATTCATAATAGCCGTGTATATATATATATGTTCATAAATTTTGATTTTTGGTTTTTATACTTCTAATTCAACAACTAATTTATCTTATATCATTTATGTATTTAATCATGAATGGAAAACATAACAAAACATTAACACACATAAATAAAAATCATTCAAACATAAGAATAACACAAAAATTCAAGAACACACATAACACCTTAAAACACTTAAAAATTCATAACAAATTCATTTTAAGTCCTAAACCTAAACTATTTATATTTTCATGTTCATTTCATTACAAGTATTTTAAGCATGCAATTTACAAAAATTAAAACGAAAAATTAAGCCAAAAATAGGGGTTAGGCCGTGTGTTATGTTAATGTTACACAAATATTATTTTTCGATTTTTGTCTCCTAATTTAACATATGATACTAAGGTGACTTAAAACATCATACATACAAATCAAAAACATAAAATCAAATACGAGGCGCTTATCATATAAGTGTGCGGGAAGCACCTTAGTTAGGTTTATGAGCTAAAAGATCAACAGTTGTCGGGGTCTACGATATGATCAAACTGGCTCAAATCGACTCCTCCACCTTGCTCCTCGTCTTTGGTTAGGAGTAGTACATAAAAAATGAAATACACAAGTGTAACACCCCGTGTTTTTGAAACACATTTTTATAAAGGAATTTAATTCCTTAGATTAAATTCATCCTTTTTCCTTATAATAAAAATGCGACTGAATTTTTTTCGCTAAACATGTAACCTCCATGTTAAGTTAAGCCTTTTATAATTGCGCAAGTCTTTAATTTAACAATCTCGCTCAATATTTTTCTAACACAATGCGCTACAACTTTGCTCGCACCTGAATTAAAACTATTTTGATATACTTCAAATTTGAACTTTATTTTTACATATTCAAACTCGATAAATCAAATGAAACACCTACGACAAATTTCTCAACGACAAATTTTGGCACGCAAATCGAGGTCAAACATTGACTAAAAGACCAAGCCACCTAATTGTGATTAAGTCACCTAATCTTTTCTTAAATATACTTACTCATAATCCTAATCTAATTAAAAACTAGTTAAGCTTAATCATTTTGATTATTACTAACAAAACATATAATAATAATATCAAATTACTATTTCATTATGATTTAACTAACACTTTCACTAAAACTCGATATATTGAGTTACACTAAGCCTAAACTGGTAAAATTTTTGACGTTTGAGTATAACGATTTAATTCGATAACTTTCAACAAAAAAAATAAGTGTTTCGATCAAATAAGATTTTATTTCAAAGTTTCGAGGATCCTAAAGCCAATTTTTGTTTTGATCACCCTTCAACGTTTTTCTTCATTTTTATTTTTGATCTTACTTCGAACCATCATTTTAAGACTATATATTTCATTTTGAGACTTTTCGCGTGCGCGTAAATCGAAAATTCCAAAAACGAGAAAATCGGGTCTTGGTCTTACATGTAGGCCGAAATTTTGGCCTTGCTTGGTCTTAGCTTATCTTCTTCCATTTTCTCTTACACAAGAGCATGCCTTTGCCTTCTTTTCTCTTACACACCATGTCTCCTTTACCTCCTTGTCTAATCCTTCTTACACACTACTAAATTCATCATCATACTAGCTTATTTTAATTTAAAGATTTATGCAACTAAATAGAAATGCATTCACACATTACATTATATTACAAAAACAAAACAACAACAACTACTACTACTACTACATATCACACGTACAACAAACATACACACACAAACACCAAATATTTTTCTAAGTCTTATTTCTCTCTAAATAAACTCAACTCAACATACTAGTAAGCTTGTTCATGCAACCTCAAGAACACCATCCTTCCATTTCTTCTTATTCTTCCTTTAACTCATTTATTTCTTACTCTTTAAATCATTTAAGCACATAACTAAATCCTTCACTAATTATTTTAGTAATCACATCCTCTTTATGCTTATGTTTATTTAAGAAAATAAATCAAATTATATAAAACTAAACATCATCTAAATGTAAAATACTACTACACTTAAAATTTTTAGTATAGTTAGTTTAGATTAAAATAAATTACTAACTTGCTTATTTCATTTTTATGTACTAATCCTAACCAAAGACGAGGAGCAAGGTGGAGGCGTAGACTTGAGCCAGTTTGATCATATCATTGATCCCGACAACTGCTAGGATCATTTTCATTAACCTAACTAAGGTGCTTCTCGCACACTTATGTGATAAGCGCCTCGTAATTGATTTATGTTTTCCTAGATGATGTTTTGATGCATGCATAGTTTATTTTATCACCTAGTAATCATATGTTAAATTAGAAGACAAAAATCGAAAAATAACATTAGTGTAACACCATGAAAAACTCACGGCCTACCCTCCATTTTTAGTTTAATTTTTCGTTTTAATTTTTGTAAATTGCATGCTTAAAATACTCGTAACAAGGTGAACATGAAAATATAATTAGTTTATGTTTAGGACTTAAAATGAATTTGTTATGAATTTTTAAATGTTTTAAAGTGTTATGTGTGTTCTTGAATTGTTGGTTGTTATTCTTGTGTTTGAATGATTTTTTATTTATGTGTGTTAATGTTTGTATATGATTTTCACATATGTTAAATATATAAATGATATAAAGTAAGTTAGTTGTTGAATTAGAAGTATAAAAATCAAAAATCAAAATTTATGAATATATATACATATACACGGCATACATGAATTATTTGGACCAATTTTTAGTTTTAATTTTTCTAAATAACATATTATGATTAGCTTAGTTAAATTAGACTTGTATGATAAATTTGAGAAAATTATATAAACATATGAAAATTTGACTAAATGATGTTCATATGAAAAATATTAGAAACTCATCACATATTCATGTGTTCTTCACTTAAATGACTAGTTTGATTCAAAATGATTATAAGTTTTATTTTTATTATGGTTTAAAGTCATTAGTGAAAAATTACAAAAATAGTTATGTAAGTTAAATAGACTAAATCATCAAAATATAAAAGTTAGAAAATTAAAGTGAGTAAAATCACTATTCATAAAATAACTAAATGATTTATAATTAGAACAAGAGAAAAGGCGATTTTGGGGCGATTAGGTTTTTTGGCGATATGGCTCGAAATACCAAAACTTCCAAAACTCGTAAGAAAAACAGATCAAAACAAAGACTTTCTTTCAATCATGATACTGATCTACGTCTTGATGTATCTCAGAGGCGTGGTGTTCCATCTTCGAGCCTTGCTAAGCACAAAAATGTGAATGAAATTGTGGGTGTTGCACCGTTGGATTTGGATGAAATAATCAGTGATGATGCTTCTTCTGAATTGGAGACGGAGGATCCACTTTCTCATTCTGATGGGGGATGGACTGCAGTGGGTAATAAATCTTCTTCGACGCTTCCTACGTTACAATTGACTGATGACGATGTTCAAGGGGAGCTGGAATATTGGCAATCTGCTGTGGTTTGCTATGTTCTGGGTGGTAACCCACCGTGGGAGTTGCTTACGGGGTTCATTAAACGCATTTGGGGTCAATTTGAATACACGAAGATTTCGTTTCTACCCAATGGTGTATTTTTGGTACGTTTTCCTACTTCTGCTGTTAGGGATCGTGTTCTTGCTATGGGTTTTCCTCTTTTTGATAAGAAGCCAGTTGTTGTTAAGCCATGGGATGCTTCGACTCCTCTCACAAAGGAGGCGGTGAAGGCAGTTCCAATCTGGGTGCGACTTTGTGGCTTGGGACTGAAATTCTGGGGGGAGAGGTCGTTGAGTAAGATTGCCACCTTGATAGGCAAATTTTTGAAGGCTGACTTGGCTACCATAGAGAAGACCCGATTGGGATATGCTAGGCTTCTTGTGGAAGTTCAAGTGGGGCAGAAATTTCCCTCTTCCATCTCTTTCTTGGATGAAAAGGGGAAGCTGGAAACGGTCATGGTGGAGTATGATTGGAAACCAGAAGTGTGTGCAGGATGTAAAGCTGTGGGGCATCTTGTGGGGGATTGCAGGAAGGCTGGTGAGAAAGCAAATGTGAAGCAAGTCTGGCAACCTAAACCTGTGGCAGTCAACAAACCAAAGGTGGCTGAGGCCCCTAAGATTAATCCGGTGATAGAGAAGAGTGGTGAGAACAAAGGCAAGGCTGTCCTTGGTCAGAATCAGGAGGTTGTGAGTCCTATTGTTCAGATTATGAGACAAGAGTATGCTACTCCTGTGGCTAATTCATATGCACAGTTATTCGCAAGTAATGATCTGATATTTGGTGTCGGGGCGTCTTCTTCTAAGGAAGTGGGTGCTCATGGATAATATTGGGTGTTGGAATGTTAGGGGAATGAATAAAGCTGCTAAGCATGCTGATATTAGGGCTTTTCTTCATAAGAATAAGATTGGTTTTTGTGGTTTAGTTGAGACTAAAGTTAAAAGTCAGGATTTTGTAGGAGTGTTGAATAAACTTGGGAAACAATGGAGTGGTATTAATAATAATTTACATCATGATGGTGGTCGAGTGTGGTGCATTTGGTTGCCTCAGGTTTTTCATGTTCAGAAACAGTGTGACTCAGCTCAGCAGATTACTTGTCTTGTGAGAGATATTGGGACTCAGGAGCAGTTTTTAGTGACCGTGGTGTATGGGTTTAATGCGCAGGAGGATAGGAAGTTACTGTGGGATGAGTTAAGGGCTGTGAAGGATAGTTGGCAGATACCTTGGCTCCTTTGTGGTGATTTCAATGCTTTGCTCCATCTTAATGAAAGATTGGGTAGTGTTGTGACGTTGTCCGAGCTTCAAGATTTCAGAGATTGTGTTGCTTATTGTGGGGTTGTGGATATCCCTGCCAAAGGGGTCTTCTACACTTGGAATAACAAGCAGTCTGGTAACGATCGAGTGTATTCCAGATTGGACAGATGTTTAGCCTCTGATAACTGGTTGAGGATGTTCCCAGGTGCCTATGTTTTTTTCCTCAATGAGGGTACTTTTGACCACTCTCCTATGGTTTGTTTCAGATACGTGCAAGCTTCTAATAGTAGAGTATCTTTCAAATACTATAATATGTGGGGTTCAGATCCTGACTTTCTCAGTCTGGTTTCTTCAGTATGGGAGCAGGTTGTTCATGGCACTCCAATGTTTGTTGTGACCAAGAAACTTAAAATGCTTAAAGGAGTGCTAAAGCAGTTAAACAGGAATAAGTATGCTGATGTGGAAAAGGCTCATGAAGTTGCTAAGATGGCAGTTTTGGATATTCAACAAAGGTTACAAGCTGACCCTTTAAATCACTCCCTCCTGAATGCAGAGAGAGCGGCATTGGGTCAGGCTAACACTCTTAATCTTGCTAGATGGAATTATCTAAAACAGAAAGCAAAGGTGGTTTGGTTAAAGGAAGGAGATGAGAATTCAGCTTACTTTCATAATCATATAAAAGAACGTCAGTTTAGGAATAAGGTGTTTCAGGTGTGTGACATGAATGGTAAGATGTGTTCTGAAGTGGGGGAGATAGAAGAGGCTTTTGTAGCCTATTACAAATCCTTGTTGGGTAGTAACAGTAATACTCAGAATGTTCATATTCCAGTAGTCAAATCTGGTAAGTGTATTACGCAAGCTCATGTGGATATTTTGTTGAGGCCTGTGACTGATACGGAGATAAAGGAGTGCATCTTCTCTATTCCTCCTATTAAAGCGCCTGGTCCTGACGGGTACAATTCTCAATTCTTTAAAGATGCATGGAGTGTGGTGGGTCCTGAGATCTGTTCTGCTATAAAGAATTTTTTTCAGAATGGTCAACTTCTGAAGCAACTAAATACTACAACGGTTAGTCTCATTCCGAAAGTTCAATGCCCTTCATCTGTTTTGGAGTTTCGACCTATAGCTTGCTGCAATACCTTATATAAGTGTATAGCAAAGTTGCTGTGTTCCAGACTTGGGGACGTTTTACCTGATATTATTAGCGTGAACCAAGGTGGTTTCATTAAGGAGAGGGCTATAGCAGAGAACATCTTAATCTGTCAAGACTTGGTGAGACTTTATACAAGGAAAACTGCTTCTCCTAGGTGTATGATTAAGATCGACTTGAGGAAAGCGTATGATTCTGTTGAATGGGCGTTTCTATTTCAAATGATGGCTGCTATGGGGTTCCCTCAAGTGTTTATTGGATGGATTTCAGAGTGTGTTACTACTCCGTCATTTACTCTGGCTATTAATGGGAACTCGTTTGGCTTTTTTCAAGGTCGAAGAGGTCTGAGACAAGGAGATCCATTGTCCCCGTTGTTGTTCACCATATGCATGGAGTACTTTTCTAGGATTCTTGGGGTTGTTGGAAATATGGATGAGTTTAAATTTCATCCTATGTGCAAAGCTTTGAAGTTGAATCATCTTATGTTTGCGGATGATTTGTTGTTATTTTGTAAAGGTGATGTCCAGTCTATAATGCTTCTGTTGCGTGCTTTTTCTTCGTTTTCTGTAGCTTCGGGGCTCACTATGAATCGGGAGAAGTCTGATATTTATTTTAACGGCATGAAAGCAATGGACATGGATGATATAATGTTGGTTTCAGGCTTCAGAAAAGGCAAATTCCCATTTCGGTATCTTGGAATTCCCATATCTGCCAAGAAGTTAAGCATGTTGGATGGCATGAAGCTTATCGATAAGGTCACAGCAAGAATACGGAGTTGGGGTGCCTCTCATCTGTCCTACGCTGGCAGACTAGTACTTACGCAGTCTGTTCTTTCTAGCCTACATTCATACTGGATGTCAATCTTCTTGATTCCCTCTGGTATCATTAAGAGAATTGAGAGTATCTGTCGTAATTATCTGTGGTATGGCAGTGATACATTTCATCATGCTCCAAACGTTAGCTGGGATGATTGTTGTTATCCAAAGGAGATGGGAGGACTGGGATTAAGGAGTTCTAAAGATTGGAATAAAGCGTTGTTGGGTAAGTATATTTGGTGGATTGAGAAGAAACAAGATCACTTGTGGGTCAAATGGATCAACCACGTCTATATGAAAGGTGTTTCGTGGACTGTCTATAGTCCTCCCGTGGACTGTGCCTGGTCTTGGAGGAAAATCGCCCACTGTATGTCGACTTTCAGTTCAGGTATGTCATCTCCAATCTTTACTGATGCGTTTTCTGTTAAGGATGCTTACCTTTGGTTAAGAGCCGAGAAGCAAGTGGTGCCATGGAGATTTGTCTGTTGGAGCCCCATGAATATACCGAGATGCTCTTTTATCTTTTGGGAGTACAAGCTTGGGAGATTATTTACTTATGATAGAATGAAGAAGATGGGATATAGTGGTGATGATAAATGTTCATTGTGTAATGTTGCTGCGGAAACTCACAGACATTTGTTTCATGACTGTTACTTTGCTCAGCTATGTTGGAATGAATTACAAAGGGTGTTGGATGTTCGGTTTTGGCCTGACCGTATTGAGCACTGGTGTCGTAGGGGCGCTAAGCTTTCTAAGCTTGTGAGGAATATAGTGGCGGCTTGTGTGGTCACAGTTATATATAACATTTGGAATATGAGGAACAAAGCGCGACTTGATCATGTTGTATTGCATCCTAAGTGGGTGGTTAAGCATGTGCTAGAGGACGTTCTTACGCGTTTTAGAGCGCGAAATAAGTCTGTCCTAACTTTTTATGATCGAAATTGGTTGAGTAAATTGTAAAGGGTGTGATGTACACCCTCATCATTAAAAGTTGTAATCGGGTTTTATTATTAATATACTTACATTTTCCCAAAAAAAAATCACTATTCATAATTGAAATAAAATAATTAGTGAAAATCGTAAACATGTTAAATCGCTTTAGTATAATTTAAATGATTAGTATATAAAAACTTTAAGTCAAAACCGATAAATTAGGAAACGAAAATAAAAGACTAAGTGAATAGAGGCCCACGGCCTTAGACTTATTTTTGGACAAAAATGATTTTTGTCACTTTTTATTTTTATCACTTAAGTAATTAAATTAGTTAAAATAATTAATTGTTAATAAAAATATAAAAAGAAATAAATAGCTAAACTAAATAAAGGGCCACGGTTTTCCTATTTAAATTGGGTCAATTTTGATCAAAATGAATTTGTCACTTAGTCACTAAACTTGATTTGTAATTAGGATTATATTAGATTGTTTAATAAATCGTTAATAAAAAGAATCAACGAAACCGATTAAAATAAACGTTACACGTATTAAAATGAACCATCTCGAGTGTTACTACCTATGCTTAAATTTGGATGTGGACATACGGACTATTTAAAATGAACTACGACAACCTCACTAAAAATGGAAACCGCTAAAATCTTAGTTAAGTATACGACTAAATTTAACCGAGTTTTACTTTTGGAAATGTTATTTAAAATGACCAAGTACAAAATGAACTTAACAACTTTGAAACTAGGATTTTGTACTTAAGTTTAAATCGAGTTTTACATTTAAAATAAATTCTCAAATCACTAAATACAAAACGAACCTAACGACTTTGAAATTAGAATTCTATACTTAGGAAATAAACTTGATTTTGTACCTAAATAAAATATCTTAAGGTATAAAAATACTAAGTATAGAAATATAGTAATAAATACTAGGTATAGAAAATATACTAAATATAAGAATACATGTACGTATAAAATACGAATAAAATACGAAGTATAAAAATACGCATACGTATAAAGATACGTACAAATACGAAATACTAAAATACGAATACGTATAAAAATACGGTGAATAGTAAATACGGTGAATAGTAAATACGGTGAATAGTAAATACGATGAATAGTAAATACGATGAATAGTAAAATAATGAATGGTGAAAATATTTAAATTTTACGAACGGACTCAAAATAAATATTTAAGTCTTCCTATGTATTCTGTTTTACCTGAAGAACTGCTGTTACTAAAATTTCATTATACAAAGTTAGACGATATATTTAAGTTTCAGAATTGTCACCTATTATGAATGAACGAGGAAATAAGAATTTGAGAAATGAACTACTTGAATAAAATACTTGGATTGTTCGCCATGTTGCGACTCTTGAAATTCGAAGTTAATGAGGTAGCTATCTATGGGGACTTGGGCTCCCTATCAGAGTTGACCAAGGCGAAATAACGATCTTAAGATCGCTACTCGGCACGGTATATACAACCTCAGAGATGGGGCATCCTTGATATTTCCGTGGGCCTATATATTAGTAATTGGAAACTCCAGCCCCAACCGGGGGTACCCGTCTAAGGTGATAGTCGTATTTTTCGTCGGTGATACCTTTTGAATAGCGAATACGTATGATCCTCGATTAGATGGTGTATGCATACATTAGACACGGGATTTGGCTGTCCTTATTACCTTAGGTATCTCTAGACTGTCAGACACATCCGCTTTGTTCGGCCCTGATCTCTATTGCGCGGACGCCTAGCCTGTCAGACACGTCCGCTTTGTTCGGCCCTGATCGCTAGTCTAGCCTGTCAGACACGTCCGCTTTGTTCGGCCCTGATCGCTATTGCGTATTTTACGTCTGCATGCTTCCGCCTCGCTAACGAACATTCTTGAGTTAACGTATGTTGAATGCATTTCCTTGTCTTGTTTGTTTGATGATTGTATGATTGACTTGGTTATGAGTATTGGAATACGATTTATTGAGTATGATTATTTGTGAGCGTGGTACATTATTTGATTGAATTATACTCATGTTTGAATCATCATAAATTCCTTACGTGTTTTATCTGCTACTTGCTCTTCATTTTTACTTATTTATTATTTATACTGCATATTGTTTTAGAATTGTATGTGTCGAAAGAGTGTGCGAGAAAATGATGAGAGTTTAATGCAGGTACCCCGAGACCAACGCCTATTGAATGCTGGGATGGTTTACCTTTATTTTGTACTCCTTTTTGAGTGAATGTAATCGAATAACTCTGGTTATCTTAAACTCATATTATATGGAGTTTGTAATACGATAACAGCTGGTTTTGTAATATATAGACTTAATTAATTTTCCGCCTTAGTTTAATTAAAGTCACGAAAAACCAGGTTGTTACAACAAGTTAGTAATTTATTTTAAAACTAAACTAGCTAAATTAAAATTTAAAGTTGTAGTAGTATTTTATGTTTAGGTTATGTTTTAATTTTTTTATGATTTCGATTTATGTTCATATTTTAATTGTATGTAAAAAGAGTTAAGTGAGTACTTAATATAAAGGGTGAGGAGTTTATTTAAGTGTACTAATTAATTTAAGCAAATAAATGGAAGATTTTAGGAAGAAAAGAATTAAAGAGGATGAATGTTATGATGTGTTCTTGAGCTTGCACATAACCAAGCTTACTTGAATGTTTGAGTTGAGTTTATTAGAGAGAAAAGACTTAGAATATTTTGGTGTTTGTGAGTGTGTTTGTACGTGTAAATGTAGTAGTAGTAGTGTAGTTGTAAGTTTGATATTATGTAGTATGTAATTTAGTATTAATAATATATAATCTTTAATTAAAAATAAGCTATAAGTGATGATGAATTAGTATAGGTTGTAAGAAGGATTGGACAAGTTACTAAAGTAGAAGAAAAATGGAAGAGGATCACTTGACCCTTGGCCAAATATCTCGGCCACCCCTCACACAAGTCCCGATTTTTACGTTTTTGAAATTTTCGATTTACGCGTACGTGAAAAGTCTCGAAATGAAATATATAGTCTAAAAATAATGTTTAGAAGTAAGATTGAAAATAAAAATGAAAACAAACTTCAAAACGAAATCAAAATAAAAATTGGGTATTAGGTTCCTCGCAAGTTTGAAATAAAATTTTATTTGATCGAAATATATATTTTTTTCGTTGAATGTTATCGAATTAAATCATTATAACCAAACGTCAAAAAGTTTATCAGTTTAGGCTTAGTGAGGCTCATTATTTCGATTATTAGTGAAAGTGGTAGTTAAATCAAAGTGAAATAGTAATTTGATAATAATATAATATGTTTTGTTAGTATTAATCAAAATGATTAAGCTTAAACTTCTTTAATTATATTTGGATTATGAGTAAGTATATTTAAGAAAGATTAGGTGACTTAATCACAATTAGGTGGCTTGGTCATTTTAGTCAAAGTTTGACCTCGATTTGCGTGCCAAAATTTGCCGTTGAGAAAATTGTCGAGGATTCTTCATTTGATTTATCGAGTTTGAAAATGTAAAAATAAAGTTCAAATTCAAAGTAATTCAAAATGGTTTTAGTTTAGGTGCAATATTGATTGTAGTGTATTGTTTTAGAAGAATAAGTGAGCGAGGATGATTAATTATTGATTTCCTAATTATAATTAGCTTAAATTAACACGGGGTGTTACAATTATTGCGTGTCGATGTGGGTTCAAATCCCACATAGCCTGGATATATAAAACACAAAACATTAGTCTGGATTAGAGCTGGCAAGCTTGACCCGACCCGAGTGACCCGACCCGAACCCGAGCAAAAACCGACCCGATTGACCCGAAAATATTGTGACCCGAGAACCGACCCGACCCGACCCGATGACGACCCGTAACCCGACATGACCCGATAATCAAGAATCTAACCCGACCCAGACCCGGCGATGATGACGGGCCGATATCAACCCGACTAAATTGACGACCCGATAATTATTAAGCTTAATTTTATTGGATTTAAAGCAAATTATTATTTAGAATGATATATTTGACTTAATAATGAAGTAATTAAATAAAATAACGATCAAAATACTTATTTTAGTGGTTAAAAATTGAAATAATTCGATAAAATCGCGCTGACCCGATAATGACCCGACCCAAATCCGACCCGACCCGATACACTATTTGACCCAATATGACCCGACCCGATGACGACCCGAACCGAACCCGACTCGACCCGCAAGGGCACTTTGACCCGACATGACCCGAACCCGACATGACCCGACCCGACTTGACCCGACCCAAACCCGACCCGACTGACCCGATTGCCACCTCTAGTCTGGATAGATAAAACACTTCTCCACATACATGAAACAAGCTTAACTAAATACATGTATCTAGACTAATTAAATATGAATCTACACTTATTATTTGTGTATCCAGCCATTATTACAAGAATATGTATGTATATTTGGGCAAACTCACATTCAGTGCAAACATTCGGAATAACACGAATACAAATTTAAGTACTCAGTGCAAATTGATCCTCGGATACGTAAATAAATGCTCCAGATACACAAATAGAGTTATGTATCCAAACTACTAATTTATGCATTTTGACTGATATTTCATGTATCAACCCACACCCATGAATAATACCACCATCGTACCACCACATCCAGCCACCCATATGCGCTCCTTGAAACACCATTACAAACGCCATTACACTTACTTGCAGCCACAATCGACACACTGGTGACGAGTTCTAACATCATAACACTCAAACATCAAGGATGAATCAAAGCCACAGATGAAATTAGTTTAAAATTTGTTTCTGGTGTTTGTAGATCTACGATTTTAAAAACGAATTTTATACCTTACCTGTGTGCCTTTCATTCGAGGTGTTGGGGCCAGTGTCAGGATTAACAGAGTCGCATGTGGCTGGTGTCGGGATTGACGGCGTCACGTGTGGTCGTGTGTCCGGCGTAAAGTGTCCCGTATCCGAGCTCTTGGAGAATAAAAGTCGTAAAAAAAAAATCAGCAAATGAACAACGATGGTTGATATCAATTACTTGTGGGCAGATTAGGCATTGCGTTAGTCTGTGCAGAATTGCATACACGCTTGCACACAATTAATACAACGACAACGTATTCACTCATTCGATCAACACATGAGTTATATAAGTACAAGCAGACAACATGTTGTTGAGTAACAACGGCAACTCACACACAACAGACCGCTACAGCCCTAACCTGCATTTACGCACGTTTATACACTCAACTACCCACATTGTACACACTGGTAAACTGGCAGCAGCATTAAGAGTGCGTGGCAGCAGCCGGAGGTGTTGGACAGTAACGAAACAACGTAAAATAGTGGCATAATAATACGGACAGCAACAATAGTGTTCATTCGCGACCCAAAACATCTCAAAAATCTAGTTTACACATACCTCAACCCTACTACACACAAATACCTGTACAAGTCTACTTTTACCCCGCATTACTAACAAAATATAGCGAGAAATCAAGATTTAGTGTACAATAGTGAAAATCTCCCATAAATTCGGCCTACACTTAGCTTAGGGTAGGGCCAAACCTAACCTCAACCTCGAGACAAACATCGACACACTCACAACAGCTTTACACAGTAATCTTAGGGCAGCAGCCACATAAGCCCCGTCTCCACACGCACCTACAATATACTATATAGTATACGGACAACAGCAGTTAATAGGACCACGAACAACAATTCTAAACGCGCTGTAATAGTGGCCAAGCAAAAGCAACAATAACTACAACGATAGCAGCTAAAAGGTGTTACTAATAAGTAATAATAGCAGAAACGAGAAAAGTAGTCACAGTAGCAGTAAAAGGATGTAAAACAACAAGCATCAGCACAACAATGACAGCAACGACAATATGCACCCATTCCACATTTCTCAATTCTCATACGATTCAACACATACTCCAAATTCATTCACCACACGCCTCCATTTTACTAAGACGACAGTAACAACAGCGCACAACAGCTACAACACCACAGTACTATGAGTAGCAGCCCAAAATCTCGAGGAAGCAACAGAAGAACGCACAACCTGCTACTCTAATACCGGACTAAGTAAGGTTAAGCCTTACCTTGAAGTGAGAATCGTGAAAACACGAGCTCAAGGTGCCGAAACCGTTCCGAAACAACACGAACTCTACAAATAACAGTAATACTATCAATTACTACCAAAATACTAACCAAACGACTTATAAAAACACTAAAACGATTCTTAATCGAAAAAACCCAAAACTTAGGTCAAAATTGATAAAACTGAAAATCGAATGAGCAAATACAAATCATACCTTGATTACTCGAATAGGAAGGTTAAAACTCAAAGAAAATCGACAAATGGAAGCAAGATAGAGGAGAAAATGCAGCATAAACGAGGAGGACGGAAGAGCAGGAAAGAACTGACGAAAAAGATGAAAAATGCGAGCGCGAAAGTGACGATGACGATGTTGATGATTGATGACGATGAAAGTGAGTGATGATGGGTGATGATGATTTTGATGATTAAAAAGGATGGAGGAGAAAAGAACTCGAGCTTCACGTCGAACTCGAGCTTGGTATTTGCCCCCCTTTCACTGACTCCGACGACCCTATCCATGTGACGGCGCCAGGTGGCTGGCGTAAGGTGGCCGGAGGTTGTGGCTGGAGTGATTGACCGGCGTCGGAGCGTGAGATGATGGTGGTCAGAGTATATGTTTGTTTGGTTTGTATAATTAGGGTAAGTAATTGAGGGGGAGGTGAAATTTGGGGCTTTTAATTGTAGCCTTTAGATTTGAATCTGACGGTGTTTGTTTAGTTCGTAGGGTTCGTATCGAATAGGAAGTTCGTAAGGGATCCTAAGTCTATATATATATATATATATATATATATATATATATATATATATATATATATAGATAGAGGTTCAATCAAGTCCTATAAATAAATCAAGTCCGGAAGTCCAAAACTGTACATTTCAAATATATTTGAAACATTAACCACTATATTTGAAACACCAACACAGATATTTGAAACATCAACACAGACATTTGGTATTCTAAACACGTAGTAGCTGATCTTAGGTCCCTGGACCGGCCGGACCACCTTAATCTGAGATCTAATCTCACCCGTTGATTTTAAGGATCCAATGGCTTAGATTAGAACTTTTGGACTCAATCTTATTTATGGACTCAATATAACCTTTCACTATATATATATATATATATATATATATATATATATATATATATAGATTTAGGTTCATATGAGAAATAGGGCTTAGGTGAGAAATATGAGAAATAATCATAACCATTGATTGTTTTAATCCAAGGGTTGATATACATTGTTTTATTTTTTTATTTTTATTTTTTTTTTATTTTTTTGAGGGGAGATTTGTTTTTTTTTTTTTCTTTTCTTTTTTTTTGTGATGGGAGATTTGTTTTCTTTATTTTTTTTTTTTTTTCGTTTTTTTTTTTTTGGTGGGGGGAGATTTTTTTTTTTATTTTTTTTTTTTTTTTTGGGGGAGATTTTTTTTTTTCCATTTTGGTTTTTCTTTTTTATTTTTCAGATTATTTTTTTTTAATTTCATTTTTTTGTTTTTCCATTTTTTTTTGTTTCTTTGTTTTTTTTAAATATTTTTTCTTTTTTCTTTTTTTTTTTTTTTTTTTTTTTTCTTTTTTCAATTTATTTTTTTCAAATTTTTTTTTTCAAATTTTTTTTTTCAATTTTTTTTTTTTTGTTTCTTTGTTTTGAAATGAACCTCGTTTGTAAGTTCATTTTAGAATAAGTGAGATACATTTCAATTTACATACGAGGTTCATTACATTTACAAACGAGGTTCAATACATTTACAAACGAGGTTCATTACATTTACATACGAGATTCATTTCATTTACATACGAGATTCATTTCATTCAAATACGAGGTTCATTACATTTACATACGAGATTCATTTCATTTACATACGAGATTCATTTCATTCAAATACGAGGTTCATTACATTTACAAACAAGGTTCATTACATTTACATACGAGATTCATTTCATTTACATACGAGATTCATTTCATTCAAATACGAGGTTCATTACATTTACAAACGAGGTTCATTTCATTTACATACGAGATTCATTTCATTTACATACGAGATTCATTTCATTCAAATACGAGGTTCATTACATTTACATACGAGATTCATTTCATTTACATACGAGATTCATTTCATTCAAATACGAGGTTCATTACATTTACAAACAAGGTTCATTACATTTACAAACGAGATTCATTTCATTTACATACGAGGTTCATTTCATTTACCTACGAGGTTCATTTCAGTAACAAATGAGGTTCATTTCAGTTACATACGAGGTTCATTTCAGTAACAAATTGTAACACCCCGTGTTTTTGAAACACATTTTTATAAAAGAATTTAATTCCTTAGATTAAATTCATCCCTTTTCATTATAATAAAAATGCGACTGAATTTTTTTTCGCCAAATAATACAAAATTTTCCTAAGTACAAATTTAAAATTTTGAAAAAATAAAGTTTGTTGTATTACCTTTAGAATTTAAAAAGAAACACATTTCAAAATTTTATAAAAGTCAACACAAAACGTATATCGTCTTTCAAATTTCAAAATGGTCAAGCCTAGTTAACTATTCATAAAGATAAAAGTAAAACCTTTTGTTCATAAAATTCAATTTCGAACACCTTTCGTTTTTAAAATAAAAGTGGACACTTATATTTTTCTCGGCTTTGAAATTCAAGTCAACGATTTCAAACACGCAAGTCAAAGTCAAGCCACTTTGTCAATTTTCAAAGCCACGTACAAATGGACCCTTAACATCAAACTTTGGCTAAAAATTTAATCATTTTGATTATTATAAATAAATCATATTATATTAATAACAAATTACTATTCAAATTCTATTTAACTAACACTTTCACTAAAGATCGAAATAATGAGTTACACTAAGCCTAAACTGATAAACTTTTTGACGTTTGAGTATAATGATTTAATTCGATAACATTCAACGAAAAAAATAAGTATTTCGATCAAATAAGATTTTATTTCAAAGTTTCGAGGAACTAATACCCAATTTTTATTTTGATCACCCTTCAACGTTTTTCTTCATTTTTATTTTTGATCTTACTTCAAAACATTATTTTAAGACTATATATTTTATTTTGAGACTTTTCGCGTGTGCACAAATCGAAAATTTCAAAAACGAAAAATCGGGCCTTTGTCATTTAAGTAGGCCGAAATTTTTGACCATGCTTGGTCTTTACTTATCTTCTTCCATTCTTCTTTTCTCTTACACAATAGATGCACCTATTTACTTACACCACCTACTAATTCATCATCACTTCTTAGCTTGCTTTTAATTAAAGATTAAACATTATTATTATTACACAATTACATACTACATACTACAACTTACAACTACAACTACTACTACTACTATCATACGTACAACACAACACACAAACACCAAATACTCTAAGTTATTTTCTCTCTAAATAAAATCATTTCAAGAACACAAGTGAGCAATATTCATCTTCTTCCTTGGTTTTCCTTAAAGAACTTCATCTTCTCCATTTTATTTTTCTTCCTTAAGCTTTTATTTCTTGCTCTTTTATTTCCTTAAGCTCTTAGATAAACTCTCCACCACTTATTTTTGTTAATCACTACCTCTTTTAATTAGTATATAATCAAGAACATAAACCAAAATCATTTAAAAACTAAACATCACCTAAATATAAAATACTACTACACTTTAATTTTTAGTTTAGCTAGTTAAAATAATTACTAACTTGCTTATTTCATTTTTATGTACTCATCCTAACCAAAGACGAGGAGCAAGGTGGAGGCGTCGACTTGAGCCAGTTTGACCATATCATAGACCCCGACAATTGCTAAATAATTTCACTAACCTAATTAAGGTGTCCCCGCACACTAGTTTTAATTTTGTAAATCGCATGCTATAAATGTTTATGTGTTATATTTATTGTGTTTATTATCACCTAGCAACATGTGTTAAATTAGAAGACAAAAATCGAAAAATAAAAATATGTACTCACCATGAATAACCCACGGTTTTCCCCTTTTATTTTGTTTAATTTTTCGTTTTAATTTTTGTAAATTGCATGCTTAAAATACTAAGAATAAGATGTATATGAAAATATAATTAGTTTGTGTTTAGGATTTAAAATGAAATTGTTATGAAATTTAAGTGTTTTTGAAGTATTCTTGTTCTTGAATTTATTGTTGTTATTCTTGTGTTTTAAAATGATTTTTACTTTTGTATGTTAATGTTTGTATATGATTTTCACACATGTTAAATACATAAATGATGTTAAGTAAATTAGTTATTGAATTAGAAGTATAAAAATCAAAAATCAAAAACTATGTAAACATATATATATACACGGTTTTCTTAAAATAAATGGACCAATTTTTAGTTTTAATTTTTCTAAATAACATATTATGATTAGTTTAGGTAAATTAGACTTGTATGAAAAATTTGAGGAAATTATATAAACATATAAAAATTTGACTTAATAATGTTCATATGAAAAATATTAGAGTTCTTCAAATATTCAAGTGTTCTTCATTTGGATGACTAATTCGATTCATAATTTTTATAAAGTTTTACTTAGAAGTTGTTTTAATCCACTAATGAATAAATACAATACTAATTATACAAGTTAAATAAGCTAAATCTTTATAATGAAAAAGTTAGAAAATTAAAGTGAGTAAAATCACTATTCGTAATCGAAATAAAATAATTAGTGAAAATCGTAAACTAGTTAAATCACTTTAGTATAATTTAAGAAATTAGTATATAAAAACTTTAAGTCAAAAACCGATAAAATAGAAAATGAAAATAAAATGCTTAAGTATAAAGGGGCCACGGTTTTGGGATTGTTTTTAGACCTAAAATTGATTTTGTCACTTTTTATTTTTATCACTTAGATAAATAAATTAGTTAAAGTAATGATTTATTAATAAAAACATAAAAAGAGACAAATAGCTAAGTATAATAAAGAGCCACGGTTTTCCTAATTAAAATGGGTCAATTTTGATCAAAATGAATTTGTCACTTAGTCACTAAATTTGATTTGTAATTAGGATTATATTAGATTGTAAAATGAATCGTTAATAAAAAGAATCAACGAAACCGATAAAAATGAACGTTACACGTATTAAAATGAACTATGTCGAGTGTTACTACCTTTGCTACAATTTGGATTTGGATATACGGACTATTTAAAATGAACTACGACAACCTCACTAAAAATGAAAACCGCTAAAATCTTAGTTAAGTATATGACTAAATTTAACCGAGTTTTGTTTCTGAAATATTATTTAAAATCACTAAGTACAAAATGAACTTAACAATTTTGAAACTAGATTTTGTACTTAAATTTAAAACGAGTTTTACTTCCGAAATAGTTTTTCAAATCACTAAATACAAAACGAACCTAACGACTTTAAAACTAGAATTTTATACTTAGTAAATAAAAAGGGTGTTTTGTAAAATACTCTAAGTATAAAGAAATGTATAAGATATAGAAATACTAAGTATAAGATATAATAAAAAAATACTAAGTATAAAATATAATAATAGAAATACTAAGTATTAAATATAATAATAAAATACTAAGTACAAAGATACGTATAAATACGAAGTAAAAGAATACATGTACGTATAAAGATACGAATAAAATACAAAGTATAAAAAATACGAATAAAATACGAAGTATAAAAATACGCATACGTATAAAAATACGCATTTAATACTGAAATACTTAAAAATACGAATACGTATAAAAATACGAGGAATAGTAATTACGATGAATAGTAAATACGATGAATAGTAAATACAATGAATAGTAAAATAATGAATAGTGAAAATATTTAAAATTTACGAATGGACTCAAAATAAATAATTAAGATTTTCTATGTGTTCTGTTTACCTGAAGAACTGCTAGAACTAAAATTTCATTATACAAGTTCGACGATGTTATAACTAATAAAAATTATAGAATGTGTTATGAATAATAAAAGAAGGAATGAATTAAGTGTTGAATACTTGGTGTTACCGTTTTTCCTCACATGTGTAGAATAATACGCACCTCTTATTTGAATTGCCCTCTCGATGACTTCACTTTGACTATCCACTCTAACTTGGGAACCCGTTTGATTCTCTGCGGTTGTTTGGGTTGAATCCGATAGTGAGGAATTTATTCCTCATACTCGATATTCCTTCGACAACTTAGGATTTGAATTAAAAGGCACGGCCCGACATGAGATTATACCCTTCGATTATAACGTTGTATGATTAGTACTCGGGTGTCTGCGATGTTAAACGCTATAGGGTCAGGATTGGTAAGGTAGCCGCATATGGGGACACTATCACGCTTATTAGGTGCTAGTGGTGCATTTAATGACTCTCACAGTCGTTATTTAACGTGATTTTCGCCCTGGGTATCGATTCGTTCACGGGCCCATATGAGGTAACGGAAAATAGCCATTCCCATCCGGGGGATCTGTCGTAGTGTAATAGTCGCACCAATAGGGTGGTGTATGCATGCAAAAGACAAGGGACTGATCCTCCTTATTACCTGCTTGATATCGTTAGCATTTAAAGTCCGTTGATGTGACCGGCACGCTAATGTAACAACCTGGTTTTTCGTGACTTTAATTAAACTAAGGCGGAAAATTAATTAAGTCTATATATTACAAAACCAGCTGTTAATCGAAATAAAACTCTAAATACATAGTACGAGTTTAGGATAACAGAGTATAAGTTTGATTACATCTCTCCAAAATACAAAATAAGGCCTTCAATTCCCCTGATATAAATCGTCAATGTGTTATATTTATTGTGTTTATGATCACCTAGCATCACATGATAAATTAGGAGACAAAAATCGAAAAATAGAATTTGTTGCTCATTAACAAAACCCACGGCCTACCCCCTATTTTTGGTTTAATTTTTCGTTTTAATTTTCGTAAATTGCATGCTTAAAATACTTAGGCTAATATGTACATGAATATATAATTAGTTTTTGTTTAGGACTTAAAATGAATTTATTATGAATTTAAAGGTTTTAAAGTGTATTATGTTGTTCTTGAAGTGTTATTGTTATTCTTATGTTATAATGATTTTTCTTTTGTGTGTTAATGTTTGTAGTTGTTGTTCACTCATGATTAAATATATATATGATATAGAATAAATTAGTTGTTGAATTAGAAGTATAAAAATCAAAAATCAAAATTTAGGAACCTATATATATATACACGGCATACTTGAATTATTTGGACCAATTTTTAGTTTTAGTTTTTCTAAATAACATATTATGATTAGTCTAGTTAAATTAGACTTGTATGAAAAATTTGAGAAAATTATATAAACATATAAAAATTTGACTAAATAATGTTCATATTAAAAGCATTGTGTTCATCACATCTTCATTGTGTTCTTCATCATATGACTAAGTTTTGATTTATAAATTTTATAAGTTTTAGTATTTATCGTTTTTGTTTACTAGTTTAAATCACCTTAGCATAAATTAAATAGTTAGTATATAAAAACTTTAAGTTAAAAACCGATAAAATTAGAAAACGAAAATAGGTTGCAACATAGTAAAAGGCCACGGCATTTGGTGTATTTTTGGACCAAAAATGAATTTGTCACTTTTTATTTTTATCACTTAAGTAATTTAAATTAGTTAAAGTAATGAATTATTAACAAAAACAAAAAAAAGAAATAAATAGAGTAGTGTATAAAGGGCCACGACATTTCTATTAAAATTGGGTCAATTTTGGTCAAAATGAATTTATCACTTAGTCACTAAATTTGAATAGTAATTAGGTTTATATTTGTTTATGTATTAAATCATTAATAAAAAGAATCAACGAAACCGATAAAAAATAAACGTTACACGTATTAAAATGAATATTGTCGAGTGTTACGGCCTTTGCTTAAATGTGGATTGGACATACGGACTATTTAAAATGAACTACGACAACCTCACTAAAAATGGAAACCACTAAAGTATTAGTTATGTATATGACTAAATTTAACCGAGTTTTACTTTTGAAATATTATCTAAAATCACAAAGTATGAAATGAACTTAACAACTTGATTTAAATATATTTCAAAATCACTAAATACAAAATGAACTTAACAACTTTGAAACTAGATTTTTTGTACTTAAATTATATCGAGTTTTACATTTGAAATAAATTCTCAAATCACTAAATACAAAACGAACCTAACGACTTTAAAACTAGAATTTTACACTTAGTAAATAAAGAGGGTGTTTTGTAAAAAAACTCTAAGTATAAAGAAATGTATAAGATATAGAAATACTAAGTATAAGATATAATAATAATATACAAAGTATAAAAATACGAATAAAATACAAAGTATAAAAATACGAATAAAATACGAAGTATAAAATACGCATACGTATAAAAATACGTACGAATCTGAAATACTGAAAATGCGAATACGTATAAAAATACGATGAATAGTAAATACGATGAATAGTAAATACGATGAATAGTAAATACGATGAATAGTAAAATACGGTGAATAGTAAAATAATGAATAGTGAAAATATTTAAAATTTACGAACGGACTCAAAATAAATATTTAAGTTTTTCTATGTGCTTCCGTTTACCTGAAGAGCTGCTAGAACTAAATTTTCATTATACAAGTTCGACGTTATTGTTTATTATGAACTGTCACTGGAGAAATAAAGGAACGAGAAAATGATAAAGAAAGTACTTGTTAAATACTCGGGTGTCTGTCATGTTGCGAACCTATTGTGCCATCGTTGGAAAGGTAGCCGCGTATGGGGACTCTTTCACTCTTCAGTGCTGACTGAGGCGTCCTAATGACTCTCATAGTCTTTAGGCAAGCGGCGTTTACATCCCTTGAATGGGCATAAATGTGGCGACCTGCGGTCCATACGAGGTAACGGAAAATGACCATCCCACCCGGGGACCTTGTCGTTAGGTATTAATCGTTTTGGTTAGGAAAAGCATACTCTCTCGAGTAGCGAGGACTGTGTCGTTTCTAAGTGAAAGTGTGTGCACACATAAGATAAGGGATTGAATCGTCCTTCTTACCTATTGGTATCTGTGGCAGTAAAGTCCGTTGATGTACCGTGACCATTGCGCAGCCTTGCTTTTGTAGGGTTTTGCATGCTTCCATCCTGACTTGTTGTGGTTCATAGGACAACGTATGATAGATTATCCATGTTGTATTGGATATTAGGTAGTTATCACGTACGCTACTTAGTGTTTGATCTGATGTACGAGTCTGAGCAGCTAGTGCACTTTGATAATTATCTATGAGAGTACACAAGCCGCTCTGTAGTCAAGACTCGCGAGTTATGTTACTATGTGAATATAATTGAAAAGGGTCGACTACCCCGAACATGAATGAAATGATAATGATTTGCCTACATGATTATGAATGGAGATAATTTGATGATTCAATTGCTATGTTATATGATTTATGATATGTTATGTTTTATGAATTGTATTATTGTATGTTTAATTGCGCTGATTTAATTACATGCGCATATGTTATTGTTATGTGTTTACCGCTAAGGGTTTTATATGGCTTAGCGTGTGCGGGGCATAATCGAGTTTGAACGGCATTTTCCCGTAGGTACCCCGAGGCTACATTGACGATTTATATCAGGGGATTGAAGGCCTTATTTTGTATTTTGGAGAGATGTAATCAAACTTATACTCTGTTATCCTAAACTCGTACTATGTATTTAGAGTTTTATTTCGATTAACAGCTGGTTTTGTAATATATAGACTTAATTAATTTTCCGCCTTAGTTTAATTAAAGTCACGAAAAACCAGGTTATTCTGATTGGTATCGAGTGTCTTGCAATAGTGAATGACTTAAAGTTATCTCACATAGCGAGGCGACACCTGGGCCAGACATTCATATCGTATGTCAGGCATAGACTTATAGGATAAAATAATAAACTAGGAATCTCTAGATCGCTAAAATAATAACTTAGATCAGTTTAAAATGTGAGAAAGGGTAGAATCTTAAGGACCGACCAAATAATAATGAACTAGTTAGATGAGCGTTAGAATCTTAACTTTATGATTCTTTACTTGCTATTTGCTCTATGGCTAACTTTAGTCTGACAAAGGCCCTTAGGATGTCATCTTTCCGCTCTTTCCGTTACTACGCACCACGAAGGCCGCCGATGATGCAACTAGGAGAGTACATACGTAGCCATTCCCTCCACATAGAGCGATATGTGGAAGCTCATGGAATCATGACGGGCAGAATCTACCACACGAGGGGCATTGGCATCAGTTTGACCATGATTGAGAGCTTTCATCCATACGATGAGTTTTGGGCACCTCTAGGTTGGCGACTTCTCCGCGATTACGAGCTACACATGGATCGCATGTACCATCCAGACCCACTTCAGAGGGTGGAGGAACCACCTGCGTGGATGGAGTATGATGAACTACTCGACAGTATGATGATTCAAGAATATGAGCGCGACTATCCTCCATTTTCACCCAACGCCATCATACCCCCAATCATATGGGAGAGGGATCTCACCTCTGGGAGGCTCTTGAGGGTCGCAAATCATATTTAGGGTCATTCGACTCCAGTTTGTAAAATATATGTAACCGACTTTTAACCATCCTAAGAACGATCTTAATATCGTCTTCTTTTCCTACGGCTATGGATGATATATTCGGATGTGACGTTTGGTGAACTTATGTATTATATTCCTTTGAAATGTAATATTTTACCCATGTATATATTTATATATATATGGAGACGTTATGTTACTACCTAGTCGTGTGCTTTTCTTAACGCATTATTTTAAAATTATACATACATATTTGTACTTCCAAATCTCATTTAGATTATTTTATCCAAATTGATTTCAGATGAGACTACCGTGCGGTAAGAGGTACTCTGAGTGGACACCAAAAGAGAAGGCCCGCAAGAAAGCCATCGAGGCCTACGCACGACGTCAACAATTGAAGTCATGGAAGAGATCACAGGACTCGAGTGATTCGGAAATCGACTGGAAGACTAGGGCACTTAAGACTCCGTATATGGAGCATCGAGTTCCTGATCACCTCCGCCGATCCTCAGAACATACCGACGTGATCGAAGCGTTCATGCAGGGGAAGCCTGAGACATTTGAGGGAATTAGCGGGACACTTTACCCATGGATCAGGAGTATGAATGCGAGGTTTCTGGAACACTCAGTTAGAGAGGAATGGAAAACCTCCCTAGCAGCTGCTTGCCTTGATGAAGAGGCCAAAGCATGGTGGAGACGACTACGCTCCCCAGCTATCCTTGAGGGTGAATACTACCTGAGCTGGGAGGACTTCAAGCTCGGTTTGAGCGACGCAACTAATGCTGTTAAGTATAAATACAGCTTCTCGGAGGAAGAATACCACTACTCAAAATTTGCTTAGAATCTAGGACAAATCTTTTGTCATTCTCGATCTAATTTTATAACTCTTGAGGATGTATCTAAGCTTTTGTGTTTTTTTTTTGCTGAACCTTGTATCTAGGTTTTCACCTTAGTTCATTTCATAGAGAATGTATTAGGAGGCTTTGTAACTTTTTGATGTAACCCTTTTACATTATCAATGAAATGTGTTTTACCTGGTACTCTATATGATGTGTCTATCTTGGAAACTACTCGAAACTCACACAATTTAATGTCTTTCAGAATGGCTGCAAATGGTATCCCAAACGATCTCGACCAACAGTTCCTCGAGGAGGAAGCCAGAAGAAGGGGATTTGAAGACGCAATTGTGAAGATTGCGCAATCCGCACAACAAAACCGTGGGGGCGGTAACAATCAGTCAGCATTTGAAAGATTCTCCAAACACCGTCCTTTAACATACTCTGGATCCGTCGATCCTGTGGTCCTGACTGAATGGATCGAGGAAATGGAGAAACTGCTGGAGCTCAGCAAGATACCCCCCACAGAAATGGTGAATGTGGTGGCATATTACTTGAAGGGAGAGGCGAACAGTTGGTGGCGCCTAATCAGATCTAATTTCCGCTCGAGAATCTACAACTGGAGCGAGTTCAAAACGCTTTTAGAGAGCAAGTATTTCGGGCAGGAGCTCAGGTGGAACAAAGAAGAAGAATTCAGGAATTTGAAACAGGGTAATATGCAACTGCAGGCATACACCGAAAAGTTCCAGGAGCTGTCAAAATTTGCTCCCAAGATAACGATCGATGAGGAAGAACTCGCCAACCGATATGTTCGGGGTATGACTTCTGATTCTGATTGATCATGAGCGGGTTCAATTAGGAACTTTCTTTGAAGCCTATGAGAAGGCAACAGGTATCTGGGCGTCAATCCAGAAGAACGAAGCAGAGGAGAAAGGGAAAAAGAGAGTTTTTACGCCTTCTGTGGCGAGCGCCAGCTTCATTCAGAAGCCTAACTACCAACGACCTTTTCTACCACAGGCTAATCCATCAAACCGGGGTTACCAAAGGCCTACGAATTTCGCTCAGAATTCCACCCAGACCAAGCCAAGGTTTGCCCCCAATCCTCCAAGGCCTCTACCACTATACGAGTCCGATAAGTGTCGCTCTTGCCTAAAACAACTACACCCGGGGAAACAGTGCAATGGTGCACCGATCACGTGCTTCATATGCAGGGAAGTAGGTCATAAGGCCAACGTCGCCTAAAAAGGAACAATGGGTAGAGTGAACACGGGACCGCCGCCGTAGTAAGAGTTCAGGGAGAGTATATGTCTTTGTCAGAGAATGATGGTGATGCCGAGGACTGTCGGGATGTAGACGCTGCCACCGTAAATTTTTGGTTAATGCAGACTGCCTTTATTTTGTTCGATCTGGTGCGTCCTTATCTTTTATCTCAACAAAATTTCTAGCAAAATCCAAACTTACAAAACCTGAACAAATACGCACTAACATATCGCTACCAAATGGCAAAAATATTTCTTGTTCTGCAAAGTACAATAATGTACAAATCATGATTCACCACACAAACTTTCTTTCTGACCTGATTTTATTCGACCTTCCTGAATTCGATATAATTTTGGGAATGGATTGGTTAACTCGTCATCATGCTACGTTCAAATGCCGAGACCGGAGAATCACATTGAAGGGTCCTAATGGAACGGTGGTGACTTACCAAAATACGCCTTCAAAGGAAAAAGTGCGATTCGTGTCTGCCATGAAAATTCAGAACATGGGGAGAAAGGGACATCAAATATTTCTGTGCAGCATCAACAAAATGGAGGACGAGCAAAACATCGAGAACATTCACATTGTAAATGAATACCCTGTAACACCCCGTGTTTTTGAAACACAATATTATAAAAGAATTTAATTCCTTAGATTAAATTCATCCTTTTTCCTTATAATAAAAATGCGACTGAAATTTTTTCGCCAAATACTACTAAATTTTCCTAAGTACGAATATAAAATTTTTGAAAAATAAAGTTTGTTGCATTATATTCAGAATTCAAAAAGAAACACAATCCAAAATTTTATAAAAGTCAACACCAAACTTATATCGTCTTTTAAATTTTGAAATGGTCAACGTATGTTTACTATTCACTAGAATAAAAGTAAAACCTTTTGTTCATAAAATTCAATTTCGAGTACTTTTGATTTTTATTTATAAATCTTATTATATTAATATCAAATTACTATTCCATTTTGATTTAACTAATACTTTCACTAAAACTCGATATATTGAGTCATACTAAGTCAAAACTGATAAACTTTTTGACGTCTGAGCATAATGATTTAATTCGATAACATTCAACGAAAAAAATATATATTTCGATCAAATAGATTTTATTTCAAACTTGCGAGGAACCTAATACCCAATTTTTATTTTGATTTCGTTTTGAAGTCTATTTTCATTTTTATTTTCGATCTTGCTTCTAAACATTATTTTAATACTATATATTTTATTTCTAGACTTTTCATGGCCAGAATCGAAAATTTCAAAAACGAAAACGAGCCCATGGTTTTGGCTAAGATGGCCGAAATTTTGGACCATCTTTGGTCTTTGTTATCCTCTTCCATTTTCATGCTTTAGTAACTTGTCTAAATCACTCTTACACCCTATTTTTCATCATCACTTCTTAGCTCTTTAATTTAATGATTTAAACAACTAAATACATAATGCTTTCACACATTGATTTACATATTACAAAAACAAAACAATACTACTACTACTACACTACACGTACAAACATACATACAAACACCAAAAATACTCCAAGTCTTTTTCTCTCTAATAAAACCATTCAAGAGCATTTGTAAGACAAACTCATCCTCAACATCAACCTTCTTCATGATCTTCATCTTCCTTTTTTCTTCATTTTTCATTTCCTAAATTTATTTCATTTAGTTTTTGTTTATAAATTTCACTACTTAATTTAGATCATTTCTATGCAAATTATATTATCACTACACTCTTTAAATGAGTTTTAGAAAATTAAAGTGTTGTTCTAAAATGAATAAACTCAAGATCTTCATCTTCTTTATTTGGCTTTCCACATAAATTTCCACTATTCATTAAAATGAAAATTCTTCATAAGTTAAATTAAATCACTTCCTCTTTTTCCTATTAAATTAAAATAGACATAAATCATAAAAGAAAATATACTACACTTAAATCTTATTAGTATAGTTTGACTAGCTAAGTAAGTTACTAACTTGCTTATTCTTATTTGTATGTACTAATTATCCAAAGACGAGGAGCAAGGTGTTGCCATTGATTTAAGTGTCTTTGACCACATAGTAGACCCGGATAATTGTTAAGCTAAAGTCATACCGAGCTAAATTAAGGTGTCCCCGCACACTAGTTTCATTTTTGTAAATCGCATGCCTAAAATGTTATGTGTTATATTTATTGTGTTTATGATCACCTAGTAATCATATGTTAAATTAGGAGACAAAAATCGAAAAATAAAAATTGTTGCTCACCATTAAACACCCACGGCCAACCCTCCATTTTCGGTTTAATTTTTCGTTTTAATTTTTGTAAATTGCATGCTTAAAATACCAAGGCTAATATGTACATGAATATATAATTAGTTTTTGTTTAGGACTTAAAATGAATTTGTTATGAATTTAAATGTGTTAACATGTTTTATGTTGTTCTTGAAGAGTTGTTGTTATTCTTATGTTATAATGATTTTCCCTTTGTGTGTTAATGTTTGTAGTTGTTGTTCACTCATGATTAAATATATATATGATATAGAATAAATTAGTTGTTGAATTGGAAGTATAAAAATCAAAAAAATAAAATTGTAAGTATATATGTATATCCCACGGTTTTCATGAAGTTTTTGGACCAATTTTTAGTTTTAATTTTTCTAAATAACATATTATGATTAGTGTAGTTAAATTAGACTTGTATGAAAAATTTGAGAAGATTATATAAACATATGAAAATTTGACTAAATTAAGTTCTTATGAAAAATATTAGGAACTCATCACATATTCATATGTTCTTCTTGTAGATGACTAGTTTTGATTCATAATTTTTATTAAGTTAAAGTTAAGAGTTGTATTAATCCATTAGTGAATAAACACCTAACTAAATATATAAGTTTAGTAAGCTAAATCTTTAAAATACAAAAGTTAGAAATTTAAAGTAAGTAAAAACACTATTCATAATCATAATAAAATATTTAGTGAAATTTCAACTTAGCTTAAATCACTTTAGTATAAACTAAATAAATAGATTATAAAAACTTTAAGTCGAAAACCGATAAATTAGAAAACGAAAATAAAAAGCTAAGTACATAGTGTGCCACGGTTTTGGTGCTATTTTTGGACCTAAAATGAATTTGTCACTTTTCGTTTTTATCACTTAAACATTTTAATTAGTTAAAGTAATGATTTATTAATAAAAACAAAAAAAGAAATAAATAGACACACACTATACAACTCACGGTTTTACCTCTTAAAATAGGTCAATGTTGATCAAAATGAATTTGTCACTTAGTCACTAAATTTGATTAGTCATTAGGTTTATATTTTGTTGTATAATGAATCAATAATAAAAAGAATCAACAAAACCGATTAAAATAAACGTTACATGTATTAAAAATGAACAATGTCGCGTGTTACTACCTTTGCTTAAACTGGATGTGGTTATACGGACTATTTAAAACGAACCACGACAACCTCACTAAAATTTGAAACCGCTTAAATTTTAGCTAAGTATACGACTAAATCTAAACCGAGTTTTACTTTTGAAATATCATTTAAATCACCAAGTATAAAATAAACTTAACCATTTTGATTTAAATATGTTTCAAAATCACTAAATATGAAATGAACTTAACAATTTGATTTAAAATATATTTCAAAATGACTAAGTACAAAATGAACTTAACGACTTTAAAACTAGGATTTTATACTTAGAAAATAAATGAGTTAGTTTTATGTTTAGAAATATCTTAAGTATAAAAATACGTACAAGTACAAAAATACGAATAAAATACAATGAATAGTAAATACAATGAATAGTAAAATACGGTGAATAGTAAATACGTGAATAGTAAAATAATGAATAGTAAAAATATTTAAAATTCACAAACGGACTCGAATAAATTATTTAAAGTTTTCTATGTGTTCCGTTTACCTGAAGAACTGTTAGAATTAAAATTTCATTATACAAGTTCGACGATACTAATTAATATGAATTATCACTTGAGTATATACGAATGAGAAAACGATAAAGAGAGTACTTGTTAAATACTCGGGTGTCTGTCATGTTGCGAATCTATTGTGCCATCGTTAGAAAGGTAGCCGCATATGGGGACACTTGGCACCCTATGAATTGCCAGTGGTAATCTAATGACTCTCTCAGTCGTTATTTAACGTGACTTTCGCCCTATGAATCGAATTCGTTCACGGGCCCATATGAGGTAATTGGAAAATGACCATTCCCATCCGGGGAATCTGTCGTAGTGTAATAGTCGCACCAATAGGGTGGTGTATGCATACATTAGACAAGGGATTTGGCTGTCCTTATTACCTACTTGATATCTTTAGCTTGAATGACTTGACCGTTGAATGTTTCCGGCCCTTCAGCTTCTGCGCAGGCCTTGCTTTTGTAAGGTTTTGCATGTTTCCATCCTAACTGGTTGTGGCTCATAGGACAACGTATGATAGATTATCCATGTTGTATTGAATATTAGGTAGTTATCACGTACGCTACTTAGTGTTTGATCTGATGTACGAGTCTGAGTAACTAGTGCACTTTGATGGCGGATCATATGGGTGATTTACCATGAGAGTACACAAGCCACTCTGTAGTCAAGACTCGCGAGTGCTATATGAATAATTGAAAAGGGTCGACTACCCCGAATATGAATGAGATGATAATGATTTGCCTACATGATTATGAATTGTGATAATTTGATGATTAAATTGTTGTGTTATATGATTTGATAAGACCTGATGATTTAATTACCTTGTTGCATGAACTGCTTTATGTTATGCTTTATGAACTGCATTATTGTATGTATATATGTGTTGCTTGTTAGGTGCGGGGCTGAAAAAGCTAATTTTTGAGAACAGTCTTAGGTACCCCGAGACTTGATTGTTGATCTACACGAGGGGATTGAAGGCTGTATTCTATATTTTGAGAGAATGTAATCGATTAAACTCTGCTTTATCTATGACTCTTATTATGTATAATGAGTTGTAATACGATGACAGCTGGTTTTGTAATAAATAGACTTAATTAATATTCCGCCTTAGTTTAATTAAAGTCACGAAAAACCAGGTTGTTACATACCCGGATGTGTTTCCTGATGAACTGCCAGGCCTGCCGCCTGCACGAGACGTAGAATTCTCAATCGACTTACTGCCGGGCACCGCACCAATCTCAAATGCACCCTACCGAATGGCACCAGTTGAACTCCAGGAACTTAAGAAACAATTGGAGGAGTTAATAGATCGAGGCTTCATCAGACCGAGTGTCTCGCCTTGGGGCGCTCCGATACTTTTTGTTAAGAAAAAGGACGGGAGTATGCGCCTATGCATCGACTACCGTGAACTCAACAAGGTTACAATCAAGAATCGTTACCCTTCGCCAAGGATAGACGACCTATTCGATCAACTCAAGGGAGCAGGTGTTTTCTCCAAAATTGATTTAAGATCGGGTTATCATCAGATAGGTGTACGAAAGGAGGACATACAGAAGACTGCGTTCCGATCTAGATACGGCCACTATGAGTTCAAAGTGATGCCTTTTGGCCTCACCAACGCACCTGCAGTGTTCATGGATCAGATGAACAGAACCTTCCACGAATATCTGGACGTTTGCGTGGTCGTTGTAACACCCCGTGTTTTTGAAACACATTTTTATAAAAGAATTTAATTCCTTAGATTAAATTCATTCTTTTTCCTTATAATAAAAATGCGACTAAATTTTTTTTTTTTTTTTTTTTTTCGCTAAACTTGTAACACTCCATGTCAAGTTAAGCCTATTTATGATTGCACAAATCATTAATTAAACAATCTCGCTCAAGATTTTTCTAAAACAATGCGCTACAACTTTTCTCGCACCTAAATTAAAACCCTTTTGAATTATTTCGAATTTGAACTTTATTCTTTCATATTCAAACTCGATAAATCAAATAAAGACTATACGACGAATTTCTCAACGACAAATTTTGGCACGCAAATCGAGGTCAATGTTGACCCAAAATTGCCAAGCACTTTAAGGTGATTTAAATCACCTAATTTTTTTCAATTTCATTTACTCCTAATCCTAATCTAACAAAGAATGATTAAGGCTTAATCAATTTAGGTTATACTAACAAAACATATTATAATAGTATAAGATTACTATTCATTTTTGATTTAACTAACCCTTTCACTAAAACTCGATATAATGAGCCACACTTATTCAAAACTGATAAACTTTTTGACGTTTGAGCATAATGATTTAATTCAGTGACATTCAACGAAAAAAATATATATTTCGAGCAAATAAGATTTTATTTCAAAGTTACGAGGACCTAATACCCAATTTTTATTTTGGTTTCGTTTTGAGTCTTATTTTCATTTTTATTTTCAATCTTACTTCTAAACATTATTTTAAGACTATATATTTTATTTCTAGACTTTTCGCGTGCGCGTGAATCGAAAATTTCAAAAACGAAAAATCGGGTCTTGGTCACATATGATGGCCGAAAATTTGGACTTCTTGGTCCAACATTATCTACTTCCATTCTTCCTACTTTCCTCCCTTGTCTAATCCCCCTTATACTCTACAAATTTCCATCATCATTTGCTAGCTTATTATCATTTAAAGATTAAACATTTTATTACACAATTACATACTACTACTACTACATTAAACAAACTTACAACTACAAGTACTACTACTACACTACACGTACAAAACAACACACAAACACAAACAAAACCTCTCCAAAACAAAACCAATTTATTTCTAAGTAAGAACACAACCTTGGTGTTCTTCATTTTCAAGAGCAACTTCATCCTCCTTTTCTTCTTTATTTTAATTTCCTAAAATTATTTCACTTAAGTTTATTTTATAAATTAGTCCAACTAGTTCACTACTTAATTTAGATCATTTCTACATAAAACATATTACTACAACACTTGTTAAATGGATTTTAGAAAATTAAAGTATGTGTTTTAAAATAAATAAGCCATGATCTTCATCTTCTTAAAACAAACTTCCACTTAGGGTTTCACTATTCATTAAAATAAAATTCTTTATAATTAGTTGTAAATCACTTCCTCTTTTTCCTACTAAATTTTAGTAGACATAAATCATAAAACAAATTAAAACTATACTACACCTAAAATAAATTAATTTCTAAAACTATAGTCTTAGTTTATTTTAGTAGAAATAAGTTACTAACTTAGTAATCTTTCTTGTATGTACTTTTGGAACTAAAGACGAAGAGCCAAGTGACGGGGTGGATTTAAGCATATACGATAATATAGTGGACCCGGATAATTGCTAGAAAAATCATACCGAGTAAATTAAGGTGCCCCCGCACACTAGGTTTTAAATTTTGTAAATTGCATGCTATATATGTTTATGTGTTATAATTATTGTGTTTATTATCACCTAGCAACATGTGTTAAATTAGGAGACAAAAATCGAAAAATAAAAATATGTGCTCACCTTAAATAACCCACGGTTTTCCCCTTTTATTTTGTTTAATTTTTCGTTTTAATTTTTGTTAATTGCATGCTTAAAATACTTGTAATAAAATGAACATGAAAATATAGTTAGTTTTTGTTTAGGACTTAAAATGAATTTGTTATGAATTTAAATGTGTTAAAATATTTTATTGTGTTCTTGAAGTATTGTTGTTGTTCTTGTGTTACAATGATTTTACTTGTGTTAGATTATGTTTAGTTATGTTTTTCACTCATGATTAAGTATATAAATGATAATAAGTAAATTAGTTATTGAATTAGAAGAATAAAAATCAAAACTTAAAAATTGTGAAACTATATATATATACACGGTTTTACTATGCTTTTTGGACCAATTTTTAGTTTTAATTTTTCTAAATAACATATTATGATTAGTTTAGTTAAATTAGACTTGTATGAAAAATTTGAGAAAATTATATAAACATATGAAAATTTGACTAAATAATGTTCATATTAAAAGCATTAGTGTTCTTCACATATTTATGTGTTCTTCACTTAGATGACTAAGTTGATCCAAAATATTTATAAGTTTTGTTATATTGTTGTTTAAATCCATTAGTGAATAAATACAATACTAAATATATAAGTTAAATAAGCTAAATCTTTATAATGAAAAAGTTAGAAAATTAAAGTGAGTAAAATCACTATTCATAAATGAAATAAAATATTTAGTGAAATTACATTTTAGTTTAAATCAATTTGGTATAATTTAAGTAATCATAATATAAAAACCTTAAGTCAAAAACCGATAAATTAGAAAACGAAAATAAACCACCTAATTATTTAGAGTGCCACGGTTTTGGGGTCATTTTGGACCTAAAATGAATTTGTCACTTTTTATTTTTATCACCTAAGTAAATTAAATTAGTTAAAGTAATGATTTATTAATAAAAATAACAAAAGAAATAAATAGCTAAATTAAATAAAGGCTCTCGGCATTTTTGTTATTTTTGGGTCAATTTTGGTCAAAATGAATTTACCACTTAGTCACTAAAATTGATTAATAATTAGGATTATATTAGATTGTATAATGAACCGTTAATAAAAAGAATCAACTAAACCGATTAAAATAAACGTTACACGTATTAAAATGAACTATGTCGAGTGTTACTACCTTTGCTACAATTTGGATTTGGATATACAGACTTTTTAAAATGAACTACGACAACCTCGCTAAAAATGGAAACCGCTAAAATCTTAGTTAAGTATACGACTAAACTTAACCAAGTTTACTATTAAAATATATTTCAAAATCACAAAGTATAACATGAACTTATCAACTTTGATTAAATTATATTTCAAAATCACTAAATACAAAACGAACTTAACGACTTTAAAACTAGAATTATACTTAAGAAATAAAACTACAATTTGACACTTAGGAAAAATATCTAGTTTTGTTTTAGAAAAGCTAAGTATAAAAATTAAAAAGAAACTAAATAATTAGAAAATCTAGTTACATTAACTAAATCACTTAACTTAATCAAATAAAATATCCTAAGTATAAAATTGGTATAAAGTATAAAAATACCAAGTATAAAGAAAATATAATAATAAATACTAAGTATACGAATAAAATACAAAGTATAAAAATACGAATAAAATACTTAAGTATAAAAATACATATACGTATAAAAATACGCATAAATACGAAATACTTAAAAATACTGAATACGTATAAAAATACGATGAATAGTAAATACGATGAATAGTAAATACGATGAATAGTAAATACGATGAATAGTAAAATACTGATTGAATAGTAAAATAATGAATAGTAAAAATATTTAGAAATTTTACGATCGGACTCAAAATAAATATTTAAGTTTTCTATGTGCTTCCGTTTACCTGAAGAACTGCTAGAACTAAAATTTCATTATACAAGTTCGACGAATGTTATAACTAATAAAAATTATAGCATGTGTTATGAATAATAAAATAAGTAATGATTTAAGTGTTGAATACTTGACGTTACCGTTTTTCCTCACATGTATAGAATAATACGCACCTCTATTTTGAATTGCCCTTTCGATGACTTATCTTTGACCGTCCGCTCTAACTTGGGAACCCTAAGAATCTCATGATTTGTTTGGGTTGAATCAGACGGTGAGGAATATATTCCTCATACTCGATATTCCTTCGACAACTTAGGATAATGAATCAAAAGGCCCTACCGACATGAGATTATACCCTCGATTATAACGTTGTATGATTAGTACTCGGGTGTCTGCGATGTTAAACGCTTTAGCGTCAGGATTGGTAAGGTAGCCGCATATGGGGACACTATCACGCTTATTAGGTGCTAGTGGTGCATTTAATGACTCTCACAGTCGGTATTTAACGTGATTTTCGCCACTGGTATCGATTCGTTCACGGGCCCATATGAGGTAACGGAAAATAGCCATTCCCATCCGGAATGCGTCAGAGTGTAATAGTCGTACCAATAGGGTAGTGTGTGCATACAAAAGACAAGGGTGATCCTCCTTATTACCTGCTTGATATCGTTAGCATTTAAAGTCCGTTGATGTGACCGGCACGCTAATGCGCGGACGCTTATTAGGCCGCATGTTTCCATCCTTGCTAGTTTGTTGGCTTATGGTCGTGTTTCATCTTAGATTATCCATGTTGTGTTAGATGTTAGGTAGCTGTATCGTATGCTACTTAGTGTTTGATCTGATGTACGAGTCTGAGTAACTAGTGCACTTTGATGGCGAATCATATGGGTGTTTTACCATGAGAGTATACAAGCCGCTCTGTAGTCAAGACTCGCGAGTATATGTTACTATATGAATAATTGAAAAGGGTCGACTACCCCGAATGTGAATGAAATGATAATGATTTGCCTATATGATTATGAATTGAGAATAGTTATCGATGATTGTTTTATGGTTATATTATTTGACGCATGCTCATGTTTGAATCATCCTGATTTTCCTTATGTGTTTTGCTTGCCTGCTTGCCATCTGCTTTAGTTAATTGTCATGTATATCGCATATGTTTATAATTGCTACACTACATGATTTATTTGATGTGTTTAGATGTGTTGGGGGAGAAAACACTAATTATGGGATTTGTTGCAGGCGTCCCGAGACTTGAGTGTCTATCTACACCAGGGGTTGTGAAAGCCTTCTTTTGTGTTTTGAGAGATTGTAACCGAATGACTCTGTTTTGTCTATAACTCTTATTATGTATAATGAGTTGTAATACGATGACAGCTGGTTTTGTAATAAATAGACTTAATTAATATTCCGCCTTAGTTTAATTAAAGTCGCGAAAAACCAGGTTATTCTGATTGGTATCAAAGGCTGTCTCATGACCGTGAATAACTTAAAGTTATCTCATCTAGCGAGACGACACCTGGGCCAGACATACATATTAATATATATGTCAGGCATAGACTTATAGGATCAAATAATAAATTAGAAATCCTAGATCGCTAAAATAATAATCTTAGAACGCTTTAAATGTGAGGATGGGTAGAAACATTAAGGACTGACCTACTAATCTTTTTGACTAACAAGTCCCTTATACTAACTTCACAAGAATCAAGACGTAAGAATCGAAGACAAGACTGAAGCCCATGCAGAGAAACGGATCAATAATCATGATATTCGAGACAACTTCCATGACGTCGAAGACTTCTTTAGCAATGAAAATTCCTATAACCTTATTAAAATCATCCTTTAAATTTAAATATTTTTAACTTGATTAGTTTTCAAAGACTTAGCCTTACTATATCATTTTAAATTTTTAACATCATAAATTCCTAACTACCCTCGAAAATGTACTTTCGTATTCGCATTTAAAACCTCTTCGAAAATTATTCCTTCGTTTCGCAAGATTTTTATTTCGTAGTTTGAAATATCTTTGATATTTGTTTGTTTTAAATTGCTTATTCATTATTTCATACCCTTTTGAATTTTATTATTTTTCAGCTTCAAAATCTTAATATTCCTTCTTGTAAATTTAAATCTGCTTTAAAACTTATTGTTTCCTTCGTATTAATCCTTAAATTAGATTTCGTATTTTTACTTCCCTTCATAAATCCTTACTTCTTAAATTTCGATACTTTTAAAACTTAATTGTTTCGACCTCCTTTTCCTTTATATTTTAAATACTTTTTTTGAACTTGTCCTATCAATTATAATTGTCTCGCGTCAAAATATACTTACGTATATCATATTTTCTTTTTATATAACCCCTTATTATGAATTTCGAATCATATCCTAAATATGATCTATAACATTTCCGTTTCTTCTAATAACATTATAATAACAATTTTAAGAAGATGAGCTATGTCAACTCGGTTATCCGTAATTCCCTAAAAGTTTATTTAACCATTCAAAGATAACCTAAATTTCGTTAATTTCATTTAGTCTCATATTTTCCTTATGATCACTACGACTTTTACCTAATTTCCCTAATTGCCGTTTTATTCCTAAGGCTATACATTCTATTTAAGTGGTCATTAAAAGTAACAATAAAAATATTATTAAGTACATAAGTCTGAAACTTCTTAAGGGGGTAGGACAATCTTCTGGTTTTACCCCAACCTTAATTTAATTTTAAAAAAAAATTTTATATTCAGCTTATTTTAAGGTTAAATTTTATTTCTGAAATTTAAATAAACGGTTTTATTCTTAAAACGCTTATTATTTTAATTTCAATCAATTCCGTACAAAACTTCTAGACCCTACCTTTTAATAAACCTCCTTCGCGTCATTTTCAGAAATAACAATCTAGTAACATCTCCATGTTTATTTAAAAATCTCATTTATAAATCAAACGCGATTTTATTCTCCAATATTTTCACTATATCCGACGTTTCTATATTAATTAGAAAACTCAACTTTTTAAAAGGTCTTATTCCAACAAAACCAAATATTACTATCCAAATTTGTAAAATCTCAATATTCTCTCTAACTGCCTTGTTTAATCTTGAGCAGTTATCCACTCTTTCCAAGTTTCGGGGACGAAACTTTTCTTAAGGGGGTAGGATTGTAACACCCCGTGTTTTTGAAACACATTTTTATAAAAGAATTTAATTCCTTAGATTAAATTCATTCTTTTTCCTTATAATAAAAATGCGACTAAATTTTTTTTTTTTTTTTTTTTTCGCTAAACTTGTAACACTCCATGTCAAGTTAAGCCTATTTATGATTGCACAAATCATTAATTAAACAATCTCGCTCAAGATTTTTCTAAAACAATGCGCTACAACTTTTCTCGCACCTAAATTAAAACCCTTTTGAATTATTTCGAATTTGAACTTTATTCTTTCATATTCAAACTCGATAAATCAAATAAAGACTATACGACGAATTTCTCAACGACAAATTTTGGCACGCAAATCGAGGTCAATGTTGACCCAAAATTGCCAAGCACTTTAAGGTGATTTAAATCACCTAATTTTTTTCAATTTCATTTACTCCTAATCCTAATCTAACAAAGAATGATTAAGGCTTAATCAATTTAGGTTATACTAACAAAACATATTATAATAGTATAAGATTACTATTCATTTTTGATTTAACTAACCCTTTCACTAAAACTTCGATATAATGAGCCACACTTATTCAAAGCGATAAACTTTTTGCCGTTTGAGCATAATGATTTAATTCAGTGACATTCAACGAAAAAAATATATATTTCGAGCAAATAAGATTTTATTTCAAAGTTACGAGGACCTAATACCCAATTTTTATTTTGGTTTCGTTTTGAGTCTTATTTTCATTTTTATTTTCAATCTTACTTCTAAACACTATTTTAAGACTATATATTTTATTTCTTGACTTTTCCCGTGCGTGAATCGAAAAATTTCAAAAACGAAAAATCGGGTCTTGGTCACATATGATGGTAGAAAATTTGGACTTCTTGGTCCAACATTATCTACTTCCATTCTTCCTACTTTCCTCCTTGTATTATCCCCCTTATACTCTACAAATTTCCATCATCATTTGCTAGCTTATTATCATTTAAAGATTAAACATTTTATTACACAATTACATACTACTACTACTACATTAAACAAACTTACAACTACAAGTACTACTACTACACTACACGTACAAAACAACACACAAACACAAACAAAAACCTCTCCAAAACAAAACCAATTTATTTCTAAGTAAGAACACAACCTTGGTGTTCTTCATTTTCAAGAGCAACTTCATCCTCCTTTTCTTCTTTATTTTAATTTCCTAAAATTATTTCACTTAAGTTTATTTTATAAATTAGTCCAACTAGTTCACTACTTAATTTAGATCATTTCTACATAAAACATATTACTACAACACTTGTTAAATGGATTTTAGAAAATTAAAGTATGTGTTTTAAAATAAATAAGCCATGATCTTCATCTTCTTAAAACAAACTTCCACTTAGGGTTTCACTATTCATTAAAATAAAATTCTTTATAATTAGTTGTAAATCACTTCCTCTTTTTCCTACTAAATTTTAGTAGACATAAATCATAAAACAAATTAAAACTATACTACACCTAAAATAAATTAATTTCTAAAACTATAGTCTTAGTTTATTTTAGTAGAAATAAGTTACTAACTTAGTAATCTTTCTTGTATGTACTTTTGGAACTAAAGGCGAAGTGCCAAGTGACGGGGTGGATTTAAGCATATCACGATAATATAGTGGACAGGATAATTGCTAGAAAAATCATCTGAGTAAATTAAGGTGCCTCAAGACACTAGGTTTTAAATTTTGTAAATTGCATGCTATATATGTTTATGTGTTATAATTATTGTGTTTATTATCACCTAGCAACATGTGTTAAATTAGGAGACAAAAATCGAAAAATAAAAATATGTGCTCACCTTAAATAACCCACGGTTTTCCCCTTTTATTTTGTTTAATTTTTCGTTTTAATTTTTGTTAATTGCATGCTTAAAATACTTGTAATAAAATGAACATGAAAATATAGTTAGTTTTTGTTTAGGACTTAAAATGAATTTGTTATGAATTTAAATGTGTTAAAATATTTTATTGTGTTCTTGAAGTATTGTTGTTGTTCTTGTGTTACAATGATTTTACTTGTGTTAGATTATGTTTAGTTATGTTTTTCACTCATGATTAAGTATATAAATGATAATAAGTAAATTAGTTATTGAATTAGAAGAATAAAAATCAAAACTTAAAAATTGTGAAACTATATATATATACACGGTTTTACTATACTTTTGGACCAATTTTTAGTTTTAATTTTTCTAAATAACATATTATGATTAGTTTAGTTAAATTAGACTTGTATGAAAAATTTGAGAAAATTATATAAACATATGAAAATTTGACTAAATAATGTTCATATTAAAAGCATTAGTGTTCTTCACATATTTATGTGTTCTTCACTTAGATGACTAAGTTGATCCAAAATATTTATAAGTTTTGTTATATTGTTGTTTAAATCCATTAGTGAATAAATACAATACTAAATATATAAGTTAAATAAGCTAAATCTTTATAATGAAAAAGTTAGAAAATTAAAGTGAGTAAAATCACTATTCATAAATGAAATAAAATATTTAGTGAAATTACATTTTAGTTTAAATCAATTTGGTATAATTTAAGTAATCATAATATAAAAACCTTAAGTCAAAAACCGATAAATTAGAAAACGAAAATAAACCACCTAATTATTTAGAGTGCCACGGTTTTGGGGTCATTTTGGACCTAAAATGAATTTGTCACTTTTTATTTTTATCACCTAAGTAAATTAAATTAGTTAAAGTAATGATTTATTAATAAAAATAACAAAAGAAATAAATAGCTAAATTAAATAAAGGCTCTCGGCATTTTTGTTATTTTTGGGTCAATTTTGGTCAAAATGAATTTACCACTTAGTCACTAAAATTGATTAATAATTAGGATTATATTAGATTGTATAATGAGCAGATTAATAAAAAGAATCAACTAAACCGATTAAAATAAACGTTACACGTATTAAAATGAACTATGTCGAGTGTTACTACCTTTGCTACAATTTGGATTTGGATATCTGAGACTTTTTAAAATGAACTACGACAACCTCGCTAAAAATGGAAACCGCTAAAATCTTAGTTAAGTATACGACTAAACTTAACCAAGTTTACTATTAAAATATATTTCAAAATCACAAAGTATAACATGAACTTATCAACTTTGATTAAATTATATTTCAAAATCACTAAATACAAAACGAACTTAACGACTTTAAAACTAGAATTATACTTAAGAAATAAAACTACAATTTGACACTTAGGAAAAATATCTAGTTTTGTTTTAGAAAAGCTAAGTATAAAAATTAAAAAGAAACTAAATAATTAGAAAATCTAGTTACATTAACTAAATCACTTAACTTAATCAAATAAAATATCCTAAGTATAAAATTGGTATAAAGTATAAAAATACCAAGTATAAAGAAAATATAATAATAAATACTAAGTATACGAATAAAATACAAAGTATAAAAATACGAATAAAATACGAAGTATAAAAATACGCATACGTATAAAAATACGTACAAATACGAAATACGAAAATACGAATACGTATAAAAATACGATGAATAGTAAATACGATGAATAGTAAATACGATGAATAGTAAATACGATGAATAGTAAAATACGGTGAATAGTAAAATAATGAATAGTAAAAATATTTAAAAAATTTACGAACGGACTCAAAATAAATATTTAAGTTTTCTATGTGCTTCCGTTTACCTGAAGAACTGCTAGAACTAAAATTTCATTATACAAGTTCGACGAATGTTATAACTAATAAAAATTATAGCATGTGTTATGAATAATAAAATAAGTAATGATTTAAGTGTTGAATACTTGACGTTACAGTTTTTCCTCACATGTATAGAATAATACGCACCTCTATTTTGAATTGCCCTTTCGATGACTTATCTTTGACCGTCCGCTCTAACTTGGGAACCCTAAGAATCTCATGGTTGTTTGGGTTGAATCAAGCGATGAGGAATATATTCCTCATACTCGATATTCCTTCGACAACTTAGGATAATGAATCAAAAGGCCGACCGAGCATGAGATTATACCCTCGATTATAACGTTGTATGATTAGTACTCGGGTGTCTGCGATGTTAAACGCTTTAGGGTCGAGGATTGGTAAGGTAGCGCGATATGGGGACACTATCACGCTTATTAGGTGCTAGTGGTGCATTTAATGACTCTCACGATCGTTATTTAACGTGATTTTCGCCTGGGTATCGATTCGTTCACGGGCCCATATGAGGTAACGGAAAATAGCCATTCCCATCAGGGAATGCGTAAGTAGTGTAATAGTCGTACCAATAGGGTAGTGTGTGCATACAAAAGACAAGGGACTGATCCTCCTTATTACCTGCTTGATATCGTTAGCATTTAAAGTCCGTTGATGTGGCCGGCACGCTAATGCGCGGACGCTCATTAGGCCGCATGTATCCATCCTTGCTAGTTTGTTGGCTGATGGTCGTGTTTCATCTTAGATTAACCATGTTGTGTTAGATGTTAGGTAGGCGTATCGTATGCTACTTAGTGTTTGATCCGATGTGCAGTCCGAGTAACTAGTGCACTTTGATGGCGAATCATATGGGTGTTTTACCATGAGAGTATACAGGCCGCTCTGTAGTCAAGACTCGCGAGTATATGTTACTATATGAATAATTGAAAAGGGTCGACTACCCCGAATGTGAATGAAATGATAATGATTTGCCTATATGATTATGAATTGAGAATAGTTATCGATGATTGTTTTATGGTTATATTATTTGACGCATGCTCATGTTTGAATCATCCTGATTTTCCTTATGTGTTTTGCTTGCACCTTGCCATCTCGCTTTAGTTAATTGTCATGTATATCGCATATGTTTATAATTGCTACACTACATGATTTATTTGATGTGTTTAGATGTGTTGGGGAGAAAACACTAATTATGGGATTTGTTGCAGCGCCCAGAGACTTGAGTGTCTATCTACACCAGGGGTTGTGAAAGCCTTCTTTTGTGTTTTGAGAGATTGTAACCGAATGACTCTGTTTTGTCTATAACTCTTATTATGTATAATGAGTTGTAATACGATGACAGCTGGTTTTGTAATAAATAGACTTAATTAATATTCCGCCTTAGTTTAATTAAAGTCGCGAAAAAACCAGGTTGTTACAGTTGGTATCAAAGCTGTCTTGCGACCGTGAATAACTTAAAGTTATCTCATCTAGCGAGACGACACCTGGGCCAGACATACATATTAATATATATGTCAGGCATAGACTTATAGGATCAAATAATAAATTAGAAATCCTAGATCGCTAAAATAATAATCTTAGAACGCTTTAAATGTGAGGATGGGTAGAAACATTAAGGACTGACCTACTAATCTTTTTGACTAACAAGTCCCTTATACTAACTTCACAAGAATCAAGACGTAAGAATCGAAGACAAGACTGAAGCCCATGCAGAGAAACGGATCAATAATCATGATATTCGAGACAACTTCCATGACGTCGAAGACTTCTTTAGCAATGAAAATTCCTATAACCTTATTAAAATCATCCTTTAAATTTAAATATTTTTAACTTGATTAGTTTTCAAAGACTTAGCCTTACTATATCATTTTAAATTTTTAACATCATAAATTCCTAACTACCCTCGAAAATGTACTTTCGTATTCTGCATTTAAAACCTCTTCGAAAATTATTCCTTCGTTTCGCAAGATTTTTATTTCGTAGTTTGAAATATCTTTGATATTTGTTTGTTTTAAATTGCTTATTCATTATTTCATACCCTTTTGAATTTTATTATTTTTCAGCTTCAAAATCTTAATATTCCCTTCTTGTAAATTTAAATCCGTTTAAAACTTATAGTTTTCTACGTATTAATCCTTAAATTAGATTTCGTATTTTTACTTCCCTTCATAAATCCTTACTTCTTAAATTTCGATACTTTTAAAACTTAATTGTTTCGACCTCCTTTTCCTTTATATTTTAAATACTTTTTTTGAACTTGTCCTATCAATTATAATTGTCTCGCGTCAAAATATACTTACGTATATCATATTTTCTTTTTATATAACCCCTTATTATGAATTTCGAATCATATCCTAAATATGATCTATAACATTTCCGTTTCTTCTAATAACATTATAATAACAATTTTAAGAAGATGAGCTATGTCAACTCGGTTATCCGTAATTCCCTAAAAGTTTATTTAACCATTCAAAGATAACCTAAATTTCGTTAATTTCATTTAGTCTCATATTTTCCTTATGATCACTACGACTTTTACCTAATTTCCCTAATTGCCGTTTTATTCCTAAGGCTATACATTCTATTTAAGTGGTCATTAAAAGTAACAATAAAAATATTATTAAGTACATAAGTCTGAAACTTCTTAAGGGGGTAGGACAATCTTCTGGTTTTACCCCAACCTTAATTTAATTTTAAAAAAAAATTTTATATTCAGCTTATTTTAAGGTTAAATTTTATTTCTGAAATTTAAATAAACGGTTTTATTCTTAAAACGCTTATTATTTTAATTTCAATCAATTCCGTACAAAACTTCTAGACCCTACCTTTTAATAAACCTCCTTCGCGTCATTTTCAGAAATAACAATCTAGTAACATCTCCATGTTTATTTAAAAATCTCATTTATAAATCAAACGCGATTTTATTCTCCAATATTTTCACTATATCCGACGTTTCTATATTAATTAGAAAACTCAACTTTTTAAAAGGTCTTATTCCAACAAAACCAAATATTACTATCCAAATTTGTAAAATCTCAATATTCTCTCTAACTGCCTTGTTTAATCTTGAGCAGTTATCCACTCTTTCCAAGTTTCGGGGACGGAACTTTTCTTAAGAGGTAGGATCAGAATACCAGTGTTTTTGAAACACATTTTTATAAAAGAATTTAATTCCTTAGATTAAATTCATTCTTTTTCCTTATAATAAAAATGCGACTAAATTTTTTTTTTTTTTTTTTTTTCGCTAAACTTGTAACACTCCATGTCAAGTTAAGCCTATTTATGATTGCACAAATCATTAATTAAACAATCTCGCTCAAGATTTTTCTAAAACAATGCGCTACAACTTTTCTCGCACCTAAATTAAAACCCTTTTGAATTATTTCGAATTTGAACTTTATTCTTTCATATTCAAACTCGATAAATCAAATAAAGACTATACGACGAATTTCTCAACGACAAATTTTGGCACGCAAATCGAGGTCAATGTTGACCCAAAATTGCCAAGCACTTTAAGGTGATTTAAATCACCTAATTTTTTTCAATTTCATTTACTCCTAATCCTAATCTAACAAAGAATGATTAAGGCTTAATCAATTTAGGTTATACTAACAAAACATATTATAATAGTATAAGATTACTATTCATTTTTGATTTAACTAACCCTTTCACTAAAACTCGATATAATGAGCCACACTTATTCAAAACTGATAAACTTTTTGACGTTTGAGCATAATGATTTAATTCAGTGACATTCAACGAAAAAAATATATATTTCGAGCAAATAAGATTTTATTTCAAAGTTACGAGGACCTAATACCCAATTTTTATTTTGGTTTCGTTTTGAGTCTTATTTTCATTTTTATTTTCAATCTTACTTCTAAACATTATTTTAAGACTATATATTTTATTTCTAGACTTTTCGCGTGCGCGTGAATCGAAAATTTCAAAAACGAAAAATCGGGTCTTGGTCACATATGATGGCCGAAAATTTGGACTTCTTGGTCCAACATTATCTACTTCCATTCTTCCTACTTTCCTCCCTTGTCTAATCCCCCTTATACTCTACAAATTTCCATCATCATTTGCTAGCTTATTATCATTTAAAGATTAAACATTTTATTACACAATTACATACTACTACTACTACATTAAACAAACTTACAACTACAAGTACTACTACTACACTACACGTACAAAACAACACACAAACACAAACAAAAACCTCTCCAAAACAAAACCAATTTATTTCTAAGTAAGAACACAACCTTGGTGTTCTTCATTTTCAAGAGCAACTTCATCCTCCTTTTCTTCTTTATTTTAATTTCCTAAAATTATTTCACTTAAGTTTATTTTATAAATTAGTCCAACTAGTTCACTACTTAATTTAGATCATTTCTACATAAAACATATTACTACAACACTTGTTAAATGGATTTTAGAAAATTAAAGTATGTGTTTTAAAATAAATAAGCCATGATCTTCATCTTCTTAAAACAAACTTCCACTTAGGGTTTCACTATTCATTAAAATAAAATTCTTTATAATTAGTTGTAAATCACTTCCTCTTTTTCCTACTAAATTTTAGTAGACATAAATCATAAAACAAATTAAAACTATACTACACCTAAAATAAATTAATTTCTAAAACTATAGTCTTAGTTTATTTTAGTAGAAATAAGTTACTAACTTAGTAATCTTTCTTGTATGTACTTTTGGAACTAAAGACGAAGAGCCAAGTGACGGGGTGGATTTAAGCATATACGATAATATAGTGGACCCGGATAATTGCTAGAAAAATCATACCGAGTAAATTAAGGTGCCCCCGCACACTAGGTTTTAAATTTTGTAAATTGCATGCTATATATGTTTATGTGTTATAATTATTGTGTTTATTATCACCTAGCAACATGTGTTAAATTAGGAGACAAAAATCGAAAAATAAAAATATGTGCTCACCTTAAATAACCCACGGTTTTCCCCTTTTATTTTGTTTAATTTTTCGTTTTAATTTTTGTTAATTGCATGCTTAAAATACTTGTAATAAAATGAACATGAAAATATAGTTAGTTTTTGTTTAGGACTTAAAATGAATTTGTTATGAATTTAAATGTGTTAAAATATTTTATTGTGTTCTTGAAGTATTGTTGTTGTTCTTGTGTTACAATGATTTTACTTGTGTTAGATTATGTTTAGTTATGTTTTTCACTCATGATTAAGTATATAAATGATAATAAGTAAATTAGTTATTGAATTAGAAGAATAAAAATCAAAACTTAAAAATTGTGAAACTATATATATATACACGGTTTTACTATACTATTGGACCAATTTTTAGTTTTAATTTTTCTAAATAACATATTATGATTAGTTTAGTTAAATTAGACTTGTATGAAAAATTTGAGAAAATTATATAAACATATGAAAATTTGACTAAATAATGTTCATATTAAAAGCATTAGTGTTCTTCACATATTTATGTGTTCTTCACTTAGATGACTAAGTTGATCCAAAATATTTATAAGTTTTGTTATATTGTTGTTTAAATCCATTAGTGAATAAATACAATACTAAATATATAAGTTAAATAAGCTAAATCTTTATAATGAAAAAGTTAGAAAATTAAAGTGAGTAAAATCACTATTCATAAATGAAATAAAATATTTAGTGAAATTACATTTTAGTTTAAATCAATTTGGTATAATTTAAGTAATCATAATATAAAAACCTTAAGTCAAAAACCGATAAATTAGAAAACGAAAATAAACCACCTAATTATTTAGAGTGCCACGGTTTTGGGGTCATTTTGGACCTAAAATGAATTTGTCACTTTTTATTTTTATCACCTAAGTAAATTAAATTAGTTAAAGTAATGATTTATTAATAAAAATAACAAAAGAAATAAATAGCTAAATTAAATAAAGGCTCTCGGCATTTTTGTTATTTTTGGGTCAATTTTGGTCAAAATGAATTTACCACTTAGTCACTAAAATTGATTAATAATTAGGATTATATTAGATTGTATAATGAACCGTTAATAAAAAGAATCAACTAAACCGATTAAAATAAACGTTACACGTATTAAAATGAACTATGTCGAGTGTTACTACCTTTGCTACAATTTGGATTTGGATATACAGACTTTTTAAAATGAACTACGACAACCTCGCTAAAAATGGAAACCGCTAAAATCTTAGTTAAGTATACGACTAAACTTAACCAAGTTTACTATTAAAATATATTTCAAAATCACAAAGTATAACATGAACTTATCAACTTTGATTAAATTATATTTCAAAATCACTAAATACAAAACGAACTTAACGACTTTAAAACTAGAATTATACTTAAGAAATAAAACTACAATTTGACACTTAGGAAAAATATCTAGTTTTGTTTTAGAAAAGCTAAGTATAAAAATTAAAAAGAAACTAAATAATTAGAAAATCTAGTTACATTAACTAAATCACTTAACTTAATCAAATAAAATATCCTAAGTATAAAATTGGTATAAAGTATAAAAATACCAAGTATAAAGAAAATATAATAATAAATACTAAGTATACGAATAAAATACAAAGTATAAAAATACGAATAAAATACGAAGTATAAAAATACGCATACGTATAAAAATACGTACAAATACGAAATACGAAAATACGAATACGTATAAAAATACGATGAATAGTAAATACGATGAATAGTAAATACGATGAATAGTAAATACGATGAATAGTAAAATACGGTGAATAGTAAAATAATGAATAGTAAAAATATTTAAAAAATTTACGAACGGACTCAAAATAAATATTTAAGTTTTCTATGTGCTTCCGTTTACCTGAAGAACTGCTAGAACTAAAATTTCATTATACAAGTTCGACGAATGTTATAACTAATAAAAATTATAGCATGTGTTATGAATAATAAAATAAGTAATGATTTAAGTGTTGAATACTTGACGTTACCGTTTTTCCTCACATGTATAGAATAATACGCACCTCTATTTTGAATTGCCCTTTCGATGACTTATCTTTGACCGTCCGCTCTAACTTGGGAACCCTAAGAATCTCCGCGGTTGTTTGGGTTGAATCCGACAGTGAGGAATATATTCCTCATACTCGATATTCCTTCGACAACTTAGGATAATGAATCAAAAGGCCCGGCCCGACATGAGATTATACCCCTCGATTATAACGTTGTATGATTAGTACTCGGGTGTCTGCGATGTTAAACGCTTTAGGGTCAGGATTGGTAAGGTAGCCGCATATGGGGACACTATCACGCTTATTAGGTGCTAGTGGTGCATTTAATGACTCTCACAGTCGTTATTTAACGTGATTTTCGCCCTGGGTATCGATTCGTTCACGGGCCCATATGAGGTAACGGAAAATAGCCATTCCCATCCGGGGAATCTGTCGTAGTGTAATAGTCGTACCAATAGGGTAGTGTGTGCATACAAAAGACAAGGGACTGATCCTCCTTATTACCTGCTTGATATCGTTAGCATTTAAAGTCCGTTGATGTGACCGGCACGCTAATGCGCGGACGCTTATTAGGCCGCATGTTTCCATCCTTGCTAGTTTGTTGGCTTATGGTCGTGTTTCATCTTAGATTATCCATGTTGTGTTAGATGTTAGGTAGCTGTATCGTATGCTACTTAGTGTTTGATCTGATGTACGAGTCTGAGTAACTAGTGCACTTTGATGGCGAATCATATGGGTGTTTTACCATGAGAGTATACAAGCCGCTCTGTAGTCAAGACTCGCGAGTATATGTTACTATATGAATAATTGAAAAGGGTCGACTACCCCGAATGTGAATGAAATGATAATGATTTGCCTATATGATTATGAATTGAGAATAGTTATCGATGATTGTTTTATGGTTATATTATTTGACGCATGCTCATGTTTGAATCATCCTGATTTTCCTTATGTGTTTTGCTTGCCTGCTTGCCATCTGCTTTAGTTAATTGTCATGTATATCGCATATGTTTATAATTGCTACACTACATGATTTATTTGATGTGTTTAGATGTGTTGGGGGAGAAAACACTAATTATGGGATTTGTTGCAGGCGTCCCGAGACTTGAGTGTCTATCTACACCAGGGGTTGTGAAAGCCTTCTTTTGTGTTTTGAGAGATTGTAACCGAATGACTCTGTTTTGTCTATAACTCTTATTATGTATAATGAGTTGTAATACGATGACAGCTGGTTTTGTAATAAACAGACTTAATTAATATTCCGCCTTAGTTTAATTAAAGTCGCGAAAAAACCAGGTTGTTACAGTCGTATTCATAGATGACATCCTGATCTACTCAAAGACTGAGATAGAACACGAAGAACATCTACGCACTGTATTGGAGATTTTGAGGAAAGATAAATGGTATGCAAAATTCTCTAAGTGCGAATTCTGGTTGAGTGAAGTGGCATTCCTGGGCCACGTGATTTCGAAGGAAGGAGTAATGGTAGACCCAGCAAAGATAGAAGCCGTAAAGGAATGGGTCGCACCAAAGACCGTCACAGAGGTTCGAAGCTTTCTAGGCTTGGCTGGTTACTACAGACGATTCGTACCCGACTTTTCAAAGGTAGCACGCCCAATGACTAAACTCCTACAGAAGGACTCCAAATTTGTGTGGAACGAAGACTGTGAAAAGGCGTTCCTAGAACTCAAAACAAGGCTGACTACCGCACCGGTCCTAGCCCTACCAACTGACGGGGATGAATACGAGGTGTATAGCGATGCGTCCTTAAATGGACTAGGATGTGTCCTAATGCAGCAGGGCAAGGTGATCGCCTATGCATCTAGACAACTCAAGGTGCATGAAAAGAACTATCCAACCCATGACCTTGAACTCGCAGCAGTTGTGTTCGCTTTGAAGATTTGGCGACATTATCTTTCTGAGTCGCATAAAGTTCTACACTGACCACAAGAGTTTGAAGTACATATTCACGCAGAAAAGAGCTGAATATGAGACAAAGGAGGTGGCTAGAACTAATCAAAGACTACAAGATCGAGCTGCTCTATCACGAAGGAAAAGCAAACGTCGTAGCAGACGCTTTAAGTCGTAAGACTCCACGCTCACTGAATAATATCTGGGAGATTCCATCCGACCTCGTTCAAGATTTGAGAAGATTGGACTTGGACTTAGTACAGTCCGATGATACTGATTTAAATGCAATGGTAGTGGAACCCGAGATACTCCACGACATCCGAGCACTACAATGGGAAGACCCTGAGCTAGTAACGATTCGAGGAAGGATTCCGTCAGAAGGGACTGAAGGATTTAAAATTCACCCTGACGGGAGTCTTCGATTCAAAGAGAGATGGTGTATACCGGACAATGAGGCGCTAAAACGCAGAATTTTAGACGAAGCACACAGCACCCGATATTCAGTACATCCTGGGTCAGACAAGATGTACCAAGATTTGAAATTACGATTCTGGTGGATCGAGATGAAAAAGGAGATAGCCGAACACGTGGCTAAATGCTTGATTTGTCAGAAGGTGAAGTTCGAACATCAAAGACCGGGAGGACTCCTACAACCGTTAGAAATACCACGAGGGAAATGGGACTCAATCTCAATGGACTTCATTATGGGACTACCGAGGACCTCGAGTGGTAAAGATGCAATCTGGGTCATCGTGGATCGATTAACAAAGTCTGCCCACTTTGTTCCGATCAAAAAGACGTGGGGATTGGATGGGTTAGCAAAGGCCTATGAGAAAGAAGTAATCAGATTGCATGGTGTGCCCCTTGATATTATTTCGGATAGGGACGCAAGGTTTACATCCCATTTCTGGAAGAAGTTGCAAGAAGCCTTAGGTAGCCAGTTGTAAATGAGCACCGCTTTTCACCCGGCTACGGATGGCCAGACTGAACGAACCATTCAAACCTTAGAGGACATGTTGAGAGCTTGCACGATGGAGTTTAACGCTAACTGGGAAAAGAGTTTGCCATTAATCGAGTTCTCCTACAACAACAGTTACCATGCTAGCCTCAAATGTGCCCCTTTTGAAGCTCTATATGGAAGGAAGTGTCGAAGCCCAGTGTGTTGGGACGACGCTAGTGACAATGTGGGCACCGGACCCCAAACTATTCAGGACCAAATCGAGCACATTAAGGTCATCCGAGAAAGACTACAGGCAGCACAAGATCGTCAAAAGAAGTATGCTGACCAACATCGTAAGCCTATTGAATTCCAGAAGGGCGACAATGTATTCTTGAAGGTGTCGCCCATGAAAGGAGTAAAACGATTCGGCTTAAAAGGGAAGCTAAGCCCGAAGTATATAGGACCCTATGAGATACTTGAGCGAATCGGGGAGGTGGCGTATCGACTTGCTCTACCGCCTAACCTATCAAGAGTACACAATGTTTTCCACGTATCTCAACTACGGAGGTATCGATCTGATCCAAGCCACATCGTTTCGCCCGATGTCATCGAGATCGAGCCTAATATGTTGTACTCTGAGAAACCGGTGGAAATCTTGGCACGGGAAACCAAGACCCTGAGACGAAAGGCAATACCCTTTATTAAAGTCCTTTGGAGGGGTCATAATACCGAACAAGCTACTTGGGAAACCGAGGCGTCAATGAAGGAGAAATACCTGTAACTGCTCAAATGCAGTAACCTTACCCACCTAGTTAACTTTAAGTTTCGGGGACGAAACTTCTTTAAGGGGGGAGGATTGTAACACCCCGTGTTAATTTAAGCTAATTATAATTAGGAAATCAATAATTAATCATCTTCGCCCATTAAATTCCTAATGCAATACACTACAAGTCACTTTCGTACCTAATCTAAAACCATTTTGAATTGCTTCGAATTTGAACTTTATTCTTTCATATTCAAACTCGATAAATCAAATGAAGACTATACGACAAATTTCTCAACGACGAATTTTGGTACGCAAATCGAGGTAAAATTTATAAAAGTGGCCGAGCCACACAAGATGATTTAAATCACCTAATTCTTTTCCTAATCTACTTACTCATAATCAAAATCACACAAAATTAGTTAAGGCTTAATCATTTTGGATTAGTACTAACAAAACATATTATAATAATATAAAATTACTATTCCATTTTGATTTAACTAACACTTTCACTAAAAATCGAAATAATGAGTTACACTAAGCCTAAACAGATAAACTTTTTGACGTTTGAGGATGATGATTTATTTCGATAACATTCAACAAAAAAAAATATATATTTCGAGCGAATAAAATTTTAATTCAAAGTTACGAGGGGCTAGTACCCAATTTTCCTTTTGATTTCATTTTGAGGTTTAGTTTCATTTTTATTTTCGATCTTGCTTCAAAACATTATTTCAAGACTATATATTTTATTTTGAGACTTTTCGCGTACGCGTAAATCGAAAATTTCAAAAACGAAAAAGTCGGGACTTGTGTATCAAAGTGGCCGAGATATTTGGCCTTGGTCAACATTATCTCCTTCCATTTTTCTTCCTTTCTCTTACACCACCATACCTCCTTTACTTAAACATCTAATCCTTCTTACACTCTATATTATGTCATCATCATTTAGTAGCTTATTTAAATTAAATGATTTATGCAACTAAATAGAAATGCATTCACACAATACAATTCATTACAAAAACAAAACACAACAACTACTACTACTACTACATACCACACGACATAACACACACACAAACACCAAATATTTTCTAAGTCCTTTTCTCTCTAATAAACTCATACCCAAGAACAACAAGTAAGCTTGTTCATGTGCAAGCTCAAGAAACCCTTTGATCTTCATCTTCTTCCTTTACTTTTCTTCCTTAATTCATTTCTTTCTTATTTTAAATTCACTAGAACACTAGTGTTAATTCACCACCTATATTTATGAAACACTACATCATTTAACTTATAAGTGAACATGAACATGAATCAAATCACCTAAAATATAAACATCACCTAAATTAAAAAAAACAATACTACACTTAAGTTTTGTAGTATAGTTTAGCTAGCTTAGTAGAATAAGTTACTAACTTTCTTATGTTCATTTTTATGTACTAATCCTAACCAAAGACGAGGAGCAAGGTGGGGAAGTCGACTTGAGCCAGTTTGATCATATTGTCGATCCCGACAACTGCTAATCTTTTCATTCATAACCTAATCTAAGGTGCCCCCGCACACTAGGTTTTAATTTTGTAAATCGCATGATATAAATGTTTATGTGTTATATTTATTGTGTTTATGATCACCTAGCATCACATGATAAATTAGGAGACAAAAATCGAAAAATAGAATCTGTTGCTCATTAACAAAACCCACGGCCTACCCCCTATTTTTGGTTTAATTTTTCGTTTTAATTTTCGTAAATTGCATGCTTAAAATACTTAGGCTAATATGTACATGAATATATAATTAGTTATTATAAAAGTTAGAAGTTAATTATCAAAATTTTCGTTCTCTTCTCTCTTCTGCAATGGCGAAGAAAGGGAATGCTAAAAATAACAAGAAAAACTCGTTCAAATCAACTGGAAACTCTTCGAAATCTCTTCCTTCTTCACTTAAATCTCTTCATTTATCAGCAAAAGGCACGAAACGATCCTTGGCTAGTGTGGCGGAGGCATCTAGGGTTGTTGAAATCAACTTTGATGATGAAACATCGGAGGCTTCTGTTGGTGAATTGGATCTGGAGGCTGAGGTGGAGCCACCGCTGGAGCAAGTTGAGTCTGAATCACCCTGGACTGAGGTAGGGAAGGTCAGTCCCCCTATTCTTAAAATCTCGAAGGATGATGTGGCGCCGGAGATTGAGTATTGGTCCACAGCCTTGTATGGATACATTCTTGGGGCCAATCCCCCGGGTGAGGTGGTGAAAGGTTTTATTAATAGGGTCTGGGGTAAGTATACGATTGATAAGGTCTCTTTCCTCAACAATGGGGTCTTCCTTGTCAAATTCGCTACGAAGGATCAGCTCATGGAGGTGCTGAATGGGGGTTTCTATCTCTTTGATAATAAACCAGTCATTGTCAAAGCTTGGACGCCTGATTCTTGTCTAGTGAAGGAACCGGTGACTAAAGTGCCTGTGTGGGTCCGAATTCACAAATTGGATCTCAAATTCTGGGGGGCTACCTGTCTTGAAAAAATTGCTGGTCTCGTTGGTGATTTTATTAAGGTTGATACTCTCACTGAATTAAAAACGAGATTAGGGTTTGCAAGAGTGCTAGTGGAGCTGCAGTTGGGGAAGGAACAGTCTCCAAGGATCAAATTTTTGGATGAAAATGACCACATGGTGGAATGTCTGGTGGAATATGAATGGCTGCCAATTCAGTGCACAGTATGCAAGGGATATGGGCACAGAGGTGACCATTGTCGAAGGAAGGAGAGGGTGAAGAAGGTGTGGCAGCCCAAGAAACCCCTAGGGCCTGTTGCCCCTGTTGTTACAGTAGCTCCTGCTCCAGTGGCTCCTGCTCCAGTGATTGCTAAGGCTATCTCACAGACTACAACTAATCCTGTTATGGTTGCAAGTGTGCACACTCCTTTGCAAATCTTAAGTGGTATGGCTGCTCCTGATAGTGTCATGCGTTCTCCTGATAAGGGCACTTTTATGGAGGTTCTGACGTCAGCTGCTCGGCCTTTCCTTGGAGCTGGAGGTGGTCCTGATCTCTCTTTCTTTACAAATGGATAGGATTGGATTTTGGAACGTTAGAGGTCTCAATAGGCCTAATAAACAACAAGAAGTGAAGTGGTTCTTAAGTCAGAATAAAATAAGTGTTTTTGGTCTTCTAGAGACAAAAATTTCCTCTCATACTTTAAGCAGAGTTTCTTCTATCTTTAGTTCGTATTCTATATGTACTAATACAAGCATTCATAAAGGTGGGAGAGTATGGCTACTATGGGATCCCTCATTGGTTGATATGGATATTAAGTTGGTGCAGGCCCAATGTATTGTTGTGGAGATGTTGGACAAAAGGATGAACAGATTGCTGTTGCTTACTATGGTGTATGCCTTCAACAAGATACATGAGAGAGCTAGTTTATGGGCTACTTTGAAAAGTTTCAGAAATTATTCTGGGGCCTGGATGGTCTGTGGAGATTTTAATAATGTCATGTTTCCAAATGAGAGGCTAGGTGCTGAGGTGACTGTCCAAGAGATGGGTCCTTTCCTCAATTGTGCAAGGCACTGTGGTCTGAATGATTTGGCTACCAAGGGTGCATTCTTTACTTGGAACAATAAGCAGATTGGTGTAGCAAGAGTGTGTAGTAGAATTGACAGGGTGCTGGTCAATGACAAGTGTTTACTAACTTATCCTTTGGCCTTAGCTCATTTCTTACCTGAAGGGCTTTACGATCATTGTCCATGTATTATTCAATTGGAGATGGTGGATACTTTAAGAGCAACAAGGTTTAGGTATTTCAATATGTGGAGCTTGGCTCCTCGGTTCTCTGAGATTGTTCAATCTGGCTGGAACAGTGCTAGTGTTGGTACTCCCATGTATAGGGTGGTGCAGAAACTGAAGGGTTTGAAGAAGAATTTGAAGGCCATAAACAAAGATATGTTCTCTAATGTTGAAGGTTCAGCTGAGGTGGCTAGGAAAGCCCTCACAGATCTTCAGGTCCAGCTTCAGCAGAATCCTACTGATGGTGTTATGCATGAGATGGAGAAACAACTTAGTATTACAGCAAATCTCTTGAGTAAAGCAAAGTCTTCCTTCCTGAGACAGAAAGCAAAGGTAAAATGGGTGGAGGAAGGGGATAGTAATACATCCTTCTTCCACAGTCAGATTAAAGCAAGGAGAATGTTGAATAGAGTTGTTTCAATCAATGATGTCTCTGGTGTGCTTCAGGAGACTCAGGCAGGGATTCAAGGAGCATTTATTGATTATTTCCAAACTATACTTGGTAGCAGTAGACCAGTGAAAGCAGTGCACAGAAATACAATTCGGCTGGGACCTGTTGTGAAAGAGGTAGACTGGCCTCGACTCTGTGCTGTACCAACCAAGGAGGAAATCAAGTTAGCCATGTTTGATATTCAAGATGACAAAGCTCCAGGGCCTGATGGCTATACAAGCAAGTTCTTCAAGGATACTTGGTTGATTATAGGGGATGATGTGAGTTTGGCCATACAGGATTTCTTTATTCATGGCAAACTTCTAAAGCAAGTGAATGCCATCGTTTACTTTAATTCCTAAGGTTACAAATCCCACTTCTGTCTCAGAATTTCGGCCCATTGCTTGTTGTAATGCCATCTCCAAATGCATTTCAAAGATCCTGTGTAATAGGGTTGGCCTGGTGTTACATGAGATAATCAGTCCCACACAAAGTGCCTTTGTCAAAGGAAGGCAAATTGTGGAGAATGTGTTGATATGTCAAGACTTGGTCAAACTGTATACTAGGAAGCATTGTTCACCTAGATGTCTGCTTAAAATTGACCTAAGGAAAGCATATGACTCTGTGGAATGGTGTTTTGTGGAGGAAATGTTAAGTGCTTTGAATTTCCCAGAGCACTTGATAAGTTTGATTATGGCAACAGTTAAGAGTCCTTGGTATTCTTTGGCTTTGAATGGTGACTGTTTTGGTTTTTTCAAAGGAGAAAGGGGTTTAAGGCAAGGAGATCCTCTCTCGCCACTGTTGTTTACAATTTGTATGGAGTACCTATCCAGGATTTTACTTGTGGTAGCTCAGAAAAAGGAGTTCCATTTTCATCCCTTGTGTAGGAAGATGGCACTCACCCATTTGTGTTTTGCTGATGATTTGCTCATGTTTGCTAGAGGTGATCCACTCTCAGTCAAGCTGCTACTCAAGGGCTTTCTTACATTTTCAAAGGCCTCTGGCTTGGAAATGAATGCTTCAAAATCAGAGCTATATTGTAATGGTATCTCTGAGCAAGACCTGAAGGTTATTATGCAGTTTTCAGGATTCAAAAGAGGTGAACTCCCCTTCAAATACCTGGGGGTTCCTATTAGTTCTACTAGACTCACTGTAAGGGACTGTTATATACTCTCTGAGAGGATTTGTGCAAGGATTAGAAGCTGGGGGGCCAGGAAGATCTCTTATGCAGGAAGACTCACTATGGTAAAGGCTGTTCTTAACTCTCTTCACACCTATTGGGCCTCCATGTTTCTGTTACCTATCACTGTGATGAGAAGGGTGATTGCAGTGTGTAGGAATTATCTGTGGGAAGGTTGTGAGGACTACCACAGAGCTCCTCCTATAGCTTGGGATACAGTTTGTTTGGATAAGAAGAATGGTGGGCTTGGAATTGTTCACTGTATCAAATGGAATGTGGCTGCGCTTGGAAAATACACCTGGTGGCTTGCAAATAAAAAAGATCATATTTGGGTTAAATGGGTGCATCATATTTATCTCAAAGGGGGTGACTGGAAGGTGTACAAACCTTCTACTACAGTGAGTTGGGCATGGAAGAAGATTTGTAAAGTTAGCTCTGTCATGCAAGCTGGTTACATTGGTGATCAGTGGCACGATAATGGGGGTCAGTATACAATCAAGGGTGGATATCAGTGGCTCCTTGGTCCTCAGCCTAAGGTCACCTGGGCCTATAGTGTTTGGAATCGTTTTAACATCCCTAAGTGGTCTTTTATAGCATGGATTCAGAGGCATCAGAGACTTCAAACCATGGACAAACTTGTCAAGTTTGGAGTTATATCAGATGGGATGTGCTTTCTTTGTGGAAGTGCTAAGGAAACAGGTGATCACCTATTCTTTGACTGTAAGTATAGTGAAATGTGTATTCTGTCATTGGAAGGATACTTGGGCTTAAAGCTGTCTCAAGGAAGATGGAAGCATTTGCAAAGAGGTAGGGGCTGCACTCTTTTTCAAAAGTCAGTTGCAGCAGCAGCAGTCAATGGGCTGGTGTACTATATTTGGAATCAACGTAATGTGTGTCGACTTGAGGCCGTGGTGCTACAACCTACAGTAGTGTCTAAGTTTGTAATGGAGGCTTTGAGGATGAGGATTAGTGGCTTAAATCTGAAAGTGTTGTCTAGTATAGATACGAGGTGGCTTAATCATGTTAGAGGGTTTTGATATGTAGCCATATCTCCCTTTGGAATGCTTGTATTGACTATAATTTGTAATGTTTGAGTTTTGATTAATACAACTTACCTTTTACCAAAAAAAAAAAAAAAAAAAAAAAAAGAATATATAATTAGTTTTTGTTTAGGACTTAAAATGAATTTATTATGAATTTAAAGGTTTTAAAGTGTATTATGTTGTTCTTGAAGTGTTATTGTTATTCTTATGTTATAATGATTTTTCTTTTGTGTGTTAATGTTTGTAGTTGTTGTTCACTCATGATTAAATATATATATGATATAGAATAAATTAGTTGTTGAATTAGAAGTATAAAAATCAAAAATCAAAATTTAGGAACCTATATATATACACGGCATACTTGAATTATTTGGACCAATTTTTAGTTTTAGTTTTTCTAAATAACATATTATGATTAGTCTAGTTAAATTAGACTTGTATGAAAAATTTGAGAAAATTATATAAACATATAAAAATTTGACTAAATAATGTTCATATTAAAAGCATTGTGTTCATCACATCTTCATTGTGTTCTTCATCATATGACTAAGTTTTGATTTATAAATTTTATAAGTTTTAGTATTTATCATTTTTGTTTACTAGTTTAAATCACCTTAGCATAAATTAAATAGTTAGTATATAAAAACTTTAAGTTAAAAACCGATAAAATTAGAAAACGAAAAAAGGTTGCAACATAGTAAAAGGCCACGGCATTTGGTGTATTTTTGGACCAAAAATGAATTTGTCACTTTTTATTTTTATCACTTAAGTAATTTAAATTAGTTAAAGTAATGAATTATTAACAAAAACAAAAAAAAAGAAATAAATAGAGTAGTGTATAAAGGGCCACGGCATTTCTATTAAAATTGGGTCAATTTTGGTCAAAATGAATTTATCACTTAGTCACTAAATTTGAATAGTAATTAGGTTTATATTTGTTTATGTATTAAATCATTCATAAAAAGAATCAACGAAACCGATAAAAAATAAACGTTACACGTATTAAAATGAATATTGTCGAGTGTTACGGCCTTTGCTTAAATGTGGATTGGACATACGGACTATTTAAAATGAACTACGACAACCTCACTAAAAATGGAAACCACTAAAGTATTAGTTATGTATATGACTAAATTTAACCGAGTTTTACTTTTGAAATATTATCTAAAATCACAAAGTATGAAATGAACTTAACAACTTGATTTAAATATATTTCAAAATCACTAAATACAAAATGAACTTAACAACTTTGAAACTAGATTTTTTGTACTTAAATTATATCGAGTTTTACATTTGAAATAAATTCTCAAATCACTAAATACAAAACGAACCTAACGACTTTAAAACTAGAATTTTACACTTAGTAAATAAAGAGGGTGTTTTGTAAAAAAACTCTAAGTATAAAGAAATGTATAAGATATAGAAATACTAAGTATAAGATATAATAATAATATACAAAGTATAAAAATACGAATAAAATACAAAGTATAAAAATACGAATAAAATACGAAGTATAAAATACGCATACGTATAAAAATACGTACGAATACGAAATACGAAAGTACGAATACGTATAAAAATACGATGAATAGTAAATACGATGAATAGTAAATACGATGAATAGTAAATACGATGAATAGTAAAATACGGTGAATAGTAAAATAATGAATAGTGAAAATATTTAAAATTTACGAACGGACTCAAAATAAATATTTAAGTTTTTCTATGTGCTTCCGTTTACCTGAAGAGCTGCTAGAACTAAATTTTCATTATACAAGTTCGACGTTATTGTTTATTATGAACTGTCACTGGAGAAAGAAAGGAACGAGAATGTAACAACCCGGTTTTTCGTGACTTTAATTAAACTAAGGCGGAAAATTAATTAAGTCTATATATTACAAAACCAGCTGTTAATCGTAACAAAACTCTGAATACATAGTACGAGTTTAGAATAACAGAGTATAAATTCGATTACATCCTCTCAAGCGTACAAAATAAAGAAGGTAAATTCTCCCCAATATTCAATAGCGTTGGTCTCAAAATTGCATTAAACTCTCATCATTTTCCTCAAGACACCTTTCGACACATGCAATTCTAAAGCAATATGCAGTATAAATAATGAATAATAAATAAGTAAAACGATTAGCAAGTAGACAGGTATAACACATAAAGGAATCAGATGATTCAAACATGAGTATAAATCAAACAATATGTCATACAACACTCATAATCAATCTTGCTCAATTAGTCATTATCCTTTCATTCATATTCGGGGTAGTCGACCCTTTTCAATCCTTCATATAGTAACATAACTCGCGAGTCTTGACTACAGAGCGGCTTGAGTACTCTCATGGTAAAACACCCATATGATTCGCCATCAAAGTGCACTAGCTACTCAGACTCGTACATCCAGTCAAACACTAAGTAGCATACGATACCGCTACCTAACATCCAACACAACATGGATAATCTAAGATGAAACACGACTATAAGCCAACAAACTAGCAAGGATGGAAACATGCGTTAACACAAATAGCATGTTAACGCGCGACAGCGTGCCGGTCACATCAACGGACTTTAAATGCTGAAGATATCAAGCAGGTAATAAGGAGGATCAATCCCTTGTCTTTTGTATGCATACACTACCCTATTGGTACGACTATTACACTACGACAGATCCCCCGGATGGGAATGGTCATTTTCCAATTACCTCATATGGGCCCGTGAACGAATCACTACCCAGGGCGAAAATCACGTTAAATAACGACTAGGAGAGTCATTAGATTACCACTAGCACAGTATAGCGATGATAGTGTCCCCATATGCGGCTACCTTACTAACCCTGACCCTATAGCGTTTAACATCGCAGACACCCGAGTATTTCACACTTACATTCTTCATCATTTTCTCATTCGTATATTACTCAAGTGGCAAATCATAATAATTATTATCGGCGAATTTGTATAATGAAAATTTAGTTCAAGTGGTTCTTTAGTAAACGGAAACGTATAGGAAGCTTAAATAATTTATTTGGAGTCCATTCGTAAATTTAAAATATTTTTACTATTCACGTATTTTACTATTCACGTATTTACTATTCATCGTATTTACTATTCACCGTATTTACTATTCATCGTATTTTATTCGTATTTCATACTTAGTATTTTATTCGTATTTCATACTTAGGATTTTATTCGTATTTCATACTTAATATTTTATTTGTATTATTGTACTTAGTATTTTATTTGTATTTTTATACTTAGTATTTTATTTGTATTTTTATACTTAGTATTTTATTTGTATTTTGTGTTTTTAATTCATAAATTCAAAAGTAAGACTCGGTTTTATTTAGTCGTATACTCAACTAATACTTTAGTGGTTCCCATTTTTAGTAAGGTCATCGTAGTTCATTTTAATTAGTCCGTATGTCCATTCCAAATTCAAGCAAGGGTAGTAACACACGACATAGTTCATTTTAATACAAGTAATGTTTATTTTAATCGGTTTTGTTGGTGCTTTTTATTAATGATCCATTACATAAACAAATATAAACCTAATGACTAATCAAATTTAGTGATTAAGTGATAAATTCATTTTGACCAAAGTTGACCCAAATTTAATAGAAAAACCGTGGCCCTATTATACACTACTCTATTTATTTAATTTTTTTTTGTTTTTATTAATAAATCATTACTTTAACTAATTTAATTTACTTAAGTGATAAAAGTAAAAGTGATAAGTCCATTTTAGGTCAAAACTAACCCTAAATGCCGTGGCCACTCATACATTCTCCTTTATTTTTGTTTTCTAATTTTATCGGTTTTTGACTTAAAGTTTTTATATACTAATTATTTAAATTATACTAAAGTGTTTTAACTAGTTTAATATTTTCACTAACATTTTATTTTATTTATGAATAGTGTTATTTGCTCACTTTAAATTTATGACTTTTATATTTTGATGATTTTAGTCTATTTAACTTATGTGACTTTTATTAATATCTTCCACTAATGTCTTTAAACTAAAAATAAGATAACACTTTTAAATATTTGAATTCAACTAGTCTCTTGAATTTAAGAACACCTTGAATATGTGAGAACCCTAATTATCTTTCACAAGCTTATTAATTAGTCAAATTTCATATATTTATATAATTTCCTCAAATTTTTCATACAAGTCTATTTTAACTAAACTAATCATAATATGTTATTTAGAAAAATTAAAACTAAAATTTTGTCCATAAAATAATGGAAATGCCGAGTAGAGTATAAGGGTGTTCTAAGTTTTATTTTTGATTTTTACACTTCTAATTCAACAACTAATTTATCTTATATCATTTATATATTTAGCTAAGTGAAAAATTATATGCAAACATTAACATACAAAAGTAAATTATTTCACATACAAGGATATTCACAACATATTCAAGAACACTAATACATTAACACAATCAAATTTCATAACAAGTTCATCTTGAGTCCTAAACAAAAACTAATTATATATTCATGTTCATCTTGTTAAGAGTATTTTAAGCATGCAATTAACAAAAATTAAAACGAAAAATTAAGTCAAAAATAGGGGGAAAACCGTGGGTTTACTAGGGGAACACACAATTTTATTTTTCGATTTTTGTCTCCTAATTTAACATATGAATGCTAGGTGATATAAAACATCATACATACTAATCAAAAACAATAAATCAAGTACGAGGCGCTTATCACATAAGTGTGCGGGAAGCACCTTAGGTTAGGTTAGATGGAAAGCTCCTAGCAATTGTCGGGATCGACTATGTGATCGAATTGGCTCAAGTCGACACTTCCTTCTTGCTCCTCTTCTTTAGTAGATGAGTACATAAATGAAAAATAAGAAGTTAGTAAATATTTCTAAAGACTAAACTATCTAAACTAGAATTTAAAGTGTAGTATCATTTTAATGTTTAGGAGATGTTTATATTTTAGGTGGTTTCGATTCATGTTCATGATTATTTATAAGATAAAAGAGGTTGTAATCAAAGAACATAAATGTGGAGAAGTGTATTAAGTGTTTAGGTGAATTATAGACATGAAAATAAAAGTTTTAAAGAAAAAAGTTTAAGGTAGGAGATGAAGATCATCAAGGTTCTTGAGCTTGAAGATGAAGGTTGCTTACAAAAGTATTTTGAGGATGAGTTTACTAGAGAGAAAATAAGTTGGAGACTTAGAAAAAAAATGAAATGTGTTGATGTTGTTGTTGTTGCCGTGAGATTGCACTAGGGTAGTAGTAGTTGGAGTTTTGTTTATCATGTGGTTTAGTGTGTGAATGTATTAGGGTTAGTTGTATTAAAGCATGTGTGATGATTAATGTAGGATGATGTATGCTCATGTAGGGTGGCTTGGACTTGACTATGTAGTAAACATTAGGGTGGTTGTCTTAGGGTGGCTTGAAGAGACTTGGTGGTAAAGGTTAGACAAGTAAGAGAAGGATGCACATGGGCATGTGCTTAGGGTGGCTTGTGTAGAGCATAGGAGAGACTAAAGCATGCATGGTGTTGTGTAGGTGTGTTCATACGTGACAATGTAGTAGTGTAGTGGTGTTGTTGTGTTTTATTTTGTGTAGCTAGTTTAAGTAGTAATGTGTGAATGCAATTGATCAACAAGATGTAGTAAGGCAACTCATTAATCAAGCATAGCATGAGGTATGAAAATGTAGGGTGGCAAGACATTTGATGGGGAAGAAAAACAAGGAAGAAAAGAAGCACACATTGAGCCTTGAACCCATGTGTAGCTCGGCTAACATGCCCTCAAGTGGGTCGATTTTTGTTTCCCGAATTTTTCGATTTACGCGTACGCGAAAAGTCCCGAAATAGAATATATAGTCTTAGAATAAAGTTTAGAAGAAAGATCGAGAATAAAAATGAAATTAAAAGTCAAAACGCAATCAGAATAAAAATTGGGTACTAGCTCCTCGCATCTTTGAAATAAAATTTTATTTGATCGAAAAATATATTTTTTTTTTTTTTTTTTTTTTTTGTTGAGTGTTCATCATTTGATTTATCGAGTTTGAATATGAAAGAATAAAGTTCAAATTCAAAGTAATTCAAAATGGTTTTAGTTTAGGTGCTAGGAAAAGGTAGCTCATTGTTTTAGGAAAATATTGAGCGAGATTGTTAAATTAAAGACTTGCGCAATTATGAAAGGCTTAACTTGACATGGAGTGTTACAAGTTTAGCGAAAAAAATTCAGTCGCATTTTTATTATAAGGAAAAAGGATGAATTTAATTTAAGGAATTAAATTCTTTCATAATATTTTGTGATAATAACACGGGGTGTTACAATCCTACCCCCTTAAGAAAAGTTTCGTCCCCGAAACTTGAAAAGAGTGGATAACTGCTCAAGGTTAAGCAAGGCAGTTAAAGGGAATATTGAGATTTTACAAATTTGGATAATAATATTTGGTTTTATGGGAATAAGACTTTTTGAAGGCTTGAGTTCTCTAATGAATATAGAAATGTTAGATAGAGTGAAAATATTGGAGAATGAAATCGCGTTTGATTTATTAGTGAGATATTTAAATAAAAAAAAAAAAAAAAATAGAAATGTTGCTAGAATGTTATTTTTGAAAATGACGCGAAAGAGATCCACAAAAAGGTAGGGCCTAGAAGTTTTGTACGGATTTAAATGAAATCAAAATAATAAGAGTCTTAGGAACAAAAATAATTTATTTAGTTTTGAGAATACAAGTTAACCATAACATGGTTTGAAAATAAGAAATTTCAGATTTTAGTAGGACTTTAACATAGTCAAAATATAGTCCTACCTCCTTAAGAAGTTTTAAACGTATATACCTAATATTATTATTGTTACTTTTAATGGCCACTAAATCAAGCTATATAGCCTTTAGGAAAAGAATGGCAATTAGGGAAAATGGATAAAAATCGTAGTGGTCATGAGGAGAATATGAGCTTTATTGAAATTAGGGGAAATATTGGTTATCGTTGAATGGTTAAATAAAATTTTTAGAGAATTATGGATAACCTTGTTGACATAGCTCATTTTCTTAAGTTTATTAATATAATGTTATTAGATGAAACGGAAATGTTATAAATCATATTTCGGGTAAGATTGAAAATTTATAATAATGGATGACGTAAAAATATAAAATTTTATATATATTTCTAAAATAGAGGAAATAGTAGGAACGAAACAATTTCAATGATTTTAGAAATAAAGGAATGAAAAGTTTGAACCACGCAGTTCCAAAAGTATTTCAAAAGAGATTAATACGAATCTTAAATATAGGAGGTCGAGATGAAATTTGTGTGATGAATTGTTTGATAAATTTTTGGGAGGAAATAAAAGGTAATGCAACTCCCGAATCGAATAAAATAAGTGTTGGTACGGGGTTAAATAGAAATTTACCGGTGTTGACTTCTACGTCAGGGCAACCCTCAGTGTCTTCGTCAACTTCCGACAAAACGTAAACACGTCCTTGTACCTTAACTGCAGGTGGCGGTCCCGTGTTCATCCTTGCTCTTGCTTCTTTCTTCGGGCACGCGTTAGATTTGTGCCCCGCTTCATTGCAGAAGAAACAGACGATTGGGGATCCGTTGCACTGTTTTCCAGGGTGTAGAGCCTTGTGACAGAAATAGCAATTGTCCGATCGTACAATCGGCGGCGGGGTTCTCCCACCTTTTGTAGTCAGCCTCCCCTTGTTCGAGTTGTTGTTGTTGCGGTTGTAAACTGGCTTGTTGAAATTGTTGTTTTGAAAGTTTGGACTATGAAAACTCCTCTGTTGGAAGGTCGGCTTCTGAATAAAACTGGAACTCGCCACAGGAGGCGTAAGAGTTCTCTTCTTCCCCTTCTCCTCAGCTTCCCTCTTCTGGATGGGTGCCCAGATACACGTTGCCTTTTCGTAGGCTTGGTGAAGTTCTTACAAATTAACCCGCTCATGTTTATCCTCAGGTTATTGTCCATGCCTCAAATGCGTAGCGAGTTGCGAGTTCCTCCTCGCTAGTCAATATCTTAGGAGCAAACTTGGACAGCTCCTGATATTTTTCTGTGTAAGCTTGTAGGGACAATTCACCCTGGGTTAGATTCCTAAACTCTTCTTCTTTTTCCCACTTCAACTCTTCCCCAAAGTACTTGTTTTCCAACATGGTCTTAAACTCGCTCCAGTTATAGAGCCTTAAGGGGAATTGGGCTTTGATTAGGCGCCACCAACTATTTGCCTCTCCTTTCAGGTAATACGCTACCACGTTCACCATTTCGTTAGGTGGAGTCTTGCTAAGTTCTAGCAGCTTCTCCATCTCCTCAATCCACTCAAGGCGTGGGGTTGACAGAGCCAGAATATGGTTGGGGTCGGTGTTTGGAGAACCTCTCAAATGCGGACTGGTTGTTTCCGCCACCTTGATGTTGATACATATTTTGAGCAATTTTTGTAATTGCATCTTCGAACCCTTTCCTCCTTGCTTCTTCCTCAGCAAAATGTTGGGCGAAGTTTGGGTCAGCCATGTTATTTAAGTTGTTTGCATCCATTCTGAAAAATATTGAACTGTATGAAATCGAGTAGTTCCCAAAAGAGGCATATTATAGAATACAAGGTGGAAACAGGTTACATCGGTTTGAGTAGCAAAAGCATCTAACACACTTTCTAGGAAGATAACAGAAAGTAGAAGGTAGGGACAACGTCTCCTAATAGTATCTATACAGCATTTCCGAAGTTAAGTAGTTAAAATCTAGAGATTTCACAAAATGTTGTCCGAACTAGTAGCTAATAAGGCTAACAGGACCTAGAGCCCGTTTGAGGACTCCGCATCGCTGAACTCCTGCTCATCATCATCAAAGGTGTGTCCCTCAGTAATGGCACGGCATGCGAGTATGAGGCCGCATTTGAAAGAAATCCACTCGTGAAACTTTCCTCCTCCAACTGTAGACGTGTGGCGTACCGTAAACCACCAATGGGAAGCTTCGCCTCTGAGGAATCTCTCGGTCAGACGTACTTTCCACTCTTCATGAACTCCTGCCTCAACGAACTTCGCTTCCATCTCATGTATCCAACTCACACAAGTGTCGCGGTCTCCTGCGAATTTGCGCGGAGGATTTTCTGAGAATTTCCTGTAGGCCGCAACTCTGACACGGGTACTTCGTCCAAGCTCGGGAGTAACAGAACGCACAGGGATGGCACGGAGAGCGCTCTTCTTCCAGTTGATCGAGCGATGATTCCTTTCGTCTCCACATGTTGGTGCATCGCCGGTTGATGACATCTACGAGGGATTTTAAGGAAAGGAGTCAAACAACAAAAATATTGTTTGAATGAAATAAAATGGCTATTAAGAGAATATAAATTTTGATCGAACAAAAACAGGATCAAAAGGTTTAAGAATTTCATTAGTGAAATTGGTTAAGGATTTAGTAGATGCCTTCACTTCGTATAGTTTGGTACTTCTTCAGCATTCCTCTTCTCGAGAGTTAAGTCTATTATTTCGATTTTATATCCGAGGATAGTTGTTAGTTTTAGTCAGTCACATCAGCAAGTAGCAAGCATACGATGGTTAGCGTATTTTATTTTGCAGGTAGTATCCGTTTATTTAAAAAGATTTTTTTTTTTTTTTTGCGTATGGTCGGTACTTAGAGTTTCTACCCATCCTCACACTTTAAAGTGATCTAAGTTATTTATTTTAGCGATCTAGGATTCCTAATTTATTATTTGATCCTATAAGTCTATGCCTGACATATATATTAATATGTATGTCTGGCCCAGGTGTCGTCTCGCTATGTGAAATAACTTTAAGTCATTCACGGTCGCAAAGACGACTCGATACCAAGCTGTAATAACCAGGTTGTGACTTTAATTAAACTAAGGCGGAAAATTAATTAAGTCTATATATTACAAAACCAGCTGTTAATCGTAACAAAACTCTGAATACATAGTACGAGTTTAGAATAACAGAGTATAAATTCGATTACATCCTCTCAAGCGTACAAAATAAAGAAGGTAAATTCTCCCCAATATTCAATAGCGTTGGTCTCAAAATTTGCATTAAACTCTCATCATTTTCCTCAAGACACCTTTCGACACATGCAATTCTAAAGCAATATGCAGTATAAATAATGAATAATAAATAAGTAAAACGATTAGCAAGTAGACAGGTATAACACATAAAGGAATCAGATGATTCAAACATGAGTATAAATCAAACAATATGTCATACAACACTCATAATCAATCTTGCTCAATTAGTCATTATCCTTTCATTCATATTCGGGGTAGTCGACCCTTTTCAATCCTTCATATAGTAACATAACTCATGAGTCTTGACTACAGAGCGGCTGAGTACTCTCATGGTAAAACACCCATATGATTCGCCATCAAAGTGCACTAGCTACTCAGACTCGTACATCCAGTCAAACACTAAGTAGCATACGATACCGCTACCTAACATCCAACACAACATGGATAATCTAAGATGAAACACGACTATAAGCCAACAAACTAGCAAGGATGGAAACATGCGTTAACACAAATAGCATGTTAACGCGCGACAGCGTGCCGGTCACATCAACGGACTTTAAATGCTGAAGATATCAAGCAGGTAATAAGGAGGATCAATCCCTTGTCTTTTGTATGCATACACTACCCTATTGGTACGACTATTACACTACGACAGATCCCCCGGATGGGAATGGTCATTTTCCAATTACCTCATATGGGCCCGAGAGCGAGTCACTACCCAGGGCGTAAATCACGTTAAATAACGACTAGGAGAGACATTAGATTACCACTAGCACAGTATAGCGATGATAGTGTCCCCATATGCGGCTACCTTACTAACCCTGACCCTATAGCGTTTAACATCGCAGACACCCGAGTATTTCACACTTACATTCTTCATCAGTTTGTCATTCGTATATTACTCAAGTGGCAAATCATAATAATTATTATCGTGAATTTGTATAATGAAAATTTAGTTCAAGTGGTTCTTTAGTAAACGGAAACGTATAGAAGCTTAAATAATTTATTTGGAGTCCATTCGTAAATTTAAAATATTTTTACTATTCACGTATTTTACTATTCACGTATTTACTATTCATCGTATTTACTATTCACCGTATTTACTATTCATCGTATTTTATTCGTATTTCATACTTAGTATCTTATTAAGTATTTCATACTTAGGATTTTATTCGTATTTCATACTTAATATTTTATTTGTATTATTGTACTTAGTATTTTATTTGTATTTTTATACTTAGTATTTTATTTGTATTTTTATACTTAGTATTTTATTTGTATTTTGTGTTTTTAATTCATAAATTCAAAAGTAAGACTCGGTTTTATTTAGTCGTATACTCAACTAATACTTTAGTGGTTCCCATTTTTAGTAAGGTCATCGTAGTTCATTTTAATTAGTCCGTATGTCCATTCCAAATTCAAGCAAGGGTAGTAACACACGACATAGTTCATTTTAATACAAGTAATGTTTATTTTAATCGGTTTTGTTGGTGCTTTTTATTAATGATCCATTACATAAACAAATATAAACCTAATGACTAATCAAATTTAGTGATTAAGTGATAAATTCATTTTGACCAAAGTTGACCCAAATTTAATAGAAAAACCGTGGCCCTATTATACACTACTCTATTTATTTAATTTTTTTTTTGTTTTTATTAATAAATCATTACTTTAACTAATTTAATTTACTTAAGTGATAAAAGTAAAAAGTGATAAGTTCATTTTAGGTCAAAACTAACCCTAAATGCCGTGGCCTCTCATACATACTCCTTTATTTTTGTTTTCTAATTTTATCGGTTTTTGACTTAAAGTTTTTATATACTAATTATTTAAATTATACTAAAGTGTTTTAACTAGTTTAATATTTTCACTAACATTTTATTTTATTTATGAATAGTGTTATTTGCTCACTTTAAATTTATGACTTTTATATTTTGATGATTTTAGTCTATTTAACTTATGTGACTTTTATTAATATCTTCCACTAATGTCTTTAAACTAAAAATAAGATAACACTTTTAAATATTTGAATTCAACTAGTCTCTTGAATTTAAGAACACCTTGAATATGTGAGGAACCCTAATTATCTTTCACAAGCTTATTAATTAGTCAAATTTCATATATTTATATAATTTCCTCAAATTTTTCATACAAGTCTATTTTAACTAAACTAATCATAATATGTTATTTAGAAAAATTAAAACTAAAATTTTGTCCATAAAATAATGGAAATGCCGAGTAGAGTATAAGGGTGTTCTAAGTTTTATTTTTGATTTTTACACTTCTAATTCAACAACTAATTTATCTTATATCATTTATATATTTAGCTAAGTGAAAAATTATATGCAAACATTAACATACAAAAGTAAATTATTTCACATACAAGGATATTCACAACATATTCAAGAACACTAATACATTAACACAATCAAATTTCATAACAAGTTCATCTTGAGTCCTAAACAAAAACTAATTATATATTCATGTTCATCTTGTTAAGAGTATTTTAAGCATGCAATTAACAAAAATTAAAACGAAAAATTAAGTCAAAAATAGGGGGAAAACCGTGGGTTTACTAGGGGAACACACAATTTTATTTTTCGATTTTTGTCTCCTAATTTAACATATGAATGCTAGGTGATATAAAACATCATACATACTAATCAAAAACAATAAATCAAGTACGAGGCGCTTATCACATAAGTGTGCGGGAAGCACCTTAGGTTAGGTTAGATGGAAAGCTCCTAGCAATTGTCGGGATCGACTATGTGATCGAATTGGCTCAAGTCGACACTTCCTTCTTGCTCCTCTTCTTTAGTAGATGAGTACATAAATGAAAAATAAGAAGTTAGTAAATATTTCTAAAGACTAAACTATCTAAACTAGAATTTAAAGTGTAGTATCATTTTAATGTTTAGGAGATGTTTATATTTTAGGTGGTTTAGATTCATGTTCATGATTATTTATAAGATAAAAAGAGGTTGTAATCAAAGAACATAAATGTGGAGAAGTGTATTAAGTGTTTAGGTGAATTATAGACATGAAAATAAAAGTTTTAAAGAAAAAGTTTAAGGTAGGAGATGAAGATCATCAAGGTTCTTGAGCTTGAAGATGAAGGTTGCTTACAAAAGTATTTTGAGGATGAGTTTACTAGAGAGAAAATAAGTTGGAGACTTAGAAAAAAAATGAAATGTGTTGATGTTGTTGTTGTTGCCGTGAGATTGCACTAGGGTAGTAGTAGTTGGAGTTTTGTTTATCATGTGGTTTAGTGTGTGAATGTATTAGGGTTAGTTGTATTAAAGCATGTGTGATGATTAATGTAGGATGATGTATGCTCATGTAGGGTGGCTTGGACTTGACTATGTAGTAAACATTAGGGTGGTTGTCTTAGGGTGGCTTGAAGAGACTTGGTGGTAAAGGTTAGACAAGTAAGAGAAGGATGCACATGGGCATGTGCTTAGGGTGGCTTGTGTAGAGCATAGGAGAGACTAAAGCATGCATGGTGTTGTGTAGGTGTGTTCATACGTGACAATGTAGTAGTGTAGTGGTGTTGTTGTGTTTTATTTTGTGTAGCTAGTTTAAGTAGTAATGTGTGAATGCAATTGATCAACAAGATGTAGTAAGGCAACTCATTAATCAAGCATAGCATGAGGTATGAAAATGTAGGGTGGCAAGACATTTGATGGGGAAGAAAAACAAGGAAGAAAAGAAGCACACATTGAGCCTTGAACCCATGTGTAGCTCGGCTAACATGCCCTCAAGTGGGTCGATTTTTGTTTCCCGAATTTTTCGATTTACGCGTACGCGAAAAGTCCCGAAATAGAATATATAGTCTTAGAATAAGTTTAGAAGAAAGATCGAGAATAAAAATGAAATTAAAAGTCAAAACGCAATCAGAATAAAAATTGGGTACTAGCTCCTCGCATCTTTGAAATAAAATTTTATTTGATCGAAAAATATATTTTTTTTTTTTTTTTTTTTTTTGTTGAGTGTTCATCATTTGATTTATCGAGTTTGAATATGAAAGAATAAAGTTCAAATTCAAAGTAATTCAAAATGGTTTTAGTTTAGGTGCTAGGAAAAGGTAGCTCATTGTTTTAGGAAAATATTGAGCGAGATTGTTAAATTAAAGACTTGCGCAATTATGAAAGGCTTAACTTGACATGGAGTGTTACAAGTTTAGCGAAAAAAATTCAGTCGCATTTTTATTATAAGGAAAAAGGATGAATTTAATTTAAGGAATTAAATTCTTTCATAATATTTTGTGATAATAACACGGGGTGTTACAGAGAAAATGATAAAGAAAGTACTTGTTAAATACTCGGGTGTCTGTCATGTTGCGAACCTATTGTGCCATCGTTGGAAAGGTAGCCGCGTATGGGGACTCTTTCACTCTTCAGTGCTGACTGAGGCGTCCTAATGACTCTCATAGTCTTTAGGCAAGCGGCGTTTACATCCCTTGAATGGGCATAAATGTGGCGACCTGCGGTCCGTACGAGGTAACGGAAAATGACCATCCCACCCGGGGACCTTGTTGTTAGGTATTAATCGTTTTGGTTAGGAAAAGCATACTCTCTCGAGTAGCGAGGACTGTGTCGTTTCTAAGTGAAAGTGTGTGCACACATAAGATAAGGGATTGAATCGTCCTTCTTACCTATTGGTATCTGTGGCAGTAAAGTCCGTTGATGTACCCGGCAGCCATTGCGCAGGCCTTGCTTTTGTAGGGTTTTGCATGCTTCCATCCTGACTTGTTGTGGTTCATAGGACAACGTATGATAGATTATCCATGTTGTATTGGATATTAGGTAGTTATCACGTACGCTACTTAGTGTTTGATCTAATGTACGAGTCTGAGCAGCTAGTGCACTTTGATAATTATCTATGAGAGTACACGAGCCGCTCTGTAGTCAAGACTCGCGAGTTATGTTACTATGTGAATATAATTGAAAAGGGTCGACTACCCCGAACATGAATGAAATGATAATGATTTGCCTACATGATTATGAATGGAGATAATTTGATGATTCAATTGCTATGTTATATGATTTATGATATGTTATGTTTTATGAATTGTATTATTGTATGTTTAATTGCGCTGATTTAATTACATGCGCATATGTTATTGTTATGTGTTTACCGCTAAGGGTTTTATATGGCTTAGCGTGTGCGGGGCATAATCGAGTTTGAACGGCATTTTCCCGTAGGTACCCCGAGGCTACATTGACAATTTATATCAGGGGAATTGAAGGCCTTATTTTGTATTTTGGAGAGATGTAATCAAACTTATACTCTGTTATCCTAAACTCGTACTATGTATTTAGAGTTTTATTTCGATTAACAGCTGGTTTTGTAATATATAGACTTAATTAATTTTCCGCCTTAGTTTAATTAAAGTCACGAAAAACCAGGTTGTTACAGCTAATGCGCGGACGCTTATTAGGTCTGCATGTTTCCATCCTTACTGGTTTGTTGGCTTATGGTCGTGTTTCATTTTAGATTATCCATGTTGTGTTGGATGTTAGGTAGCTGTATCTTATGCTACTTAGTGTTTGATCTGATGTACGAGTCTGAGTAACTAGTGCACTTTGATGGTGGATCATATGGGTGATTTACCATGAGAGTACACAAGCCACTCTGTAGTCAAGACTCGCGAGTATATGAATATAATTGAAAAGGGTCGACTACCCCGAATATGAATGAAATGATAATGATTTGCCTACGTGATTATGAATTGTGATAATTTGATGATTAAATTGTTGTGTTATATGAATTGATAAGACCTGATGATTTAATTACCTTGTTGCATGAACTGTTTATGTTATGCTTTATGAACTGCATGATTGTATGTATATATGTGTTGTTTAGAATGTGCGGGGCTGAAGAAGCTATTTTTGATAACAGTCCCAGGTACCCCGAGACTTGATTGTTGATCTACACAAGGGGATTGGAGGCCTTATTTTATATTTTGAGAGAATGTAATCAATTAAACTCTGCTTTATCTATGACTCTTATTATGTATAATGAGTTGTACTACGATGACAGCTGGTTTTGTAATAAATAGACTTAATTAATATTCCGCCTTAGTTTAATTAAAGTCACGAAAAACCGGGTTGTTACACAAATGAGGTTCATTTCAGTTACGTACGAGGTTCATTACATTTACAAATGAGGTTCATTACGTTTACATACGAGATTCATTTCATTTACATACGAGATTCATTTCATTCAAATACGAGGTTCATTTTATTTACAAACGAGGTTCATTATATTTACATACGAGATTCATTTCATTTACATACGATGTTCATTTCAGTTACATACGAGGTTCATTTCAGTAACAAATGAGGTTCATTTCAGTCACATACGAGGTTCATTACATTTACAAACGAGGTTCATTACATTTACATACGAGATTCATCTCATTTACATACGAGATTCATTTCATTCAAATACAAGGTTCATTACATTTACAAACGAGGTTCATTTCATTTACATACGAGGTTCATTTCAGTAACAAATGAGGTTCATTTCAGTTACATACGAGGTTCATTTCAGTAACAAATGAGGTGCCTTTCAGTTACATACGATGTTCATTACATTTACAAACGAGGTTCATTACATTAAATACGAGATTCATTTCATTTACATACGAGATTCATTTCATTCAAATACGAGGTTCATTTCATTTACAAACGAGGTTTATTATATTTACATACGAGATTCATTTCATTTACATACGAGGTTCAATTCAGTTACATACGAGGTTCATTTCAGTAACAAATGAGGTTCATTTCAGTTACATACGAGGTTCATTAAATTTACAAACGAGGTTCATTACATTCACATGCGAGATTCATTTCATTTACATACGAGATTCATTTCATTCAAATACGAGGTTCATTTCATTTACATACGAGGTTCATTTCATTCAAATACGAGGTTCATTACATTTACAAAAGAGGTTCATTTCATTTACATAC